>VZTI01002184.1:136671-201075 GCA_013397865.1 Struthidea cinerea | reverse complement strand
GGCGGCTCCCCTTCAGGCTCACCTTGGTGCCGATCTGGTTTCCACACTGTCCCGCCTGGATGTGCACGATCTCCCTCATGGCTGCGCCCCCGCTCGCCCCACAGCGCACCCGCTGTCCCGCCGCCCAGCCCGGCTGTGCGCGGTGCCGTCCCACCGGGCGGTGTTTTATGGGCCCCCGCACCCCCCCGCCGCTCGCCTAGCGGCCGCCCCCGCCCGGCACCGCCCTCGGGACAGGGGGCGACGCCGCCCGCCGTGCGACACCAACCCTCGCATTGTCCCCGCCGGCAGTGGGGGTCCCTGCGGGATCCTCCTGCCCCAGCGGCAGCTCCCGTCCGTGATCTGCTGCTCACCTCAAATCCAGTTCAGCAAACGTGGCTCCGGCATCTTCACCCCCGGGAGCCCTCGCCCTGTGGCGGCCGGACATCGCCGCCTGCTCCGTCTCCTGTTCCGTGTCCCGCTGCCCCGACGGGCGCGTAGGTCGCAGCCTTCGCTGCAGAATTCTTAGGTAGAATATCTTCACAGAAAGCGTAATGAGGCATCGGAACAGGCTACCCAGGGAGGCAGTGGAGTCCCTGGAGGTGTTTAAGGAAAGACTGGATGTGGCCATGGTCTAGGTGACATGGTAGCGTTTAGTCATGGGTTGGATTCGATTATCTCAGAGGTCTTTTCCAACCTAACTGATCCTGTGGTTCTGTGATTCTGTGAAGGGGCAGCATCCAAAGGAATGCGTAACCCTTCTCTGTGCCTTGCAAAGGGCCATCCTCCTCACACAGCTCTTTCCTGATGGTTTTTGGTTCTTTGCCAATAAGAAAAGCTTCTGCCTGAAAATTGTAACTGGGATGGCAAGCAGTCTCTGCGGAGCAACTTTCCTGGAGCTCATGTTGCCGCAATACAGAGCTGCCATGCTTTGAAGTGACTTGATTTTTAACGAAAAAGGAGATTTTCCTTCCCCCCCCAGAGAGGCAGCCACTTTCCCACAGCTGCTGAATCTGCTTTATGATCCCTTTAGGGAACTGCTGCACGGTTTCCCAAGTAGAGGATGCCTGCTGTCGTACCAGCATGGCTCTTCCATGGGATGCCATTGTCTATATAGCCTGTTCCAGTATTTAGCCCTGGTGGAGACATTCATCTGTCCATGCACATCTGTGCTGTCTGACCCAGTCCCTGCTGTTGTGCAAGAGCAGCCCTGAGGCCAGAGCTGCAGAACCTCCTAATTCACTTGTTGAAAGGTGGCCCAGCTGGGGCTCTTCTGGAGAACAATCTTTAGGTGCTCTCTACAGGTTGAACACAGTCAACGTAGCCCCAACCAATCAATATACAACCTCCAAATAACCCAAAATCTGTATATTGGGAGGCCACCTGCTGCCTCTCTGCCCTTATGTTGCTGTGATGTGACTGATGTCAGGTAGGCTCTGTGCTCTCAGCTCCAAGCTTACCTTTCCATAAATGTTTTTCAGCAGGGCTAGCAGCATCTTGCAAATGACCTCTGAGTAGCCCACATGCATTATGCTAGGCTGAGTCAAATGTCTTTCTGACATCAGGGAAGCAGCTGGGGGATCAGGATCAGCATGTTGGCCTTGCAAGCAGCCATTAGCAGAGGACTGGATACTATGTGCCTTTCTCTCTGCTGAAGGACTCAAAACAAGAGTCCTCCTCTGTGTGATCTGCATTTTTGGAAGAGATCCATGAACAAGTCATTATTCAGCAGCCTGATTAGTAAGGTTGTCTTGGACATTGCCTGAATCTGTATTTTCTTGACTTTGCCTCCCATGGCTTTCCCCATGCTTTGCAAATCCTCCCGTTTACTGCTCATACTAGCCCTCCACTCGCCTGTTGCTGGTATGCCAGTTTTTCAGATGCAGTAGGTTCCCAGATCCAGGTAGTGGTAAGGCTGGGTGTGCGTTCCCAACAGGCTCACACAGATACAGATATGTACTTGGCTGGCCACGCTGACTGACCCAGGCAGAAAACACAGCACTCACATAGACACAAGCAGCTCTTATGGCCTCATGCTGTTTCCCTCTCCTGCTGATGAGGACAGAAGCCCATTAATGGAAAATAAATATGTATTTGTATACATCTATACAGTATGGATTCCTCTATAGCTGGTCTGAGACACTAATCTTATTTTGTTGTTAACACCTGGATCCCAAACCTTTCTAGTTGCTGGCATGTGGAAATGTTATCCCAGAGGCCTACAGTTCTGCTCTAGCTGCTGGTAATCAGATCTACAAGCACTCACAGGAACTATGGCTCCCTTGTTCAGTAGCTGGCTTTAGGACACTCAGCCTGTTCAGTAGCTGAATTCTGGATCCCCAGTTGCCTCACACAGAGATACGAACAGGCCGACAAGTTTCCCTGGTAGCTAGTCCAGAGCTGTGGCCTCACCACAGTCTCCTAAACAGGTGACATAGAACGCCTTGTCTCTCCAGTAGCCAACTCAGATATCCTCTGGTCTCTGCACTATCTTTCCTGGAGTCATGGCTGCTCCAAAACTTGACTCTCACCTACCCTGGCTTGCTGTTTGCTAGTGACCACCCATGGGCATACAGATTCACATAATGTGTGTGCTCTCGTCTCTCCAGTTGCTCCATCAAAGACACACAGGCCCCTGTGACTTGTGGCTCCCGCCTCTAATTGGTGGCACTCAGGCCACCATACACACACATGTACATGGAAAATAGATGCCACTCTCACCCAGAAAAATAATTAAAATACTGTTTACTAAGACAAGACAGACTGAGATGATCAGGTGCAAGGCGTAACCAGACAAGCATACTGACCAACAACTTGTTTACACCCAATCAGGTCACTTTAGCCCCGTACCCTTTTATTTTTCTATATCAAACCATCTGTATCCCCTCTTCCGCCTCTAAACGTCCCAAAAGTTGTCTTGTGCAATCCCAAAGATGTTCTTCCCCTCCATCCCCTAGAGGTTCCCAGCCCCTGCAGGCAGTAACTCCTCTCTATGCAGCAATCCGTGGAGCCTCTCCAATTAACCTGTGGTGATGGGGGTCACACCAGACCACAGGCTGAACCCTCAGTGAGAGGAACCAGGTCAGAGGCTCCTTTTCTCTGGGTATGCTATTGGATTTCTCAACCTGCTTCTGTTCCTCCCTGCTCCTTTCTGTTTGTCTGTGGAGATAAGCCTTGGATCATATAACCAGGCAGTAGGTCAAACCCATTTGACCATCTGAATTAAATTATATTTTGAGAATAAAAGTAAGAAGGAGAAAATGGACATAGGTAGGCAGTAAGGGGGAAAAAAGAAGCAATGAGAGTGTATTATAGAACTTTTCGTCCACGTGCCTTCTGAAGAGCTCTACAGGTTGCACTACCAGTGGCTGCCATCTTGGAAAAGTTTGTCTACTCTTTGTGAGCAGCAGTTGGTCAAACAATGTTTAGAGGCCAAAACTTCAGCCAGTTTCCCACACAAAGTAACTGAAGTACATAGAAGGCTGTAGGGCTTTGTGCCTGATGGAGGTGAGCAACAGTTTACCCAACAAATTTGCATGTACAGATTTTATAGTTACATAAATAACTTCTAATTTTCAGTCAGACCTGATTCAACTTGCAGCTTCTCTATGTTTTACTCCTGGTAATCTGAAAGAAGACACCTTTGTTGGTCACTGAATGTAAATGTACCTTCAAATCCTTTTCATCCATGCTTGTGTTTACTTAATAGTTCAGCTGATTTAGGAGGTGGAGGTGCCATTACAACCTGTGTCCATAGAAGCCTGCACATTCTCCTTAAGTCTCCACAAGACTTGGTCTGGCATTTTAAAGGCACTTAGGTGTTTCAAAATCCTCCTATGTGCTTAAGTGTTATGGATTACTTCTGGCCATATTTGAAAACACCATTAAACACCTCTTGGAAATTTAAGGCATCTAAATGTCTTTAAAAGTTTCTCTCTAGGTGCTTCATCTGACTGAGTCCATGAGATTCATTCTATAATTAGAATAATATTGAAACACACTGTAAATTCTGTACAATGGATTCTCACTTGTTATATTTGGCTCTCTCAGATATCTTTCTCACATACCTATAATATATACTGATCTCTAACTTTCATAACTGGTAGTCTTTTTTTATTTCCTATTCACTTCATTGGTTAATTTAATACTTAGAGTTTGGCTTTTTTTTCCACCATACACAAAATAGGAGAAGAACTTTCTTAAGATTTCCTTTGCAGATTTACTGCCTTCGTTGTTGTTCCTTGTTCACTTCCTTTTCCAATTTTAACTCCACTTCTGCTGTTAAAAAAAAATAATAAACGTATTTAACCTGAAAATTAGTAGAATGTCACAATAGCTACAAACCACCAGCTCAAGTTTGCATATTCATGCTCCAGGCAGCCTTTTTAACAATCAGTTTACATGACTTACATTCTCAAGGTACCTCTTGCTCCCAAGTATGGAAGCAAAACACTAAATACTAGAAGAGGTCCACACTTGCATTTTAGGGAATGGCATGACCACTTATGATAGAGGGGATATAGATTAAGGAAGATCTGACTGCTAGGCCACATCTGGATTGGTCTGACATTTCTAGCTAGTAAAAACCCAAGACAGTTTATTTCCACTGGACAACTCTTTGGTGCTCCAGTGTGATGGGCTTCAATGTGATGCGGTTCTTCAGTCCCATTAGTCAGAACTGACAAGGTATCAGACAGTAGCAGCAAATGAAATAGTCCCACCGATCTTGTGTGAGATCCAGCTGCCTTGAAACAGCTGCACACATTCACAGGATGGGGCCATCCAGTGAATGTGTGCAGCTCAGGCTTTCTCATGTTCTCATTGCTCATGCACAGGTTGAATTGAAATGGATTCCTACAAGATGATGAATGTCACGAGGCAGGACAAAATGTGTAAAATGCCCATGCTGCAGAGCAAAAGGATTTTGCAGTAATAGCAGCTCAAGCAACAGTCATGTCCCACAAAGTCACATGGAAATTTGTTTAATGCCCTGGAAAAAACCTCAGCAAAGTTCTTTCGTATTTAGCTAGTCATATGATGTGATTGTTAAGCTGCTTCCTGCTTTTCAGGAAGCACATTTGTGTTTGTATCGGGGCTGTTGCTAAGACTATTTCTATTTACTGGAGTTTTTAAGGTCTAGAGAGAATTTCGTGCCATAACAGAACATTCAACCTGTTAGCTACTATTATCTTTTTTCAGAATGGTAGATACCATTCTGAAAAAAGATAATAAAATTCTTGAAGTTTAAGAATATCAGCAAGGGTCTGTCCTGTGTTATAAAGTTTGTTAGCACTTACATTAAATGCCAAAACAATAAATGTAATCCACATGGCGGATTTACTCTGAGAGGTTGTAGCAGGCTAGTAAAGGCTACTAAGTCCATGGCAACCTTTAAGAGGAAGGTCAAGATCAAGCTAGTTCCTGTCTTTCCTCTTTAGCCTGAAGAGTTTCCTGCAAGTTAAAAAAAGGAAAAAAATCTTAAAGGAATTTGGTTTTGGTTTTGGTTTGGGTTTTTTGGTTTTTTTTGCCTGAGAAAACCAAGCATGGGAAGTCATGCTCCTGTTCAAGGGTGTAGCCATGCATCTCCACCACTACGTCTTTTTCCATCATTCTCTTGTGACAAAATCTACAAGAGGCACATGAGCTACAGTGACATTGCAGCTGCAGATGAGTCTAGAAACAGCTCAAGGACCCAAAAAAATATTTAAAAGGGGAAGTGAGATAGCAAGACACACATACAGAGAAGCGTATGGTCTATTAAGGCAAATACCAGGCTATACATTTACCTCAGGTGTTTTGGAGCTTATATTCTGCCCAGAAAAGCCATTATCATATGGTTCTCAAACAGTTTCTTGCTTTGTCACCCCCCTGCCCATTAAACTTATTGCTGTGGCAGTTGTGGTGTTACGAATTGCCACCTATACTCAAACACAACGCTCAGGGTTTTGTTTTAATGCTACTCATCTGGCTGCTGTCTGTAGCTGTCAGCGGGGATACTGCTGATGTTTGTTTTAGCCCACAAGATGTGGTCTGAACTTTGTAACGTTAAAGCAAAAGTCACTGAGACAAGTCAGGGCAAAATATGTTAAGGTGCAAAGTCTGAGAGACTGTGAAGCGACGTTGGAGGAATCCCACCGTCTCATGCAAAGGAGTTTCGAGCTGTGTTTTCACACATTTTTACCACTATTTGATCAGATTGATGGAAAACTGTAACTCCAACCCTGAATATTCATGTGCTTGAGTACAGGTGCTTTTGCACTTTCCAGCACTTATGTCTTTTGATTTGCAACATGTTTTCTGTCCTTTAGAAATGAATATTTTCTTTCAGCCCTTTGTTTCTCCCCATGCTTAGCCTCAATGCTAACAATTACTCATCCAGGACTTTTTGCACAGTTGGTTATAGTGATTTTTATGCAATAGCTGTAGCACCTGGAGAAGAGGGAAGCATGTACCTGCCTGTTTTGTCAGGCAGAAATGTGTGTTTGGTGTGGCTGTGTTTTTAACCTCCCTTCTAATCGGTCACTTAGCTACACAAACAAACAGAGCCAGAGAATGGGCTGCACTCTGTGTTCAACAGAGTCAGTAAAGGAGCCAGGTTAGTGTTCCCTTACAGCTACAACCAAGAGTATGGGAATACAAATTTAAGGCGGGCATTAATCTGTGTTCAACTCTCCAGCCTCCCCACACATTAAAGATTTTGGGGAACCAAGCTGTTTGGAGGACAGAATGAAAACATATTTTAGCTGGGATGTACACCCTCCATTATCTGTATCATGTGGTGAGTGAGTGGTACAGCTGTAAGAGGAAAACAAATATGAGATATTGACAGCTTGCTTTTGGAGTTCAGTCAGCTCCGAATAGATGCCAATACAATGCAGAGCTTATCAATGAAGTCCTGGTGTTTTGAGTGTGAGAGACTTCAGAACAAGGACAAAAAAGGTCTCTTAACCAGAAGCCCTGCTAAAGACTACCAGGAGAAAAAGCATGTTTTGACCAGATGAGTACATTGATGGCAGCTGGTCTTGATTAGATAGAAGATCTGTCTAATCTAGAACTACATCCCTGACAGTAGTCCGTGATGGATGCTAGGGAAATAATACGGTAATATTTCCCCAGAAATGCCCTTCTACATCTGGCAATCAGTGATTAAGCCTTTGTTGAACCACAGCAAGGATCTGGACCACATATTTAAAGGTTCTTTTCAAGCATCCTTGAAGTTATGTAGTTGCTTTTTAACCCGGTTTCTCTTTCAGCCTCCAAAGTCTCCTATGGCATTGCCTTCCATGAACAACTGAATTCCATTCTGTGAAAAAGCACTTCTTTCTGTTGTAAAGCTGACATCTGAAATTGATGCCCCATACTCTTCTCTTTTGAGAAACAGTGACTGCCAGTTCCTTATGACCATTGTAGCTGTGTGTAAGGAGAAGGTTATAGTGTTTTTGTTCTTCATTTTCCCTACCTGTCCAACATTTTCTGAGCAGAAAGTATTACACTAATTAATCTCCCCATGTTTGACAGTGACCCTGCACTGCTGTGATAGTCTTTGCTTATCACACTCCTTTATCTTTACTTGCTCTACTTCAGTGTCTGTGAAATGGGACTAACAGTATTTAAATCACGACCATCATTTTATGCAGTGTTATAGGATGCTTCCTGCTCTGGTTTTTATTTTCTAATGAGCCTTGTGTTTGCCCTCTTGATTGCTGCTGAGCTTTTTCCTTCATTGAACTGTTCACACTACCTCCAAGATGTCTTTTGGCCATTGTGACAGCTAAATTAAATCCCATCACTGGCAACACAGGGTTGGTTTTTCCTGTGCTATGCAGTTACAGATGTCAAATTTCATCAGGTGTTGTTTATTCAAATTGGTATCAGGAAATACTTCTGAAACTCAGTCCAACTGATAGCTTGATTAACTATCCTAAAGATTTTTGTACAATCACAGAGATTTACCAGTTCAGTACATTTTTTCCCCCAGATCATTTAGAATTGAGCAGATCAGGTCCAAGCACAATCAGCGAATCTCGTCTAGACTTTTCTTGTCTTTTGTTGCTAAAGCATCTTGTCCCATCCAGCTCAGTCTCCTTAAGACTCTTGAGTAAAACACCTTGCAGCAGAGATCTGTACTGCAACATGTGCGAGGGAAAGGGAAAAAGATAGGTTTAAGTTTTATAGCACAAGTGTGACTTTTCATGGTTTTATTCTCTGAGAAAAAAGAAAAAAACAATAGACCACTAAGACAAAGGGCTGGACTCCTGCTTAGACTGTCAGTTATTTAACATTTACCAAGCAAAGCATGTATTTGAGATGAAATGTGTAGCTGTCCAAGTGAAAGTGATTCATCTCACTGTGGGAAACACTACTAATAAGAGCAGGTTTGCAGCTAAAATCGACTATAAGTTGCTCCAGTCAGGTCTTGGGTTTCTCAGGTGAGTCACAGTTTTCTTCCTCACCTTTGTTCTCAGGTAGTGAGTGGCTCCTGGCTGCCACCCTTCCCTCACCAGCACAGATCCCACTCATCTGTCACACACGTCCAACCCAGACCAGCATACCACTCGCAGCCTGCTTCACAAATTATTCTCTCAGATTACATTTGTGAGAAGAGGATCACCATTCCTCGCAAGTCCACAAGCCCCAGGACAAACAGCACAGCACAAGCTATGAGTGGACAAAGCCTGGCTTATTTTTAACAGCACAGACCTCAGCACAGTCAGGGACGGGTGGGTGCAGCCACTGAAGGAATGTGTTCTGATACTGAATGCACAGAAGCAGCTGAACCATCCCCCTCTGAGCAGGGTACTCCCAGAGTTACCTACTGGGAGTTAGGACAGCAAGCCAACATTCACACACAGAGAGAGCAGAACATTATTTTTCTTAGAAAAGCACTCTGCAGCAGTGGTACTGAGGGTGTTCACCCCTTGCATTGGACTGCAGCCTGTGAGCAGCGTTACCATATTCGTGACCTAAAGGCTTGTGAATGCTAAGAATGTAAGAGGTCAGTTTGGCCCAGGGCCAGGACTCAGCCCACTGCTGGCCCAGTGAATAATGCGCTTCACGGTCGGTCTGTTGAACAGAGAACCAGAATGGGGGAGTATATGGGGCTACAATATACATTGGCTGCACAATTGAATGCCGCTGCTTTGTGGCAAGGGTTTGGAGACACAGTTGTTGCCTGTGCGTGGAAGATTTGCAGAGAGATACCTCTGTGGTATAAATTTATTTCATTGAGGTGTCCTGACTGTACTGAACAGGGACTTTGTGTTGCATGAGGCCTGTATGACCTGTCAGGAGTAGGGCACAGCTCTAATCAGAAGCATCTTATCTCAGGAGAGCAGCTTGGTTAGTATGGAAGACAGTTATGCTGAAAGTGCTACAGAAGCAAGGAGGCTGATCATTTCTATGTGAAAAGACTTAACATGAACAGCTAGAGCAAGACAGAAATAAATGCCTTTTTTTCTTAATTTATATTTGCTTAAACACCTGCCCACCCCCTCATGCCCACCCCACCCCCTTCTCTCCTCAGTCATGAAGTATTTTTAGTTTGAATGTGGCCAAAGGGGCTCTGGAATAGGTGATGGAAGGCCACAAGAGAAACAACAAAAAAGGTCTCATGTGTAAAGGGGTCACCAGAGCAAGGCATAGAAAAATAGCCAAAGGAACTGAGCGCTTGAAGCTGGTGACACCAGACACAGAGAAAAAGAAGAACAGAATGTAGCAGCTGGAATTTTTCTAGTGAAAGAAAAACAAAAAACCAAAATATCAAAATCAACCAACCAACCAAAAAATCCCCCCACTCCAATTTAAAAAAAACCCCAAACTGAACAACCTTTGGAGAGACAGAAGTCAGAGAAAGAAAAGTGACTTTTACCTGTTAGATTGTTCCTGCCTTTAGTGATAGCTGATGCTGCAAGTGACAAAACCTGCTTTGTTTTCACTGATCACAACTCTTGTGAAAACTGAACACAGTACCATGTCAGGGCCAGCTAAGACTAGGAGGAATTGAGAGGACTGTTTACTCAATTCAGTAGTCACAGAGGTGAAACTATTAGAGACAGTACTTTTCTTATCAAGATGAAATATTGATCCTAATGTAGTTTGCAGAAAGTGCTTGTAATAATGAGGAAAATCAACTTGATCATCCCATCCAAAGATGAAAGGGCTTTTCCAGGAGACTGGAATATTTGCGGCAGCTACCTAGTACTTCATGATTTCTGGTGAAAAGGATTTATTGTTGAATAATCAATCCGCTCTGAAAAAACATGGGTTATTCTGGAAGATAGTGACTTTCATTTGGGAAGCATGATCACTTGAGTGGAAATTAGACCAATACTCTGCAACTGTTCAAGGCAGCTTTTCTAGGCAACTTCCCTAAGAGGGCAAGAAAGCAGGAGAGCAGCAGCTGGGGGAGCACCTACATTAAGCACGTTTTGTACAAGAACCAGTGAAATGATGGCATTTGCAACTGAGCTTCTCAGGAATTAAAGAGAGATTACTGTAGACTTGTTCGTCTAGCTCACTAATAAATCAGTAGTCCTTCTACCTAAATAGGATTATTTGTAGTTTTCTTGTACATTGTCTCCTGATTTTCGAGATGGGAGAAGAGCATTTGAAAACAGTCCTTAATAAAGAGCAGCAGCAAACCAAGCCACGTACCTATGCAAGGGAAGATGCTTTGTAATTAGAAGTGTTTTTAACATAAAAGATTATGGACGTCATGATGTAATTAAAAATGTGTCAGAAGAAATTATCTTTAGGACTTTAAAGGACTTCTTAGATGTCTGAGATTTCTCTGTGTCTATAATAGACTGACTACACATATCATTAAGCTACAGTTTTCGTAAATAAAATTGTCTGAGGATCTAAGCTTTTTCTTTTTTTTTTTTTTTGACTCGACAGAACCACAAACAACCTGTTACAATAGCTACATTACTTAAAAAACCCCCAACCTAATCTATACATAGTATATGCTAATTATTGATGGAGACTTTTTAGAAAACTCTTGGTCCATCAACTTTTTATGTTGGAACTGGATAGAATGCATTATCCTGATTCTGGAGCCTATTAAGACATGCTTTATTTCTAGCGTTACATTTAATTAAAACTGTTGTTTTGTTTTATGAGGCTGCTAACAGTGCTATTTCAAAGTTCTTTTTCAAGTGATAATTGCTATTTGTTAATAAATATTCCTAGTCAAGAACACATTAGGAGTAGGACCTACTATAAACAATTCAGACTTATGGGTGACCTTAGAAAAACCACGCCTGAGACTGAGCTTAGTAAAGTGCAAATATTAACTTTGTCCTGGGTATGACTGGATTTTGTCCCTCCAAACATTGCTGTGAAAAGCCATTCAGAAAACACTCCAGAAGATTTGTTTCAAATTTTACTGGCCACCATTAGCACAAACACCTTGGGGGTTTTGCTTACTGTTACTTCCAGTGTTTTGTGCTTGTGGTTTGTTAAATTTTGCTGTCTGCCAGGCATCCACCAGCTGATCTCTCACTTCATCCCCTCAGCAGACATGGGGGGAAAATAAGATGGAAAAGTCTGTAGGTCAACATAAAGATAGGGGGATTGTAGATGCTGAAAAGCTTTGGTAGAGAAATCTTTCAGCTTTCTGCAGCTTTCTGTGAGAACTTTGTAGTTCTCACAGAAGCCATGAAAACACTGCTATGGGTTTTTGTAAACTAATTCTTTATCTTGCACCTGGGTTTGTTATGCTAGATTGTTATGGTTCTAGCCTTCTGATATTTTAAAATAAGTGTCTTAGAGCTTGACCAATCCCCTCAAGGGGTGGTTGGCCGAACACCCAATTGTCTTATGCCATTCAACACACTCTTGGTGAACCCTGTTATAAAAATGATAATTTAATTAATTAATTAATAAAGAGCTACTACTACTTTCTTCCTAAACTTGGTTGTGTCGTTCCTTGCCGTTAGTGCCGCTCACAGCGACAGGGGATCACTCGCCAACTGCTGATTTTACATCAGCAAAACAGACACAACCCAGGAAAGATCGATTTAATTTCAGCAAAAAATTGAACAAGATGGTGAGAAACAAAGACAAAACCAAAAACACCTTCCCCAACCTCCGCTTTCTTCCCAAGCTCAACTTCGCTCCTTTGTTCCCAGTTCTTCTACCTCCTCTCCTTGTCCCCAAGCAGTAGAGGAATGAGGGTCAGGATCAATCCACATCCCTTCTTTTGTGCTGTTCCTTCCTTCTCCCCCTTTCCCCTGCTCCACTGTGGGCCCTTCCCTCAGGATACAGTCCTTCTCAGTCTGTTCCAGCGTGGCTCCCTTCCACAGCGTGCAGTCTTTCAGGAACAGACCGCTCCAGTGTAGGTCCCTCGCTGGCCACAGCTCCTGCCAGGAATATTGCTCATTCATGGGTTCTCCACGGCTGCAGCTTCCTTCAAGGCATGTCCACCTGCTGCAGGAGGGGGGCCTCCATGGGGGGATATTTCCTCCAGCCTATTCCTCCACAGGCTACAGAGAAAGCTCTGTCTGGCACGTGTAGCACTTTACTGACCTCAATGTCTGCAGGTTATCTCCCACATTTTTTTCAGTTCTTTCTCACAGCTGCTGCACAGCACTTTTTACCCTTTCTTAGATATGTTTCCACAAAGACACCACCAATTTGTCTGAAGGTCTCCGCTTTGGGCAATGGTGGTTTCATTTCAGAGCCAGACAGAAGCAGCTCTGTACAACACAGAGGCCACCCCCACAGCATCCCTCTAATTCCCCCTGCCAAAGCCTTGCCACTGAACCAAATACAGTTCTACTTTCTGCTTTCCCACAGCAAGAAACCAGGCCGTGATTCCCTCACAAGAGGGGAACTGCTCCACTACTCAAGCTCTGCAAAACTGTCCCTTAAGCTAAATACAAGAGGTACTTATTAGACAGAAGAGCAATAGACAAATCACACTTGCATGCTAATGCCCCTCAAGCTTAATTTAATCCTGAACTAGACAAATATGATATTTCACTAAACTAAATCAATTTTTTCCCTGCCGTCAAATGTCTACTACTCTGTCTTTAGGTAAATGACTGCAGAGAGGTTTCGCGAGGCAAAATAAAGAGGTCCTTGATCCTAACAGTGTTTAGTGAATACCAGAGGTCACTGAACCCTTCTATCTCCTGAACTCAGTATTTTGTAGTCTTTTGCAACTTTTGTAAAAGGAAAGCAATCCTTTTGTATGAAAGGAAACAC
This sequence comes from Struthidea cinerea, assembly GCA_013397865.1. NCBI lineage: Eukaryota > Metazoa > Chordata > Aves > Passeriformes > Corcoracidae > Struthidea > Struthidea cinerea. The sequence goes on along the minus strand of VZTI01002184.1, from coordinate 187,890 downwards.
AGTTTGCACAGTTTCTCTGAGGCCAGAAAGTGAGTCAGCAGTAGAGAGTTAAGAGTTCAGAGCCACATAACAGTACCCAGTTACTTCACTGCCACAGTCCATTTGGAAACGGTTTGTGCCAGACCATAGATTCATTAATACTCATGATTACTTCAGGAATAAGTTATCCTAGAAATGAATAGAGACAACATCCAAAGCCACCATTTGATTTTATTTATTCATGAACAGTGTTCCTTAAAATTGGCACCACACAGCAGAAAATATTGCAATCACTGAACACTATTTTCACCCATCGCAGTTTTCACAGCAAGTTAAACTACTGACCTTGAAAATTGTGAAGTGGTAAAATACTATATTTTCCCTTAGCATAACAACAATCCTTACACTTAAAAATATCTTAGTTACATATATGACAATGTAAGGTAGAGAAAGCAGTAATAAACTCTAAGCCCCACCAGGATACGTGCTAATACATAACTGAAGTGGTATGTTAATCACATTAAGACCTCTAATAACACTTAACACATCAAGTCAAAAATATGCTTGGTCCTTTGGTTTTAAACTTTTAAAAAAAATTTAGTTAAGAAGTTTGTGCCTTTAGTTCAAGTGTTATTTCAGGGAAGAAGCACAGTGAAATTATTTAGAATGATACATCTGCCAGTTACAACTTATCATATGAGGTTATCTTCACAGTTAAAATTCAGAACTACCAAGATTTCCAAAATTGTGAACACCTACCTCTCTGCATGCTTCACTGAAAAAATTCCAGCTCTAAGTCCAATTTCCCTGCTTTTATCTTTCCCTCCTCTATAGGGAAGGGATTCATGATGTTTCCTACAGCATATTTCAAATGATCTAAGGAATTTAGACCCTGCTTTTTCCTCTAGCCCTGGACAGAAGGGCTTGTAGTTCTATTTCTTCTGAAAGAATCGGAAGGTGCAAGAAAACATTCACGGGTTTATGAAAGGAAGGAAATGAAGTAATGATAAACTGCACACACACAAAGCTATTAGATTCTTCATTCTGGTCATGAAGAAAGCAACTTTGCTCTGTCTGCAGAACATGAGCAGTGCCTGAGTCAACAAGGTCTGTTACTTCAGTGAAAATTCCTTTTTTGGTAACCAGAGAGTATGACTTGGTGCATTGTTAGTAAGTGATGCAAAGCAACAGGCAAAAAGGGTCGGTGCAAGCAAGGAGGCAGCAAACATGTTTCACACCTTCTGCACGTCATTGCTCCCAGCCTTGTCTGCAACAGTAACAAGTGCAGGTTAACTGAGTTTATGGGAATTAAACCTAAAGCTAGAAATGCCGAGCAGAAAAATAGTTGCTTCCCCACATACCTGCAGTTAAGTGCCTGTGCTTTTAGTTTTTCTATGTCTTGCTAGGTGTTGTTCTGCAGTAGTATATAATTTTCTGAAAGGTAGATAATGCTAAAGTTTTTCTTTGCTGCACATCCTATACCGCTGAAGTAAAAGCTATGCTTCCTAGACAGTCTGTAAAAAAAATTTTTAAATAATCAAACTGGTTCCAACTCAAAGAATGACAAACTCCTCCAGTCTGACCCAAAGCCAAAATTTATTTCCAGAAAGAAGTTGGTACAGTAGTAAATATCAACTCCAAATACTAAGCCTGTGAAAGACCCAGATTCAGAAGCAATGAAACAATTTTAGACACAACTTCCAGGACACGCTTCCCATTTTGAGAAAATACCAAAGCTGAGCTACTTTAATTCAAAATGCAAAGAGCTGAACAGAGGCAATCGCTCCAAGATGGAGACTGCTGCACACAGGACCTTCAGCAGCTCAAGTTTTAAGTGTTAAGCTGTTGAAGCAGCAGCTGCTTAAATACATTGCATATTCATAGCAAGCTAGCTTCTCAGATCGCTGCTAGATTCCCAGATAGGGCCACTGTAAACTGTGGAGTGTTAGTCCTGTAACAATTGCCTCTGGCTAGAGTAGGCTGGAATTTGGGATCTGCACGGTTCAGACATGCAAAAGCATTTGTACAACAGATGTTGAAGAAGCAACTCAAAGCAACAATGAGCTCTTCAGGTTGTTTTACTTTTTTTTTAATGCTGGTGTTCCCACCATAGGCAACATAAATATTCTTAGAAGCATTTAAGAGAATTTGCTTTCAAGAGGTGTGCTTGTTTTAATAGAATAAGTGGTTCTTAAAAGCTGAAAAAGTTAATTATCATGTCCTTGTAAAGTCAGTTAAATGCAATTCCTTGGCAGGGATAGAAAGACTTTGGCCAACAATTAACATGGCAACTATCATTTATGTAGGGGGTGACAAGAAAAATACAGATAAAATATGAAGGGGTTATATCAAAATGGAAGCTTTCTCATTACTCCCAGAATAGTTTATTGTTTTCTTCTGAAGGACACCTGACAGTGCTGCTAGCTCCAGGCCTTCTTCCCTGTGAGAAATTAAGAAAGGACAAGTCCTCCCCTTATCTGGAGCAGTATGCCCTCTGCCTCCTCCAGCAAATGCTCAGAAGTAGATGGGAAACAAGAGGAACTAGGAAAAGACAGCGGGGTTTTTCTTAGCTGTCTATTTATTTGTAATACCATAACTGAAGAGACAGACAGAGACCTACCAAATCTTGTGTCCATCAGTGCCTTTAGCACCTGGGGTTAGGCTGCTTTTCCTCTCAATGGTGATTTGAAAGATGCAGCTCCAGCTGGCAGAGCCACACTTGTAATGGGAAGGCAAAAATAAGCACATGAAGGTGAGATTTGCAGATAAAAGCTAGAGCAATATTCCCATATATGAGTGACCTTTGAAGTGAACAGACCCAGCTAAGAGGTCAGAATAAATCCCACCAGCCACGATACTTCATCTTTTCCACCTTCCTGCTTCTCTTTTAGCAGTTCAGGTTTTCCTCCAACTGGTCAATGCAGCTGGTGCACACAGCTAAAGGATTCCCGTCTCAGTGGCATGGCAAATACTGTGGGGTCCGTAGTGGTCTTTCCCCTTTCACTCCCACCGATGCCCTGCCCTGCCCCACTTGTTCTCTCTGCACCAGAGCTTCTCTTACTAGGTGGCACCTACTGTCAGGGCAGACATATCTCCTGCCGCTGGTGTCACCCTAACAGCTTTCAGCCTTCCTAAAATTCTTCATATGCAAGCAAACAAACTCAAAAGCCACACCCGTGAACAACCAAAGCTGGGCTTTTTTTCCTTCACCAACGTGAGTTTGCATTTTGACACAAGATGCCTAAGGCTACTTAACTTCCAATTTTTCACACTGTTGAGGAAAAGCACACTGAAAGCTGGGCATAGCAACAGTTCAGTAAATTTCAGGAAATGTTACCTTGTCCTTTTATACATCTTGTCTTGGGAGACTGTAATATTGCAAATATTCACTTCAAAGCACACACATATATGTTATGGAAAACTAGATAGTGTCCTACTGCTTTCCTCTGAACCAAGGGGCAACAAAATATCCAGCGTCTCTTACTTGTACCTCAAGCCCAACTTGAGACCTAGTGTCATCTTGTAACAGTAAAAACTACAGAAGTGGTGGTTTAACCCCTGAAAAAAGCTTCAGCAGGTTGCTTATAAGCCATATTCATGAAACCATGGCAGATTATTAAATGCTCAGGCAGAACTGGACATCAGATTAATTAAAAAAATGTATCAGATTCTTCAACTGTATGAGCTGTAATAACCTGAACATCCTGAAGATTTGAAGAAAAATATTAAGAACTATAATGAAAAGTTTTTATTTGTTTTAAGGGAAGTAAGGATAAATCTTAATCTTCTGCTTAGTAGTTGCACAATCTCCAGTTAGACTTCATGAGAAGAGTCAGTCACTGAACTAGGATTGAAGTTGCACTGTGTAGTTCCATTGTCAGCAGGAGTAAGTACACTTCACCTCAATGCCAGTTTCACACTAATACCAGCACTGTTAAAGATTAAAACGAACAAGTAAACAGACCCCACAGTCCCCATGCCCTCACCTTACAGCCCAGTCTGTTCAGAATGCAAGTAGATAGCCATGAAAAAAACCAAAAAACAAACAAAAAACCCCACCCCAATCAACCANCCCCCCCCCAATCCCAAAAGAACAAAACAATATCTTGATTGGTGCAAAAAATATGCCACTGGTTACACAGCATACAAGTTTCCAAGTATACTTATTCTCCATTTTGAGTTGCTGGGGCAAAAACCTGCCCTCTCTCTCCTTTTGCCAAATTCTTAGACATTAGGCATCTATCTTTTTGTGGTGTTAAGAGCCTGTGAGCATCAAACACTTTATGACTAAGGCCTACAAGCATTTCCAAACAGGAAAAACGTTAGTGCACACTAGTGGACATCCCCCTACTATAACATGATTACAATCAGAACTGGGCAAAAGAATGTCTTTAAGCGAAAGGATTCAACATCAGAACTGCAGCTGTGGTCACTACTCCCGGCTTGATCTTGTGCACATGTCATCTTCATCATATTCACCCATCAACTGCAACATATATGTTCCAGTATAGAGAAGAAACTGTCCAGTTATTTGTGCTGCATGGGATATTAGCTGAAGCACTTTCCTGGAAGAAAAGTAATTTGTTTAAGAAAAAAATCACCAGCAAGATTTTACATTTCCCCTTTCCACCCACAACACTATGATGAGTTAAATTGATATATTTAAAAACCCCTCTCATTCCTTCTCACTTCTGAAAAGATGGTAATTTTTGTACCTTCTTTAGAGAAACTACTGGACTGACAGAAAACTATTGACATGTTGGCAGACCCAGAAAACACATTTAACAAAGCAGGCTGACATCCTGCTAGACCCTTACAGGCCTTCTGCAAAGCCATCACTCAAACCATCACAGCACCACAGAAGACAGCTTTGCCTGGGAGCCCAGCAGCATTCCTGCAGCATAAACTCACCTCATGTCTCACCTTTGTCATCCGCTAATACAACCCTGCATGTATCTCCAAGCCACAGATCAAACCTGATTAGATCTGAAGCTGAACAATCACATTACACTGCATAAGAGGTTTTTCAACAGCAGAGGAGGTGAAGCAGGTGGATTAGTGCTGGCCAAGCTGCAAGCCTTAAGAATTCTCAGTTCACAACTATTTTACTTTTAAAATATTTGATAAAATCAGCATTCAAGTATATAGTGCTGTGTAAGAATCAGTACAAATCCATAAGATAACATCAGGTAAGCATCAGATGTCAACAGTATAAATTGTGGATGTTCACGGGGGAATAATGATTGTTGTATTTGAATGGCCATTTATACAACTTAGTTGTAGCTGCATCTTCCTTCCATTCTGCAAGAAACAACAGGGACATCAGTACTGAGAGCTACATTTGAGTCTCATCCCCCAGAAGTTAGGAGGGCACTCACAAGTATGAAGCTGAGGCATTGGGAAGGAGTACAAAAAAACTGGAACCATTCCAAAACTGGAATGGGATCGGTTTCTGAAGATGCAGAAACCAGATCAGTCTCTCTTCTGCAAAAAAAGTGGGAAGACTTTCTGAATTCATGTCTGAGAAGACATGCAGCTGTGAACCCTCTGCTTCTATTCACTTGTCCTTTGAGCTGAAGCAGAGAAGGAAAAATCTTCTTCCTACAAATTCATTTTTAACTCCACTGCCATGAAAGGTTTGCAGTTGAAATCCAATGCCTCAGAGTAGCAGAATACCTTGCACTTAGAGCCTGTGAAGCCTTTAAAGAGCACTGTACCCTTATTCATGCTTCCCACATGTGCCATTTCAGCACGTTCTTCCTCCATCACACAGAACAGGCCAAGGAGCTTTACAGTCGTAAAGAAAGCTGCACCTGGTACTGGGCTTTGCAGCAGCTGCAGTGTGTCACTTGCACACAGGAGCAGTTGCCACTTAAGCCATGGAGCAAGTTATTTGTTGAACTGGACATTTGATCCTTCAGTCGGACACTACAGGGAAACACCACCAGGGGAAATGCACTAATCAGACCTGGCAGGCTTCCAGGCCCTCCCCTCATGAACAGCTGCAGCATTTTTCAGTCCTTTCCCTTCACCCCCATCATGTGGGCTCAGGGACAGGGTATCAGAGTTAGCAATCTGGAACTCATCAGCAGAGGGACTACACCAGGATCATGACATCCTCTGATTTCAACAGCAAGTTGAGACAGGCCATATCACTGTTGTGTTCAAGGGTACCCAAGGTTATCTCTTCTGTCACTGTTCATTGCTAGCAGACTATCTTCCCACCCTGACGGTGGCACTTCCCTTACAGCTCAACTCTGTAACACAACAGAGCTTCCAGAAGAACTCCACAGCTACTTCAGCTGTTTGCCAGCACCTCTCCTTTCTCACCAGCTGCCCTGTCTTGGCAGGGAGGCAGAATTGTCACTTCAAACTCTCCTTAGCAAGTTCCAGTGCTGATACTCAGTTCCATAGCAGGCAGTCAGATCAGAGTTTGTTTTGGCTTGAGAGACTTGACAAACATAGGAACTGAAGGAGTGCAGCTGTCCAAGGGCAAACTTCTGCTTTGAAGAAACCCTGAGGAAGCCAGTGTTACAGGAGGGTGTAGCATGTAGCTGGATAATCACTTCAGCCTGACCAGAGAGGAGTCTTGTCTACAGCCACACCAGCTGTAGCCTGAAAGATTAAGGAAGGGACCACCCAAGCAGAGTGGGAGAGGTCAGCGAGACTGAAAGACAGGGAACAAGATCAGCATTACAATGCTAATTAGCATACCTGCATCAGGAGAGGAAGGACTGCTTAAAGACTTCATCTAAAGGCTATATGTCACTCAGGTGAAGTGAAAACTTCACTGATGACATACACATCTGTCTGTCAGACCCGATCCTCAGGTAATAAAATGCAGCAACACCACACCATTGTGTCTCAACCAGAATTCTAAAAGTCAGGTAGAGAAACTTGGGGCTGCAGCTTAAACAGCTATCAAAGTACAGCACCTCTGGGAAGGTGTCTGAACTCGGGAGTCTTCCTGAACCAGGGCAGAACACAGATGGTTTTGACAAGGCACCAGCTTTCAACTCATTACTGTAAACAGTGGACAGGACAGGTATTATTTTGCCCCTGAGTAAGACATCATTTCCCAACAGCCAGTTCTACCAAACTCAGAGCCCACTGCAGATCAGTCCTGCAGGAGACAGTGGTCCTTGACAGGCTCCCTTAGCTAGCCTAGAGACCACACCAGCTGGCTTAAGAATAGTGACATCACTACAGATGACAAATCCTCATTAAGAGAGCAGAGTGTCATCTCTCTTCCCTTTTCCTTCGCCTTCACATAGCTCTACTGGTGAATCTGGCAAACAGGAATGGCAATCTCGGAGCAAGCTTTAAGACCCCTGACATCAGATCTCAAATTCCTCTCATTTCATCCCCCTGAAATCTCCTCTTCAAAGAGCTTCTTCCCCAGCCTCCTGCGTTCTTCGGACAAGCAAGTCAAGGAAATGTGAGGAAATTCTCTCAGCAGAAGAAAGAAACTGTACTTACACCCTTGCAGTAAATACAAGCTGATAAGAGTTTTGCCTTAGAGTTATTCCCCCTTAAATTGGGGGAATTTTAAGATTCCATCATAAAAAGTTGCAGAAAGTTTTTTACCAGTCAACTGTCCACCTTATGAAGAAAGAGTCAGCATATTGGCCGGTATGTAAGAAATGACAAAACCACTGAATTTATAAACACACCTGCTTCACAGAACCAAGAGCAAACACAGATTTTTACATTAACACGTACACCTGATCAGTAGTGAAAACACACTCACCGCAACACGCTTTTTGCTCCCATGCATTTGATGTCATATGAGATAGAGTAGATCTCATAGAAGGTTGCCTTTATGTTTAAGCAGCCAATAAAATCCTTAGGGTTCAGTTTGTACAGATCAAATGTGATGTTAGCTACTCCCATTTTCTTCTTTTTTCTCACAGCGACAACTCCATTTTTTGTCTGATTTAAAAAGAGAGAGAAACAGTTTGTACCATGACACAGGAAACTACAGCAAGACAATTATTAACAGTGAACTCTTCAGAAGCAGCTTTGCTTATTCCAGTCTTGGGGCTAGTTCTTGATCAATTCTAAACTATAATTAAAATTATCAGCACACAGAAAAGGAATTCTGTAGCTTATGTATTGTTATTCCTTAACAGGCTTCTGAAGTTTTCCAAACAGACACTGAAATTTTAGAGTGACACAGCACCTCCTGTATATTTATTTTCTGTAGTAGAGCTTCTTCAGAGTGCACTGAAGCTGATGTTAGTGCCACTGGACAGTACTCCTGCCATTTATTTATCCTGGTACCTTCTGGCTGCTCTCTGAGGCAGCGAGGTTAGGCCACCAAATAACCAGGATGACATTTAGTTCTTGTGTTTAGTCAGGAACACAGTACTGATGGAGCACTCTTGGAGACAACAACAAAGATGACATCTGTGAAAAGTCAGGTACTCATTTCAAAACCTGGCTCTTAACATCTCTTTCTTCCTACTGAAATGAAACACAGGGAGGGAATCACTGCTGATTAGGCCTAAAGTTTAATAACAAGACTTTAAGAGAAAAAGCAAAGGAGAGAGAGCACGGAAAGTAATCTTCCACCCGAAACCCACCCTCCTTTATTGAAAGCAGCCCTTGTCTGCTGCAGGGTGTGTGCTTCAAGAAAGGAAAAACAAAAAGGAAATAGCAAAGAGAACCCATATTTACAGAGACATCTAGTGGATACACGGGATCCTCTGCTCAGCACATTCTGCTCAAGGTTAACGACCTGGCAGCTGCCAGGCTGTTTTCTGCATGCTAAATGAAGCAACAAAGTTGTGTAAGACTGGACCTTTTTGTACTTCTCACCTCAGCCTCAGACAGTGTCATGATAAGTGAGACAAAGCTAAACACAACAGTGTATCGTTAGCCAGCAATTTTATGCCTGTTTTACTTTGATAGCCTCCAAGCTCCAGCAACAGGGTCCCCTATCAACACCAGCTTTGGACACGTACAAGCAGTTGGTGTGCTTGGTAGCATCTCCCCACACCTGCATGAGCACCCAGAATATTTGGATAAAGCGGGACAGAGCTGGTGCTACACTCCAGGTGATTGGTGAAGCTGTGACAGTCCCTCTGGTGTCACTCAGCACATTCTGAAGAGGGGCTGCATTCAAACTTGTGCAGCTGCCATGCCAGGCAGGGGACAGGGGAAAGGAGCAAGGTGGAGTCACACCCTGGCTGCAACTTCTTTTCTGCCCTTGGAGCTCATGCCCCAGATGCAGAGCTTGATAAGCCAGTGAGGTATTTTGGGGAAAAATGTACAGGCTGCCCACACTGCAACAGGAGACTGAGAAAACACGGCCACATGGTTGAGCCACACGTGTGCAGGCACAAAATTGGTGTCCCTGCTTACAGCTCCATGGCCAGCTCTGCACCTGGTAGAAAAAGTTCTGATGCCAGCTTTCTAGCAACAACCTCCTCATGGAAAAACAGTTACGAGTTTCACTCTATGTTATGGATGTACAGATGACTATTTCCCTACAAAATAACTAATTGAACACGGAATTGATATGACCGGAAGGCTAAAGCAAGTCAGTTCTAATAGTTCTTAAATATCTTGAAGCATGCAGACTAACATTAAGTTCTGATGCCAACTTCTGGCTATTTGCAAAATTAAACACAGGCATTTTTCTAACCTTCACTAAACTGTTACTGCGTTCAGAAGGTAAAACTCGCTTTATATTACTTAATTTGGGCATTTTTTTTTACAGTCTAAAGCTAACCTTTAAGGACGTCGTATTTTTTAACTTTGTGGAGTCAAAGTCGTAATTTTCTTTATGTTACAAAAAGGCACAAGAAGAAAGATATTTCTGAGCTTCTCCAAAAGCAGGGTATTTTCCCTGTAATTCTTTTCAGTTGTAATGTTTTATTTCAATTCCTGGTGGATTTTGCCAACAGATCTGTGTCCAAACAAGGGACAGTAAGAAATATGAAGTTGATTTTTCATCCAGGAAGGCTCCACAAGGAGTTTACATCTTGCCTCTTTGGGGGAATTTTTCTTCCTCTTCTCCCTACTTTCCAACAATTTTAGCAGCCACAAACATTTTTCCATCCACTTCTACTCAAATGAGAGAGAAGCAGTCGACACTTACTGGTGTCCATTTCTGTCCTTTTTCTAGAACCATGAAGTGTGTATTATCATCCAGGGACCTGAAGAACTCTTCTGTGTCCACAACTGTGCCATCTTCCTCCAAAACCAGAGTAACTATTCCAGCAGTTATAACGAAGGCATCTAAAGTCTGAAAAAAAACCAGGAGATTTTAGCATTCTAAAGAGAGCCCTTCATTTCATATTGAGACTTGCTTATCTGAAATATTCTCCTGAACGTCCCCAGTAAGGATTTTTTAGAAGAACAAGAGTCTGTGGGTTGTCTTTCTGGGATACTGCGTTTCCCTGTAAGTTTCAGTCAGAGTGGGGCTGTCTGCTATACCTTGCTGAGGAGCTCTTGCAGGCTGCTTGCAACAATTCCTTTCCGGCTGCTCCGGGCGGCATTGGACACACGGAAAGGGCGCCCTGCGGGCATGAGAGGAGGGAACAGGGTCTGTTTTGTTACTGCTCCTACAGATGCTCCCATGGATATGAAAGATCTAAGACAAATAGAAATTTGACACAGTTAGAAAAACAGCCATGCCAAGTACTGCGAGGAGGAGGAAGACTGTTGACATAATCACATTATACGAGTAGTTCACAGATCACATTAAGACTCTTGGAGCTTAATTTCAAAATGAAATGCTACACAGCCCTACAGATATGTTATCTCTGAACTTTCTCTTGCCCATGACATTTGGAAAGACTTTTAAAATTAATATAATTTCAAGCAGACATGGGACACCTCTAGCTCAGCTGACATCAAGGTCACAATCACAATGAAGCTGATGGATTGTAATACTGAATTTAAAAAGCAACAGCTCTTACTGCATTCAGTTACTTAGATCATTCTCTTTACTTCCAAGATAAACACCCAGTGAGATACATAATTAATTGAAAGCAATCTTGTGCATTAAGATATGAGTTTGCTTTAGGAAGACTGAACATATTACTCATATTCCAAACACCCAGCGGCAGAATGCAAGCAGAACTTTGCAATAGAGTTACACTTGACTTCCAAAGAGTCAAGGCATTCATTTGTAAATTATATCTGCAGCCTATAAAACTCCATCTGGTTTCGAAAAACACAAAATAAGACTTGTATCAGCAGGAGCTCAATGAAATGAAAGTTAAGATGCAAGCACATAAATGCATAGTGTGGGAGCAGGCTGCCAGCGAGGCTGGAAGAATTCAATCACTTTTAGAGAGATACTTTAGATTTTTCTGGACATTTGCATATTTATCTTTGGTAAACCAAGCACATAACACCAGTAACAGCCTATTCCCCCACCAAGGTACAGACCTGCCCTCATCTACACCTAGTCACACTTTTTTCTGCCAAATGGTAATGGCTAAGTCAATAGTCAGCTTGCCAAAAATTACACTCCACCGAACACCTGGGAAGGATTGATTTCTAAGTCTTTTAAAGAGAGGCAATATTTTGTCTCCCACACTCCTGGACTTTACCCTCTGTATATACCTTTGGCTCTTTAATACTGAATTGCTCAGGGGTGGGAAAGGGATGCATCCCCATTTTGTTCTCCCGCATAGGTGTAAAAAGTCAACTTTATGTAGGAAAATCTATTTTCAGACACTTTCACTGAGGGTAGAGTGAACTGGCAGCCTTTATCTGCAGCCAGAGAATGAATACAGGACTTCCTAGAACAACAAAGAAATGGTATAAAGTTACTCAACTAATTATGTCCCAGTCACACCTTTTATGCAAATCCACACTGACCGTGGAGAATAAATATCTTTTCCACACCTCTTATCTGGTCTATAAGCATATTTTTGGAATGCACAGAATGTAATTTTTGTGCCTGAACAGATTCAAATTTCAGCAAATAATTTATTTCCTGCTCTCATTCTGAAGCAATCATCTGGGCTATTGCCTTTCCTCCAAACACCAAGTTTACCTTCCTCAAAAACTCCTTGGCTTTGTTGGAGCTTTAGTTTTTTAAAGGAAGAGAACATTCAGCAGTTTTGTTCTCGCTCATGCTATATCTTTGCTGCTAGTCCTGTCTGTATAGTAGGTCTCTGGCTTGCAACATTTGGCATATATACACACATGGCTGATGGAAACCTCTCTCCTTCCTGTGACAAAGCTGGTGAGGACAAGCAGCCAGTCTGGCTTTCAGCTCTGAAAGCTCTGTTTCAAATTAAAGAGCTAATAAGCACTACTCCTCCTGGAGACGGCTGAGGGCCAGGGAGGAGGACAAGGTAACAGTAGCACTGACAATGGCATTGAAGCTTCACAGAAGGGAAGGACAGGGCATGTTTGTCAATCTCTCTGCTGACTAAGTTAATAGGCCCCCAATCACCCCACTGGTCGTGGGCAGCTCACATTCTGAATCACTGAGTCTCTTCCCCAGAAAGGAAGCCTGCTCATCTACCTTGGGGCTGGTGACACCACTTCACAGGGCACCCTGACGTTAGAAAGTGCAGCACTCGGGTTTCAAGAGACTTCACAGCTGATTACACCTCACTCCCTCTCATAAATTTGTGAACTTGCACATAGAATAGTAACCTGAGTGATATGTATGTGAGTACTGCCAATTTTTTTTTTTTTTTGTGAGGACAGTCAATATCAGTCCCATTGGAAAAGTTTTCTTTCCCATTACTTAAGCCAAGTTGTCATTCACAAAAGACAAAGCATAAGGGAAACAGCCAAAACATACATGCTGACAAAGAATGAAAAGTGTTAGGGGCACAGCTCTCAGGCAGGACTTGAGCTAACAGCCCAGCCCACTCTACAAGCCATCCTTTGAAGCTCTGAGCAGAAGTTTCTCAAGGAGTCTGGATCAATCACCTCACACTGCTGCCTAGTACTATCTAAAGTCAAAGCAATAAAACAAAGAAATTAATAAACCAGGGCTTAACATTATCATCACCAGAGAGTAACTGAACAGGAAGAATCTTAAGAAGTTATTTAACAGTGATGATATTTCACCTACATTTTGATAAAACCTGTCAATATCATCTCGAAACTAAGCCTGCTTATGAAGCAGCAAGTCTGGGCTCCAGGGCAGCCTGAGGTTTCGACTAATGAGGAGACAAAAGCCAGGATGATGAAAACCAGCCAGATAGACAGAGTGCGAACCCTTCAATTTCTGGGCCTATTGCTGAAAGCTTGTTTTATTTTGTGTGCCACTCTCCTTCGTAGATCATTGACTCAAACAGGCCAGCCTACATTCAGGGCTCTCAGAAAGAGTCATTCTTGTTGCAGCTGTCCTCAAAACACAGACAAACCAATTCCTGATACAGGGAATTCCTCTGCTAGACTGGAGTTACCAAAAATAATTTCCTATTAAAAGCTGATCAAGCTAAGTCACAAGACAAGTGGTGGAAAGGAACGAAGATGCAGTCGGTTTTATTAGAAAGTTGAGTGACATGTTAAATACAGACAACGCCACTATTGTTTTACTATTCTTTAAAGCCAAAAAGATCAAGTCCTAGCTCTTCTCTAAAGGAAGGAGAAATCCCACGTTGGTGGAAAATACAAAAACACATTATAATTGAAAGATCAAATATCTTCCAACTCTAGCATCTTATCTAGTTTGTTTTGGATAACTGCAATCTGTTAGAGAGAGGGCTTCACATATGCTGCTACAAGCATTCACTCTAGTGTCAAAGCTGGTGGGAGAGATTAATTAATTTTTTGGGGGGAACACAGGGACTAAAAGCCTGCCTTGAGCCCTGTACACGTATTTCACTCTTTATCTTTGTTTGCAACATGCCCCATATGTTTGCCTGAGAATGTGGTGCAATGGTCGTCAGTCTCACTCAGAAAAATCAACGTTGCACAACGCGCTCCAGGATACTGCACTGATTGATTTTTAGGTTAGGGTTCGCTGGAAACGACAGCGGCAGTAACAGCGAGGCAAAACAAGAGAAAACAAAAAAAGCACCTCCGAAAAATTAAAAAAGCCAAACAAACAAAAACCAAAACCAAACAAACCAAAAACCAACCAACAAAAACAAACAAAACCAAACGAAAACAAAAACAAAACAAACAAAGAAAAAAAAAAGTCGGAAATTAGTCGGGAGACTCAGGGGTCAGCCAGATCGCAGCGTGGTTCTCCTGCTCAAACGTGTAGAGCCACCACAAGCGCAGCTGGCAGCGGATGGATTTCCGAGCAGCGTACAGGGCTGTACCTCCGTGGATGCGGCTGGCGCAGCCGGGCTTGTGGTCACGTTGTCACCGAGTCCCAGCGGCTCCCGGCTACTCCGGGGCTCCGCTCCCGGCGCGCCAGCCCCCGGCACGCAGCCGGCAGCAGCCTCGGATGCCGAGAGGCCACTACACCTCAAATGCAGCTTAGACTGCAGGGCTCCGACCTGTGCTTCCCTCAGCAGAGTTTCAGTCAGGCTCCCAGGGCTGCGACGGCATCCTGACCTGCTTCTCCCACGCAGTGCCCATCGGGGTTAATCCCCCACCGCCCCGGCTGCCCTCGCACCGCGCCCTCTGCTCGGCAGCGCTATAGCCGACCAAGGGCTGCTCAGACTCGGGCACCCCCGGCAGCCGGACCCACCGGCACAGATGGAGGAGGGGATGGAAAAAGGGGCGGGAGTGTCCCCGCACTCACCGCAGCAGCGATCCCACGCAGCCCCGTGCCACCTCCATGGCCCACCCAGCTGCGGGGCAGCGCCGGTCACGGCGCTTAAGTGCAGCGGGCGGGGCTCCTCCTCCGGCCCGCTGACCCCTCCCTCCCTCCCTGCCTGCCTCCCTTCCTCCGGCGGCACCGGGAGCTGTGCCCTGGGACAGGGAGCACGGCTGGGACAGCCCCGCCGGGGCTTAGCGCTTGTCCACAGCTCCAGGGATGCCGGAACAGGTGCCACGTAGCTTTGGGAAGGGATATTTCTTCAGGAAGTGCCTTACGGTTTACCTGGGAAAGGAGAAGGAAATATTTTGTTCAGCGTGTGTGGGAGATGCACTCTACATGTTAGCTAGTTACAGCTAATATAGTAACAGTGGAAGCTAATCTTATTTGCGGCCTCCCGGCATTAGAGCAAATCAACAGATTAAGTGTCTCAGCTCCTGATTTTAGGGCCTGTGAATAAGCTTACGGCTCAGATTAATGTGTACGGTAGTGGAGGTATTTACTGTCACTCCTACGGGCGGGGGAGCAGTGGCTTCTGTTTATTACACAGGAACAAAGGGAGTGTTTCCTGTTCACACGGACGCAAATTCTTCACGGTTCTTTTGGGCTCTGGAACCAGGCTCTGTTGTTAGCAGCTGTCCAGCAACTATTGTATGAGAAAAAACAGAACCAGGAGCATCAGAACCTGACTCAGGCAACAGCCTGACCTAGTGCTAGGATCTGCACCAGGAAACCCTGCCACTGATGATCAGGGAATGACTCCAGAAGCCCTTGCCACCAGCACTCAGGTTACCTTCCAGGGTCAGAACAATCAGTTACTTGGTTGCCTGGGTTGTTTTTCCTGAACCAGCCTGTTTAGGATAGAAAGGACCACTCAAGGTACCTCTTACTGTCCCAGGTTTCTTTAGCGGCAGGCTGACACCTGCTAGATGTCTTCTTCAGTCCTCAGCTTTTGGGGCCTTTACCAGCTGTTAAGAAATCAACTTTTTTGGTCCATGGCAAATTGTTTTCTTGGATGGCATCTACTTACCAGCCTGATAAAACAAATGTCTTCTTTCCCCAGAGCATACTCTAGACCAACAAACTTGCCCCTGGGAAGCTAAGCCCAGACTTTTATCTCTTCCTCCTCAAGCTGCTTAGGTCTTGCAGGTGTGTAGGGACCCTTCTCATATGTTAACCTCTTTTTTTCCCGTTTCCCAGGGCATTTATTTTGGTTACACTTCTGCAATTAGTCCCTGACAATATGTCATAGAGAGCAGGAAGTGAGGGACAGTAAATAGCTCTCTGGGCACTAGACTCCTAACAGCCAGTTTCCCCCTGGATTTGTATCTTGTGGTTGATTGTGGGGCACAACTGATGTTGTTTCTGCAAAGTGGCATTTTTAAGGAGTTCTGAACAAGTGTTTATCTACTGTCAAAAAACTCGTGTGTATACTGCAGCTTTTCCCGCTGTGGAGGGAGAAAAAATGGGAGAAGGAGTTTTGTCACATGGACGGTCTCCACCTCTGTCTGCGGAAGGGAAGGGAGAGTGCCCCTCAGAAATCATATGGAAATTGCAGTAACTTTAGAGATTTTTCTGAACAGGCTGGGATACAAATGTCTGCAGGAGGTAGAAATTTTGGTCTTGCATAAGTTTTTCTCTGGTTGTGTGCCTCTTCCCAAAGTTCTCTGCAGAGATGTCCGACCGGTGCAGCCACTGCTAAGCAGCCCCCCCGTGACACGCAAGGCCTGCCCCAGCTCTGAGGCAGGGATAGTGTGTTTTGCAAGGACAGGCTCCTCCAGCAGCATTAGTGCTTCAATTTGCATGGCATCTGTTGTAACTAATACAAACACAGATGCCTAACTAATGCAAACACAGAGGTACAAGAGTAACAGGAAAAACATGTCCTTCTAAAGACTGTCCTGATCTGAAAAGAAGGGATTACCTGTACTTTTACAAGCTGCACGAATACTCCCTTTTTTTTTTTTTTTTTCTTTTCTGAGCAAGCAGCAGTAAAACCATCAGATGGGTAAAATCACCGACCTAGGAGCTGGGCTCCTCAGAAAGACGCGTCTTTGAAGAGGAGCAAGACAGGATACAGATGGGATGTGCACAGAACCTACTGAGGAAGAGTACAAACCAGTGGCAGGTGCCAAAACTGGCAGGCCAGGGCAATCAAAAGAGATGTCATTAAAATCTGATGTGACAAGACAACATCCAGTATAAAGACAATAGCTGTAAGGAGCAGAATCATTCCACTCTTACAGGGAGAGAAAACAAACTGTAGGCTGAGGTGAGGAGGCCAGAATGCTTAGCAACTTTTGCTTCAGTCATCACTGAAAATATTAATCATGCAGGGGACAAAGTGCATGGCTGATGCTGAGGGGAGTGAACACTAGAGGTGGAGTTAAACGAGCAACTGTGTTAATCCCTCTTGCTAAATTACTCTCTGACTGTCTCCTTGCTGACTGCGGTGACTGCCTCCACAGGTGTTACTTTTCCACTGCATTTCAAGTTAAACAAATTTGATTAAGTCACTTCTCACAGGGGTTATATTGCCAGCGTAATTTTTCCTAAGCGTGCAGCATGTGCATGGGAAAAGGTTTTGCATCTGGCATGTTTAACAGGGAGGAGGAGGCACTTGAAATACTTTTGCTTGCAACTTCACATTGGTGAACGTGCGGTATCAGGCCAGGTTTTCCTTATCACCCTTTGAGAAAAAAAGTCAGATTGGAACAAACTCAGAGGAAAGTGGGAATGATCTGACATGCAGAAAAACATGGTATATGGGCTATGTAGTTTGGGAATTGGGAAGATTGGGTGGAGATGGCAATCATGGACTTCAGTGATTTTAGAGAACTCTCTGAAGAGGAGTGGAATAATAGTTCCTTTATGCCTACAGGGGCTTAACCTGCAGGAAAGGAGAATTAGTTTGTCCATTAAGAAACATTTCACCTCTAGAGTGACTATTAGGTGCTGGGCTCAATTACTGACTGAAGATGTGAAGTGAATTAGACACTGACACTGCTTGGGCCAGTGGTCAAATAACACAAAGGACAAGTCCAGACACTAAGGATCAATTTGGACATTCCTTCTGTTTCTCAAGGCTCTGACAAATAACATGAGTGAGATTAATGCAGAATAAAGTGCATCTCTACCTTGCCTTCCTTGACCCAAGAGGGGAGTGCAAGAAGTGAACAGATGCACTTACAGCAGCGTGAGCAACAAAGGTAGCAGATTAGAAGGTTTGCCTTAGATTTGTAAAAGTTGACCTTCAGTTCAGCTTTCTGCCCTTTCCTGCTTTCAGTTAAGTCTGATCCTGATTTCTGTCAGAAGCATTCCTGTTATCATCCCCAAGCAAATTTAATTGTTTCTTCTGCCTTCCACTGAGAAATAACTTTCTATTCTTCACTGTGTCCTCAAAACAGCAATATTTGTTTCTAAACTGCTTACACTATTCAGCAGATTTCTATCTCCACTGCCTCTGGTTCTGTTTTATTTCTGTCAGGCTGTTTATGTTAAAGATTTGGTTGTTCATTCTTAATAGTTGTGTTAACCAATACTGCACCATTGGTTAAAGTTTTAAAGAGCAAATTAGACAAGCATCCATCTCAGGGGGTTAATACACAGCAGATTATTTTGAGAAAAGACTGTGGAGTAGATTTCATGAGGTTGCTTTTCATTGTTTTCCATCTTTTTCAGAATCTTTGCTAATGAAACCATATTTTGTAATTTCTAACAGATTTGCAGGAGCCACTGAGAATTTTTGTTAGCTGTACAGAAGGGGATGAGGCTCCTCCTAAAGGTAATCTCTCTGCTCTGCACGTCTGTGTAGAAGAAGATGGGAACATTTTTTGATACCGATTAAAATCCTCAGGTTTGCTGGAAATGGTTCTGTGGCCAGCAAAGATTCTGATGTTGAAAGCTCTGTTTGAACTAAAGATCAACATTTCACTGCAGTGAATTATCCGGACTGGAAAAAAAAGTTCTTTATTCTGAGATGTCATGGGCGGGTATTTTGTTTTATTTTCTTCGTTTTGGTTTTCAATGGTTTTAGCAATAGGCTCAAGACAGTGTTCATGGGAGGGCACATGCTGCATGCTTAGGAAAAACTACTCTGTCAAGAGTGTCTCAGTCGTGTGAAATACTCTGACACACAAATTTAAATTTAGATGTTTTATAGCTAGATGGGCTATTAAAATCCCAGGGTCAGGCTTTGCCCTCATTTACCCCCCTTTGAAATACTGCATGTGTGAATGAATTGCACATATTTGTGGGCAGCATTTAGCTGAAAGCTGACTTATGGAGAGCATCGGTGCGACAGCAGTAATGAAAAAGAGAAATATTGCCCAGGAGATTTTTGAAGATAATGAACTGGAAATGTAATATTTGTTTATTCTGATCATGCCAAGGATAATCTCAAATATTTTATCTTATATTTTAGAAGTTGCAACTTCAAAGATGTATAAGCTCTAAATAAAATGAAATCACTTTTTTGTTCATTAATTTCTAATATCTTTACAATTTATTATTGTTTAGTGATACTCCCCACAGGAAGAAAAAAATATTCAAGAAGAAGTATGAAATTTTATTTTATAAGCATTGTAATCTTCTTTTATGAGGTCTTTCATCACAAAATGAGAGGCTATCAGCTGTGTAATTGTCCCATATCTGCACAGACATGTAATGATTTTTATAGCAGGGCTTGAAGAGCTTCAGACTCCAGGCAGCACTCCAGAACTACTGAGCCTCAGATTGAACTGTGAGCTCATGCTTCCTTGGTAGCTGCATTAATAATTAAAAAACTAGATTTAAAAATCTTCTTGGACAAGGAGCATCTTTATGTCTTGTATTGCATTCTTTCAAACTTTAAAAATAACAATTATTGTACTTTGGTTTTGTCCAAAACAAAGACTGAGGCAGTAATAGACAGGTCAATGGGTGACTTTCCTGAGGGTCCCGCTGCCTTTGAATCCATGCTCTTCTGCCTATTATGGGTTCACCTGTGATCTTGAACAGTCATTTTTAAGGCATGCAAGAACAGGAATTAACTTCACAGATGCTACACAGTAATCTATGTGTATGTGAAATTTCCAAAGCAGCTCCACTAGGAAATTTTTAAGGATCACAGATTGAAACAGACTGAGAAAAATATTGCTATGACTTACATTAGGTTGTGCTCAGGTACTTTGCTCTCTAGACAAAAATGCTCTTGGTAAGCTGCAAGCCCAAAGTCAAGCGCCTGTCAGGCCTAATTTGGAGTCTAAGCCTGACTTAGGAGCTAAATGCTTTCTGACAAGAGCTGGCCTGCCTCTGTACCCATCTCTGTAAATATCCAGTCAGCCCTTTTTCTCTAACAGGACTTTTTCTCTTTCTTTATTTACACTGTGACTGTTTTCCTCTGTGTGCAGTGACCTTTTATAATCCCTTAGGAATAGGAGTTTATAGCCACTGGGTGGGTTTGTGGTTCATCCCAGCCCACAAACCTTTAGGTGGGTCAGGCTGCAGGAGGAGAATGGATTTGTGCTGTGAGGTCAGTAGTTCCCAGATCTGAATAGTCTCACTCTTCACCCTTTATTTCTACCACTGCAGCTCCTTGCCCCTGGCTACCTCAGCTCCAAAGTCCTTGTCACCTCCCATCTCACACCCCCAGGTCTGGTTGTGCCTCCCCCACTGGCCCCAGCCCACACAGCTGTCACTTGCCCACCCTCAGATGTGGCTTTGTTGGGTTTGATTCTGGCCATTGGATGATCTGTCCAACAAACCCAATAAGTGTGGGTCACAACACTCTGGAGCACAAAGTTACCACGCTCTTTCACTTATGGTGAAACTAGAGCACTGATAGTAAGTCTGGATGATCCCTGAGAAATCATGCTGTTCATCGCTTTGGAACATGTTGAGGAGGTTATGGGGCTGCCAGCCTTATCTTGTGGTCACAGCTGAACCATTCCTCCTAACAGATACAACGGGAGTCTCCCAGCAGCTCTTTGAGATTGAAGAAGTCTTCTTATTTTTGTAACTTGCCTGACACACGTGCATGTGACAGCTGCGGGCTCTCAGTGCTCTGGTGGTTTTCTGTAATCATGCAGGGAAACCTCCCACATGGTCAGTGGGGTAGATCTTGCAGAAGGTGAGAAATGCAAAGGAATCATTCTTTCAATAATTAATTCTCTATTCAGCTGATAGGTTTTCTGTTTAGGCCCAGCTGAGTGGGTTAGCAAAACAAAGACAGATGGCAGCAGATTATTTCAAACATGTCTTTGTTAGTGGGTAATCAGCACAGATCCCACCACCTTCCCACCGCCCGCTTCACTCAGAATTCAGTCAAAGCCCATTAAGTAAATGGAAAGACTCCTATTGATTTTGATGGGCACTTAGCCAAGGCCTCTGTCTCAACAGTATTCTATGCTAAACTTTGGCCTAATCATCATTTTTGAATGTTTTGGGGTTGGGTTTTTTTGTTTGTTTATAAAGTAAGAAGAAAGTAGTGCTGATGTAGCCACTCTTGGGAGCTACTGGGGGAGAGATCAGGCTATGGTTTTATATGCACAATATGCTGCCATAAGCATATCCAAGGTAAAAGTTCAGCCTGTTTCAACTCTGTGAGTTTTATGCCAGTTAAATTCAATTTTTAGGGAAAGTGTAGAGGTGAGGGATACAGATTAAGTATGTTCTCTGTCTGCCTTCTGAGCTGCATCCCCTGGAAGAGGTCCTTGGAGCAAGCTATGTTTGTGCTGACTACAGACCTGGGAGCCTGGATCTGTTCAGAGTGGGTTCTTAAAGGCTCTTGGCTGCAGGTGTCTTGTGAAGTCCCTCTCTGCTGTGATCTGCCAGATGCTGCCTACTTGCTGCTCCTTTGAGACGCACTTTATCATGCCAATCTGATATTTTGTTCTAAAACTCGTTGCTGTTCTTGTAGGGATTGGTTGTATTTCGTGTTATTTCCACAAACATAACTGAAGCACTTTACCCTGTTGCCACCTATTAACTATATTCATAGCTAATTGGCTTTTCTGCACGGCACACGCCTTTCTGTGATGCTGGCCTTCCCTATCAGTGGCAAATGTCCATTTTGCTTCTTACAATGGGTATCTGTAGACCCACGATCCCTTATAATGAATCCTCTCTGTCTTGGATGCTGTGTTTAGTCTTTCTTTTTAGAGGACTCATATTCTCTTAAAAGAGCAGAAGCAGTAAGTGTGCAGTGACCGTGTGTTGCTTGACAAGCCTTAACGAAAGAGATGCATCATCAAAAATTAATGCCTCTCTCAGAGCTCGAGGAGAGCTGTAGGGCAAGGCTTTAAAGTGCTCCTCTTGTTCTTCTGTATTGCAGCACACGGCAATGCCAGAGGTGCAGGGTCAGTCTGTCTCTCTCTCTGGCCGGCTGACTGGGACGAATGGGGGCACTCCAGTGTGGCAGTGTGCATCCAGGAGGCACCACAGATGCGTGGACGCGGGTGCCTGGGAACGCAAACCCATCCCAATCTAGAGCTGCCCTCTGTTGGCAAGCCAGGCTGCCTGAGTCAGTCTCTAGGAAAGGGTTTTTTTGATATATGGGCAGGACTCGAGTTAGGACAAGTTACGGCTCCACGATCCCTGAGCTGCAAGGTGGTGGGGGATGGAGAGGGAGCCTGACGCAGCCACCAGAGACATTTCAGGATGACTGGAACAGAAAGGGATCAAATGTTGCTGGATCAATAATTGCATCAGGTTTTGGCAGACTGCTTCCCTACAGCTCTGAGAAGGAAATAAACACAGATGGAACCATCTTGTGTATGCACCCCATTCATTTCTTCATACAGCTCCAAGCAGAAATAAACACCCCTCTCAAATCTGTGCACACTTACAAATGTTTAAAAATTCAACAGGGCTTCTGCATAGTTATGGTTGTTTTTAATGACCTGCTTTTTAACTTCTGTTCCTCAAAGCCCTTTGATACAGATAAAGAGAAAAAAACTTGCCAAGAACTGTTGTTTTCCCAGAAAGAGAGATAGTTTAATGTGTGATATATTAATTTAATATTTTTAATGTGTGAATATATTTGGCTGTCAGCAGGCGGCTCTGTGTTAAGAGTGAGCTCTTGTTCTTCGTGGATGCACAGAACTGAAACTGTTTAAAACCATCTATTTTATTTTTTCAAGCCAACAGAAAGATAATAAAGGCCTATAATTTGTCAGTAGGAATGATATTGGTCGGAGGAAAGATAATAAGTGAGAAACTTTTACTTGAAGGAAACCGTGGCAATGATAACAGTCTGCTGCTAGAGGAAATGTCTGGTCTTTTAACAAAAGCCATGTCGGCTTTGCTAGATATGCAGGTTTTCAGGTATGGCATCAAGCATTTTATTTCCGTTTGAGGGTTTGGATTTTTGTTTTCTTTTTAAAATTTTTATTTTCAAGGCATGACGTCTCTGAGTGGGAACACTGGAACGTAGAATCTTACCTATTTTATTGCAGTAAGTGGGAATCTTTCCATTTTGTTCAGTGGGGCTAGGACTGGCTCCTTATTGCCTTTCAGCATCAGGCTGAGGGTTGTCACGGTGGCTCTCTGGCAGGGCTGCAGATCAGATGGTGTCTGAAGATGCTACAGTAGCAGCTTGATGAATATATAAAAAGACATCCTTATTTGAAGTGACAGTTTAATTAGATAAACAATATAACGTGCTTTAAACCAGAGGAATGTGCTTTCCCAGTATTTCAGTTGTCTTCTTGTTTTAATGGTGGGGAGCAGTTGTCTGTCATAAGCAGGGGAGAGGATCTTGTGTGAAAGTATATTTAAGAGCCTTTATGAGAATGGTGAGTTTGAGTAAGGTTTTGAGAAAGAAAACTGGCTTGCACTGGGTGAGTGGGTTGTAGAGAGATTCCAGTGTGTAAGGAAGGGGCAAAAAAGGGAACAATATGTTAGCCACTGTTCAACAGCCCTGGCCATTTCCATATCTTGGGACATAGGTAGATTAAATGTACTTACAGCACCTATGCTGAAGATGTTTTGATCTTCTTCATGAGATTCAGAAAGAAATTACATTCTTTTTCAAAATTCAATTTTGACCTTTCAGTCTTACCTATCCTGTTCCGTGACATTCTGCTTGGCAATGAATTATTTCTCTGCAAGGTCCTGCATGTGGGTTGGGGCAATCCCAAGCACAGATGACACCATAGAAGGCCATTGGGTCAGTTAAACATGATTTTCCTTTCATAAATCCATGCTGACTATTCCCAGCCGCCTCCTTGTCCTTAATGTATTTTGAAATGGTTTCCAGCAGTATTTATCATCTTCCCAGGGATTGAGGTGAGGCTGTCTGGCCTGCTGTTCCCAGGGCCCTTCTTCTTGCCCTCCTTGAAGACAGGAGGGGCATTTACCTTCTTTCAAAACTTAACTGCATCCCCAGATCACAACAAGATTTCAAAGACAATCAAAAATGGCATCAGATTGACGTCAGCCAGTTCCCACTCCACTTGTAGGTGCACTCCATCAGGTTCCATGCATTTGTATGTGTCTGGTTCAAGAGGGAGAGCTTCAGCTTTGAAGTTGCTCCCATGGGGAGAAGTCTCATTGTAGCTTTTTCCAGACCTTTCTTCAAAACAGATCAAATTACCTTGTCTTGGATGTGGCCAGCTAAACTCCTGTGAGTGTACTCAAAGTCCTGACAGTGAATTTGTGAGGCTGGCTATTAGGATAAACTGTCTGATTTACAGGAGGAAACAGGAAGTGGAATTCAAAGGAGAGGTAACCATAATGAAACTCAGTTTTGCGCTTCTGTCAGTGGGGAGAAGGAAGAAACTATGCACAATTTGCAGGTTTTAATGAAATTCTACTCTTCTATGGCTAGTATGAGTCATTTTGTGTTTATCTCATCTGAGCATCCTTTTTGGGTGTGAAGTTTGGCTATACTGCCTCCTTCTCAGTCTCTTCAGGAACTGGAGGACTCAGAACAGCAATAGCTTGATTTGACCTCATGTGCTCACAGAACTTGCTTAGACTGAGGGGTGTGTGCAGCGTGAAAGCTATTTACACATAGAACCACGCAGATTTCCTTTCTTTCTTTCACTATTACTATAGTAATATTGCTAATGTATATTTCATCCTAAAAATGAAAGCGTCACTTGAGAATGTTTCTAACATACACACTGGTCTAATGATTTCTGTGATCATTGATCTGTAGCATTCATTAAAAAATAATGACAAACTCTTTAACTTGTCTATGGTACAGTATGAAATGCCAGTTTCCAAAGGACAAAGCATAATGGTGCAAAAGATAAACAAGAATGCAACGTGTATATTTTTGCATTTTTAAATTATGCTTTCATGACGAAATCTCTGTATGATGGAAATAAGCTTAAATTCAACTGATATCAGTGGGTGGAGAGCATTCATTGAAATTGCACATGCTTATATGATGAGTTAATAAGGTCTTTGGTTTCTTGATTCAGAGTAGGTTATCACTTGCAAAATCCAACTTTCCCTTGCCTTTATAAAACATCTAAAACTAATTATCCTTAACTTCCAATATAATAGTTACAGATGGATGTCTTAGATAAGAAAATTTTATATGAATTATTGGAAGGTCTACATGAATTATAACGACTTTTATGTTTTGTTATCTATTTCCAGATGTACACTTAGGTTCAGATTTACTACAAACTTAGCAAATCAGTGGGGGATATGCTGGTGTAATTAAGTAGCCTTAATCTCTTTTGAAGTCAGGCTGCATCTTGTAAGACTAATGCTTCCTCCCACTGCTGTTTATGTGTAGATTAAATAGTGCAGTGATAGAGTGCATCTGAAAAAAAATCTCCAGTAAACTGTAAGTGCTTTCTCCTAAACTTTGGAAATGGTGTATTAAAAGCTGGTGAGCATTTGTATATTTATTTTTGTGTTTGAAAATGAATGTAAAATACTAATATTCTGTTAACATTGCATGTCTTGTCCATTCTACAAATTGTAAACACCAAGTGCAAGGCAGAGACAAACCAACATTGCATTTCTAAGTTTCTACGTGTGTGTATAATAATGACTATTTTACATTAAAAGAATCCTTAAAATTTTTGTTTTCTCCAATGTTAAAAGTGACCCTGAGGCATGCTGACCACCTGAAGCAACACTTTAGATTCACTCAGAATCACTCACTTTAGAATCAGTCTCCAGAAATCCTGGCTATTTGTCACCTGATGGATGTACATGTTTTTATCACAGAAGACTCTTGGCTGATATTTCACAACAAAGGAAATTGATAATTTTGCTCAGTTACAGTCATGCAGTGCCCTGAGCTTCACAACATCACTGGAATTGTGGCCCTTTGTGCCAGCAGAGGTTTTGGATCCCATTTGCTTTAAATTGGCCTCACTGGCATCATCTGGTTGTCCTGCTCGACATGACCCGCATTAAACAACGCCTGGCGAGAGGGAATACATGAGTTTCTCAGGAGAACAAAGAGGTGCTTACTGCAATGCACAAACAAAAGTGATGGAATTCTGATTTTAGTTCTGTGTTGTCTGGCAACCTGGCTAATAATGCTTAAATTCATTTAATAATAAAATAAACCAGTATTTCCACCATTAATATATCCAATTCATGGTCCTGTAAGTGACCACTAACGGCACAGTATTTCCAAGCCTTGCTGCATCACTCATACAGCAACAATGTACTTTCATTTACAGTTTTGCTTTCTCAAATAGCTTCAAATTCTAATACCACCATCGCATATTTTGGCTTAAATAAAAGCACTGCTAAAGGACACAGACCTTTCACACTTTAAGAGGTTTCCAGCTTAATGTGATAAAGTTTATCCCTTCCCTACTGACCTCTTTAATACCTAACATAATCTTTCTGTGCGAAGAATGTGTCTGGAAATTTTTTTATCTTAGAAAACATCTCTGAACAAAGATTTTTCTTTCCACAGATTAACACTTTGAATTTGATTGTGACAGGTGGCTGGAGACACAATGACTCAGAATTTTTAAGATAATTTTTATGAGCCTTTGCATTAATAATTTGCAAATAAAAACTTATTCCGGACTCAATTTTTATCTATCATATCTATATATATGCATATATAAATAAAATATTATTGTTCCAGCATTAAATCAATATTGAAATATAAGACTGTATAAAGTATTAATAGTATTTTTTTCCAAATTGTATTGTCCCATATCCATTAGCACTGATTTTGATAGTAAGTGCTTGGAGGAGTAAAACATTCCTGTTTGGAGCTGATTAATGTTCCATGTTGCAAACCAGGCACTGCTGAATCAAAGGAGGCTTTCCCTCCTTGTGACCAGATAGAAAATTCTGCCTGCATGAGAAAATGTTGGCTATTTTATTTCTCCTGAAAACAGGTACAACTCCACTGATTTATCCAATTCATCCTGGTAAGTGTTGGCAGGAAGACTCAGACCTCAATTTGAATCCGTTTGTTTCAGTCAATTGGAAAACAATAGTTTTAATGGCTATGTTACAAAAACCCTGAGCATCCACTAAAAAAAAATAGCTGTTAGTAAAACCAAAAGTCAGTAGCTAACTGAAGGGCAACAGGCTGTGATGTTAAGGGAGCATGCAGTGGCAGTGTGCGTAAAAGGGTGCAGAGGATGATAAGTATATAAATGTCTATTAGGGCACGCACCGAAGTATTCAGCATAATTTAATGGATTTCAGTAATTGCATAAAAGTGACTGCAGTTAAAGAGCTGTCTGATCACTGACTGATTCCCACACCACCTGTATGAAGTAGGTCTCTCTGGCTACCTTTTTACCAGGCTGCACTGTGGTACCTTTGTTGATATGCACGGACTTCACGGCTGTACACAAGGCAAATTGCACATGATTTTTTTTGTCATTGAAATAGTAACATTCAGTATGCTGAGATACAGAATTCAGCTTCATGTTGTGAAACACACACCTTCCTGTACTGTGACAAGAAACATCACATTATGTCCATTTTACTCTAAAATTCACTGTACAAATATAATGGGATGAAAAGGACAGAAGTACAAACCCACCATTGTAATGCATTTCAAAATTAAAACTTCAGGAGCAAACCCCCTGGAAATCCAGTTAGTGTCAACAGTTATTCCTCTTTGGAATAGAATTAGCTCTTCTGCTATGTGAACACAGCATGCATATTAAATGCAGCATCCTATAGTGCTATTGTCATGCCTGGTGGATGGGTTAAAAGAACATGGAAAATCTTCCTTCCACTGCTGGTGAATGATTTGTTGTACTCCTTAGCGTTGGGGAGATGTTTTATGAAAGACTTAATTTTGACGTGCTGGAAAATGGAAACTGCTGGAGGAACAATAGTTTTGACTTCTCCACATTTTCAGTCTTGACCATACAGTACTGGAGCAGAGCACATTTTTGTACAGAGCTTCCCTACTAGCAAAAGGGGAAAAAAAAATTAAACAGTCTTGGCAGCTCTAGCAAGTTACCAGGAAAAAGATGTGGTCTGTGTTAATTTGATACAGTGGCTTAAGTCTTATTTCATTATTCAGAGATGCCCTTGCACGTCTCCTGTGCAGACATTGAACAGATCCAACCTTGCTGAGGGAACAGCATAGATGTAATTCTGACAGCAGAATGGCAATTGATAAGTGGTATTTTTGTTCCTTTAATTGAAGCCATGGCCAACAGGAACCAAATTCTCGATGAAGCATGGAGAATGCTGCCTGTGGGCTTCTAGGTAAGTGCTCCAATATATGCATATTTTCTTCAATACCGTGAGATTAACTAGTATAATGAAGGGGAAAATATCACTCCTTCAGCACACCTGAAACATGCTGAGATTTGTTCTGCACAATCTGACAAGCTCAACAAGACACACACTGCAGAGGAATCAGCCAATGACCCTTTTCCTGGAGTTTACAGCTAGTTCCATTCTTTATTCTACCAGAAAGCACCCCTTGAGACCAGCCCAGCAGACTGGAGGTTATTCTCCACCAGTGAGCTGGTGAGGGATGCAGGCATGAACTGGGACAGCTCCAGGAAGCTGAGCACCAGTTGCTTACAGAGGAAGCACTTGCTTTTCAGAGCACAGGCATCTTTGTGCCTGTGTGCAGGGAGAAAATCTTCATCCGTCTCGGATACATTATGTACTCCATAACGTATGCAGTAGAAAACAGTTGAAGCATTTTACAACAGCTGGCAGGAAAAAGAGTTCACATGTTTGAGCATTTTGGGGGATTTAAGTTTTCAGCTAATGTGCTGCACTATGAATGCTCGCACTCACGGGGAGAGCTGCTGGGCACATGCTGAGTGGAATTTCACTTGGCTACCAAGAAATAAGGAAGAGAGGACAAACTCCAGCACAGTTTATTTCACTCAATTATTGCAGTCAAATAGTTTTAAGGCTGCATTTTCATGCAAACTCTGAACTGGGATACTGTGGCACCATCTGTGAAGGGACTGTCCTGCTTGGCCCCTGTTACCCCCTTTGGTGTCTAAAGTCAGCCACTCATGGTGGCCAGGGAATGAATTGGCTTGGGAAAACAGTGTGCCTCAAAAATAATCCCTTTGTTGTTTACTGGGGTACTTTGCAGGCAGATCACTTCACTCATCTGGTCCCCTGGAAGGGTTCAGAAATGTTTGTCCTGGCCCACAGGCAGCAGAGGAGCTGGGGGAGACAGGACTGTTGCTCCCCACACACACGGCCAGTTTAACATACTTGGACTACAGCCCAAATAAAAACCCAGACTGCATCCTGGGCACAAATGAGAACTTGGGAATGGGTTTCTGCGCTTCTCCTTTCCTGCCTTGCTTGGCTCCCGGCTCTGCAAATCGCTGGTGTGTGCCATTGAAGTGGATGCACAGATTTCCCTGCTTTGCCGAGCTCCGGGAATGCCAGGGCACACCAGCCCTAACTGGGTCAGAGACTTTCTTTGTACAAGTGAGCTGAGCTGCTGGGAAACCTCACTGGAGCCACGAAGCAGCTTCTCACACATGCAGTGGGGGGGGACGGGGTAAGGAGGGGGAGCGCATGAAGTGGGGCTGAGCTTCCACCACACTTGATTCCCTGCCAGCATAAGCTTCCTTACAGGGCTTACAGGCACGGCACAAGCCCAAGCAAAGCCCCAGCTGCTCCCACGGCTGCCAGGGCTAAGCACCCTGGAATCAGAGTGGTGCCACCAAGCTCCGCATCTGTCACTCCAATCTCCTCTGTGCTCAGGAAGTGGGGGGAGAGTGAACAAGAGACAAGCGAGCCTATTAGCATTTATTATTTGTATTATTATAGCACCTCAGTGCCTAGCTGGGGACCAGAATCTCATCCTATTAGCACTGTGAAAACCCAGAGCCAAACTACTGTAGTCCCTGCCCCAGAGGGCTTACAATCTCCTTTTCCAAACAGGGGTACAAAGAGGTGGAGGGAGTAAAAGGGAGCAGTGACAAAATGTTGATCACTGTGATGGAAAAGTGTTGATTTTCTGCTAAGAACCATCAGCTTTTAAATGCTTAGTTGGATTTAGATATTCCTCACACAGTCAATATTTTGTATTTCTCATGAAAAAAAAGTCAAGAAATCATACAGAGCTTCCTGTTATATTCAGTGAAAAACATTTTTCATTGCAAGAAACACACACAAGGTTATTTTTAAAAAATATTGTTTAGTTTGTATCTTCTAAGCAGATATCCGAACATGTTTACAAAAACTACACATGCAGTGTACAAAAAAAAGTTAAATTTTTAACCAACATTTGTGGCTCATTCCTTTATTCAATTTGCACTCTTGCAAAAAAGAGATACCTTTTAATTAAATTTCAATGAAAAAATAGAAGTGATTTCATATCAACTGCTTTTCTCGACGTGTTTTCTCTGTGCTCATGATTTAAAACAGTCTAAATAGAAATTATTGGCTAGATACAGGGATAGAGAACAACTGTGTATTTAGGAAATCTATGTAACTGATTTTACAGGTTTTTCTGATCAAAAAGTGTGATTACAACGTTGTGCAAGAAGGGCACGTGATTTACAACATTTTGCAAGCATATCTTAGGTGCATGTTTTTAACAACTTGCCTGTAAGGGCCCAAATCCTGCTGTTCTGCTCGAAGTTTCTCTAAAATCAACAGCTCTTTGACACTGTGCTCTGTCCCGCTGGCCTCCTACTGCTGTGTGTCATAGTTAATACTGTGAATAACTCAGTTTGAGTTCAATATTCCTGGTTTTAACTATCAGTACTCTATGGTAGTAAGTGTTTGCAGGTTTGAGCATCTTACAGAAGCCTATGGGACAGTATGATTTGTGCCCATGCAGAGGGACGAAAGGAAACAAAACCAGCTGGGCAGCTTGTGAAACAATTAAACATTTTCCATGGCCAGCTCTGCTATTTGCCATTCGGATAGCCCCTGACTGGAATCACCTAAGGAACCTAAACCACGACCTGAAAATAGCTTCCAATATTAGCTTTCTTCTCCCTATGCATTCTCTAAGTTGCTGTAAACATCCAGGATACCCATGTACATACACGTGCACACCTGGGTACGTGTGTGCATACATATCGGTGTACATACACACATATATACACACACACACACACACACATACAGGTACATATATGGATACAGAGCTATGACGTCGTTAGGAAACAACAATGTCATTTTTATTGCATTCTTAAGTATCATGGAACAAGGGTATTGTTATAGGCACACATCTCAACTACTCCTCCTTTACTACGATCCTAAAGCTCATTTACCTGAGATCTGCATCTGTAAAAATAAAGTTCCATTTTTTTAGCTGCATGTTACAAAAGACTAAATATCAGCCCCACAGATATGAAATTATGACTTAATGTTGAGACTAATTTGCTACAAGTAAAATATTCTATCTTATAAAAAAGATACTGCTGAAAGAGATACATATTAAAAAGGAAACACGGTTCTTAGAGGTTTAAAAATCTCCCTATGCCTTCCCACACGGTAATAAATTTATAAAAAATATTTGACACAGAAAATCTCCACAGAAATCATCCTGCTGAAATCACGTACCCTTTCCAGACACTCATCTTGCAAACGTTACATGGTTCAGGAGGGCAAACTCCGTACAATGAGTATTTAATTCTCGTCGTCCCGTCGGTAGTGAATAGTTTGTATTTCCTGAGCTATGAACATGGCCATCTCTCTCGTGCCCGCGGCAATCACTCGGCAGGACATAAGGTCCAGAGGTCCCCCTGAGGACAAGAGGATTAACGAGAAGTGTCTTAAATATAAGCCATGTTGTAATTAGATAGGGTCAGAAACACTGAAACAACTTCATACCTAGCTCCTTTTGGGGTGGGAAGGACAACCTAATTCAACAATGCCTACATGGAAATACTCCAGCAAAAAATTACTTTATAAAATTCTAGGTACAGAGCCAAAGTATGCAAGAGGAGCAGTGAGTGCTTAGATTTGTTCAGTAGCCAACAACAAATGCAATATTCCCCTCTTCCAGCAATGGGACAAAAATTAGTTCATTCAGCATACCCTTCTTAACCCACCAAATCTTTCCACAGTATCCAGGTACTGGTCACCAGTAAACCATTACTCTGAGATGTGTACCATCTAAATTAATTAAGTAATAATCTGGAGACTGTGCTACCCTTTACGCCCTCTGAGTAGTTTCCAGTCATATATGCTCAGACTTGTACCTCAGAGTCCTCCTTTCTTGGGAGGATGTCTCTGTTGAAATCTAATCAGAACATCTGAGCATATCTGCCAATCTCCTGGGCTGGTTACTTACTGTAAATACGGGGCTTTAAGGGAATTACTCAAAGTCATTGAAATACAGCTTGACTCAGAAGACCTTTGATGTGATGAAATCCCATGCTGGAATTACATCAGTGTGTACAGAATAACCAGCCAGAGTCTAGTGGAGAGTGCAGACCTTTCTACAGGATATTGCTAGAAATGAGGTAGAGCCACAGGGGCGGGACTGGGCTGAGGTGACACAGGTTGCCCCGAGGCAGCCACTCAGTCAGTCCCCCAAAATCATTGGAAAAGCAAGGGCATTTTGCTCACCTGAAGTGTCTATCACAGTGCCACCAGCCTCTCTGATGATGACAGTGGCTGCTGCCAGGTCCCAGCAGTGCAACCCAAACTGGTAATAGGCGTCTGCAGCGCCGGATGCCAAGTGGCACAGGGCGAGTGTCGAGCTCCCAATGACACGGACCCTACACCCCACAGTAACACAAAGGAGAAAATGCTTTTGACTTCAACCTATGTGTACAACACACTTGTTTCAGTCCGGTTTTTTTTTTTTTTTAATTACTTTTTTAAATGACTTTGTGGTCACAAATGTGAGACATGTACTGTAAAACATCTTACCCGTGTGCTTGGGCCTTGAGCAATCTCTCAATATTACCAAGGAACAATTTCAATGTTGCAGGGTCACGTTTTGGACCAATTTCTGTTAAAATTAAGGCCTTCGAGATATCTGTAATGGTATGGAGATATTTCCATTAATTCAACAGCTTCCAGGTAGGTTCCATAAATTTGTTTTCAAATTAAACACTAATGAACTTCCCACACACAAAAAATTTTCATGTCCCTTTTTCTACCCCAAACATTTTCATAGAATAAGTGACAACTTTGCATAAAAATTCAAAGAAGACTAGGTTTCTTCTACAAAATAGTCTGTTCTAAACACACTTCAAAAAAAAAAAGGAACAGGAGGATTAAAACCAAGAATGCATTCTTACATTCCTTTTCATACATAGTTTTATTTCATTGACCAGTCACCTTTTGGCAAATTTACTAACATTAGCAGTCAACTAAAAATAATCCAGTAACCTAGTAACTGTTCATGGTGCTAATCTATTCATATTTGAAAACAGGATG
This sequence comes from Struthidea cinerea, assembly GCA_013397865.1. Classification (NCBI taxonomy): domain Eukaryota; kingdom Metazoa; phylum Chordata; class Aves; order Passeriformes; family Corcoracidae; genus Struthidea; species Struthidea cinerea. The sequence continues at coordinate 154,433 of VZTI01002184.1, read as the reverse complement.
GTTCCTGAGTAGGGAATTTTAATGTAATTTGTTAACCAATCATAAACATTTGGGAACCCAGTAAGAGAAAAGAAAAGTTTCTCCCTAAATCACCTTGCTATTATTGAGTAATAGCTCATTCTGACATTTCAAAGACCGAAGACACCTTATGACTGAAAAAACCCCTTCTTACGACAAATTAAAGCAGTATCTTTATGCATAATAATCTGTGACTGTTCTATTTGTCTTGTGTTCAGCAAAGGCAATGCTGTCCTAGAGCAGATGGAGACACCAGCCTTGTGTACAGTCAAAGGAGAGACTCACAGTGACTTGAAAGGTGTTGAAGCAGTCCTCACGTGAGATCTGAATACTGCCAGGCTACAGCAAGCGTGTGCCAGTGTAGGTGGAGGTGGTTGATCAAATGCCAAGTGTCCCTGCTCCTGCTGTGCCAGCTGAACTTGGAGGTGTTAAAGGGAGGACAAAGGTTTAGCAGCTGATAACGCACTGACTGGGCTGTGCCCAATGCCAGGTGTCACCCCCTACCCTGGGCTAAAGGTGAGGTATTCATTCAGGTAGGCAACCTCTACCTGGTTCTTACAGCTACCTGCATAAGCTGAAAGTTCTCAGCACAAGGAGCAAGGAGGTTTTCAAAACCAAATTAGGCTGGAGTGAGACACCATTCAATTAAACAGGCTACCAAAGAATTTAGTATTGGAGATGAACCTTATGGATTCAAGCAATGTGGTAAAATGGTTGGTGAGTAACAGGTACGTAATTAGATTAAAAGTTACAGAGTGTCACAAATATTATCTGTAGGACCATAGATTCAACTGCTGCTTTTTAAATTACTGCATTAAAATAGAAAAAAAACCAATCCAGGCATGCCGTAGGGTATTTGTCGTTTAGCCACTACTAAAAACTCTAGATGGGGAAAGCAATCTGCCTTAGATTATTTTGCATAACAGACCCAGTTTATAATCAGAGAACATTTAATGCCCATCTCATTGCTGAAATGCACCAAGCATTCACACCACACCAGTCATAGTTAGGTTGAGACTGAGAAAATTATTCCTTTGAGTTATTAAATATATTTCTAATGCATAAATGGATCTCTTCAATTTTCATCAAGGCTACAGCTAGAAATTGGATGAAGAGACTAAGGCAACTAAGAGGGAAGTCTGCTTAAAAAAAGGAGCTGGCTGATCACAAGACACTATGGGATTTCAGGAATTCAAATTCAAGATATGAGATAAAATTTACTGACTATTCCTCATTCTGATAGAGGACAAAAAAAAAAACAACCAACCAAAGCAGGCTTGGTAGAAAAGATTTAACAGTGATACGGATAAATTAATGAGGAAAAGATCAATTCTGACAACCACAGAAGATTAAAAAGAGAAAATACATTTACAGTATTAGCATATGTAAGGCCTGACATGAATCTAAGTGTGAGAAGAAAGTATCACTCAGGATAACAGGGAAGATGGATCCTTCATTTAAGTGTATCATAACTGCGTGGACTCCCATATCAAACCTCTACAAAACTGGGTGTTAGCAAAGAACAGTGTTTGCCTGGGCTGTGACTTCAGATGTTTAAACGTGAACAATGAATGTCTAAGTGTAGATAAATGTCATACAACAATCCCATTTCCTGAAAACAAATGGCAGGAAGTGACATGACAGCTTAGATTTCGAACACATCATGGCCACTTCAGTTCCAGTGGCAGCTACAGGGAAACACAGTCTTGCTTCCAGGGTTGGTTTATTTCACTGAAGCCACAGCCCTTACAGAGCAACTGTGATGTAAAGCACTTGAAACATCAGTAGAAGTGAGATTAAAGCAGATCCAGCTTCACTGGTGAAAATTTCCCACCACCAAGTGATGTATCTCAAAACAAAAGAAAATTTCAAAGCATTTGGAAGGGCAGAAGGTCTACTTCCCTTGCTATGTTCCAGACACCCACATAGACTGGATGTCCAGAGAAAGGCAGACAGAAGTGACATGTGCCAAAATTGCTCATTGTTTAACTGGAACCCAGAACTCTCTGACTGAAAAAGCAAGTGAGGCCATTTCAGCAGTGGTTCATCCAGCCCAGCTGGGAGCACCCCTCGTTCTTCCTGATAGTCTCTCCCAGTATGGGCTTTTTTGGAATATGAGATATTTGAGCACTGATAAAAATGTGATGTATAATCAATGATTAAAATCTTAGTAGTCACTGACTTTACAATCCATCTCTCCAAATAGGTGGACCCCAGCTCGCTATTAACTTAGATGAATAGCCAAACTTTCCAAATTTCAGGGAAATTTTGATGCAGGGTCTTCTTGAGGCACTAAAGAAATCTGTATGTCAAGTTGCTTGAATTTACTGTGTTTTGAGCTCATTAAATGTCGCCTTGGGGTGAAATTTTTACCACCTCCTGTGTACAGTGGTGCACATTTTTGGCATATGTCTGCTTCCACCAACAACTGAGTGCTACGCTCTCCTCTGCATTTTAATTAACTAAAAGAAAACGTCTCTAAATAATACAAAATTATTGTTTTCTATAATCATTAGGTAAAGAGACAGATCTATGACTTGGTTAACCGATAAAAGAATTCCAGCAAAGCGTTGACAAAGTGTTGCTGGCTACTTATACATCGAAACATACCTCACACACCAGAGCAAGCTGTCAAAGAACCCCTAACGAAGCATGCATCCCTTAATTCACTGCTAGCACATACGCCTACAGACATCATACACTCCGTGACATACAAGTTCATTGGAAAATAAGTGAACAGCAGCCACCATAGTACTCTGAATTTGATTCACCATTCCCATTGCATCTTGCTTATAAAAAGTTATGCCAGTGCTCAGCTGGAATGAAACTGGTGAATCTACACATTCTTCCTTATTTTAAACAATGATTGTGAAGCAAAATAATTTAAGATTATTTAAATAGTTCATATTCAGATGTATATTTTAAAAATAAAAAGAGGAAAGTTGTGATTTTCCAGAAAAAAACAAACACAAAACAACAAAATTATCATGCAGGTGAAATACTTTCCATCAGGATAATGATGTTCATTATCCTAATGATGATTTGCAACAACTCTGAAACAAAATTAACATATTCCTTTTAGAGTTCTAACAAAATCTAGACCAACCTGTCTCTTTTGATACCTGAAGCCTTTTGTCATTACAAAATGCCCCTTGACCTCTTCTACCAGTGTATAATCGTTCTTCAGTGCAGTGGTAAATTACACCAAATTCAAGCTTTAAGATTTTGAAAAGGAAAGAAATGAATGCAACTCAAATTACTCATCATAAATATAAACAACTACTAATGGCAGAAAGTTCAGCAATATTTTAAATGGTACACATAATAAAGATTATACTGATGCTAAAAAACTGGAATAATTTTACTATTACTGCGATATTGAGATATAGGTCATATAAAATTGAGTTTATAAAGAGAAGTTAATGCAATGTGTTCCTGATCCTCTAAATCCTTACTCACAGTTAGTTTCTGTTCACATTAGAATGGATTAAATACTGAGTTGATTTCAAATTCAATTGAATGTTTTTACTGAAAATACTCAAGACCTCTGAGGCAAGACTCTGAATGCTTTGCTTTCACTGGTGAGCAGCTACTCCTTGAAGCAACCCCACTGACCTCGGCTGGACCCCAAAGATTTGTGGCCCCAGGATCAGTCAGGCATCCAAACTCAGCAGTCATGGTACACTCTTTATTAACAGTGGATGCTTTGGTAGGCACCTGAACTTTGGTGGTGCATTGAATTTGCCTGCTTTTTCAAAGCAGTACACTCTAGCCACTTGTTCAAATCTTTCTCTGCAAAATCCTTTTGTGAGAATCTCTTGAAGTCACAGGACTCCAAGAGAAGGAGTTTGGACAAAAATACCTTCAATGAAAGATTAAGAATGTGCAACAGTGGAATTTTTGTGGGAGATTCTGTTTACCAATGAAAAGAGGGTGAGAATTAGACCCTTAGTATTTAAATTTTCTATTATTTTAATCGGCTCCACCAAAAGATTTTAAAGCACTTTACAAATTTCAAGGGTCAGCTCTGAAAATCGCCTCTAGATCAGTAACATTAGCATTATTTAATTAAGGGGTACACAAAAATTAAATGACTTGCCCGAGGTGTCAGAAGTTGGCCACAAGGTCAAGAAAACATCTCAGGTGTTCTAGGCTCCAGATTTTTTCCTGCTGCATTCGGTGTTCATCAGAGACAATTCAAAAGGAATAGACTGTCCTGGCTCCCTACCCTGAGGTCCCATCTAAACCAAGGGTTTTTTTGAGGAACACACTATTAATAGACTCTTTCCCTAAAGACATCTGCAGGAATTTCTTCAGTACTGTTCAAGGCTTATAATCAGGCCAGTTCCCCTGTGTGTACTTTGGCTCCTTTTCAGTTTACTCTTTTCTGCTTGTCCTATTTGCTTAACTGAGGGAGATTTAACATAATTCTTTACTTTTGTTTCAGCTTTGTTTAGTTTACACAACCCAAAATATGCAGCATCAAAATCATGATGATGTTCTAGAAAACATAAATATTAGAGAAAGCTGTCTGGTAATAAAATGCAGTGTTGAAAAGGACCTTTGGTAATGAATAAATTTCAGAAAAGCATGGAAGTGTTTCTCTGCAATTTCCATGTTTGAAAAGTCTAACCAGAGAAATACACAACATTATTCTGTTTAAATCAGTAAGAGGTACTAGCACATCTGAAAACTTGGTTGTTACTGCACAGACTTCTTGCTGGCTTTGCTTAAAGCTATACATATATTTAAGATTGTGGAATTAGGCTGAAAGAAGCACATTCAGTGGAAATTTGAGTAACTAGATATTCTGTAGATATATATCAAACCGTAAACCAGCAACATCTGGAGAAGAGGCACTAGCACGAATGAGTATAGTTAGGAAACTCAAAATGGCACATTGGAAGGCTAGGTACCTTCCCACCCTCACCATAATCAAGCTCTTATGTGGTAAATATAGCTATTTTACTATGTTAAGAAAAATATAAATGCAGATTAAATGAACTAGGCCCATAATTTTGTACTCCTCAGAAAATCAGTTCTACATTGACTCATAGCAGGGGTTAGCTTTCACAGATACTGCTAGCAGGAAAGAAGCAATAATAATAATACAGGAACACTGGGATGTATGTTTAAACTATGAAGAGGCAGCACTAAATTGAACTTACTATAGTTTTGTCTAACTAAACCTTGCTCACACCAGTATTCCCTTTTTCTCCAAATAAGTCCCATAATAGTTATTATAATTCATAGAATTCTCTTTTAATTGCCAGTTTCCAGAAGTAAGTTTTGCAGGAGTATGATTTTAGATGAGTAGAATATGATCAGATGCATTTAAAAAGCAGTGGAAAACCTGAGTAGTGATGGATATTTTTTTTTAAATAATTTTATTTAAAGTTTCCACAAGGTTTTGAGACTTCTAGCCAACTCTCAGGTGCCCATCTTAAAGAACATACTTCATACCTCTTTGTTAACAGCAAATCCAATGCTCACTGCCACTGTTGGAAATCTGTGAAAAATAAGAAATGAAGTAGTACTGCTGAAAAATCTCTCAACTTACTCCTTATGCAACCCCCTTAGACAACAAAACTCCACATGGAGCACTGTGAGTTTACTTGTCAAAATGTACTTGACATTATACTGTTTCTCCTTTGTTAGCCTCTTTAACTTTGTCAGTTCCTTTAAAAATTTAAGTTAGTATTGAAGAAGGCAAGAAATAAACACATGAAGACATCACAATTTTTACACTGAACATGTAGTATACTTTACGGATGTTTTTGCTTTAGTGTAGCTGAATTATCCAGTATAAAATCACTAATGTTATAACAAGTTACTGCTTTTAAGGGCACATTTTGTTCAAGCTATGCATCTGAGATAGCAATTAAGTAGCATGGAGATATCTTGCTGCTGACATCAACATAAAAAGAAACCAGTTCCTCTATGCTCTCCTTTTTCAAAGTGATGATCATGTATTTAATTTGGTCCTTTTGGCTACTGTATAATTATTGCAGTCTAAACAATGAAATAAATTCATTTCTTAAAAACATATTTTAAAAAGGATTTTGAAAGTCCAGAAAATATTGCTAGAAAGAGGAAATTTTACTTAATTGCATGAAACATCATCACATGACACACCCCACCTCCCTTGGAATTCTGTGTAATTGCACCAAAAGTCAAGAAAATGCCTTTTTTTTTTGCTTTTATGAGAGTTGCAGTTATTTTAAGCCGCTAACTATAAGGCAGAGACTGTAGAGGGTTTTAAAGTAGAAGTATTATGAATAGTCATTAGTTTACAACACCTAGCATTGGAATGGTGAATTAAAAATCTTAATTTTTGCAGCAATGACCCCTAGATTTAATTTTGTGGAGGTACTTTAGAAACCTAAACCCAGTATCTCCGTACAACTCCTTTCTCAGCGCTACTCCACACACACACGCGACGGTTGCGCTTCCCAGGAAGAACGAAGCGCCTGTGCCTGAAGGAGAGCAAACACCACTCACTCCTCGAGGGAACGTGCAAAACCCACGCCGGCGCCGGGCCAAGGGTCCTCACAGCAGAGCCTTGTTCCTCCGGCGCCGCTCGAGTCCCTGCGCGTTAGCGAGCGGTGGGTCGTGCGTGAGCCGAGAGCTGCGGGCCGTGAGGCAGCCGGCAGAAACTCCAGCTCACCCTCAGATAACAGCACAGACACAGCCTCCCTCGCATGCACCACGCCAGGTACCAGGAGGTAAAGGGATGGCTCCTAAAAGGGATGACTCCTAAAAGGGATGACTCCTAAGAGGGATGACTCCTACAAGGGATGACTCCTACGCGTGAGTCAAAGGAACAAACCTACCAGGGAAAAGCACCTTCAAGAGGAAGGGAGGACCTGTGTGAAGCTACATTTCGGGTTTTGATGCGCTTCCCAGTCCTCTGTCCATTTACCTGTGCACAAAGTTGCACGTTCCATCGACAGGGTCAATAATCCAGGTCGGGCTGTCGGTGAGGACACATTTTGAACCTGCAGCAGTGGATTCTTCTGCAATAAACCTGCATTTGGTGCAAGAGTAAAACAAGTATCCCGGAACATCAGCTAAGATATGTGACTTGGAAAGTACAACCCCATCATTCTGGTTTTTAAGAGATAACTTCTCTCTCTCTACATGAAACATTTTTGTATAAATGTTAACACACATACTGCTTTTTAAATTCAGGAATTGGTATATTTCATAGAGACTTTGAGGGAGAGTTCTCGAATCTACAGCATACTATTTTACATGCAAAAGAAGAACTCTATATTCACTTCCCCAATATACCATTAAGGAAGTAATGAAAATGAATGCAGAAATGGATCTGAACTGGCATCCCTGGAACTCAAGGAGAAGATTGTTTTATGCAGACTATAATTTTATGGGTTAGGCCTGTCTCTTGCAGTAAGTAATATAAACTGCAAACTGTACCTGCTTCTCTTCTGCAGTCAAATTCAGTCAGCAGGAAATAATGCACTCTTAGAAAATCCACAATCTTACTCCTACTTGTATTTTTTTACAGTAGTCTTACTCAGGAAATTAAAAGGCTTACAAAGCTGGACTTTCTTTTTCCCATGACCCAGAAAAAAAATCAATAAATTATTTTTTGTTTGTTTGTTGTGTGGATGCACAAGGCACAAAATGAAATCTGAGATCATCCTTTTCTGTTGTTCTGTCCCAGTTTCTTTTAGTATTTTTTTTTCTCCTTTTTCCCTGGGAAACGAACATCCAGTTCTGGCACATTTCCTGTTGACCTTAATTATCCCTGCTCCCCCATAAACTGCCCAAGTCTCTGTCTGTAAGATGTGCAGGTGCTACTCTCACAGATTTTCATAAAATCCTATATGCACAGAAGGAGTAGAATCCAACTGCTAGTACTGAATGTTGCTGGTGGTTTCACATTTGAACAGCTGGTAGTGGTATTCAGAGTTCCTGCAAATGCTTGAAGGCAAAAAAGCTTCTCTCAAAGACACAAAGAGAAAAAAAAAAAAAAGGATAAAATAAAGAGAAAATGTCTTTTGCAAAAGAGTCCTTCCCTAGGACTAGAGTAGCAGCTATTTTATGTTGTGTCTTCAACCTGTACAGAATGATTCCAGGTAACACTTGAAGCCATGAGCTTAAAATGTTCTGCAGACAGCATAGGAGGAGTCTTTTTGAATTTTCCAAATGCTACTTTGCCTGGACCTAAGTAGAAACAGACTATTTTGATGGCATTATAGACTCCCAGCTGGTACAAAGAGGGAATTAGGAAGTGTTTGTTACTATTTTCATCTCCATTAAAGGAAACAGCTGAAGGACGAAGTGCTAGTGCACAACTGAGAAATGAGAAAGACTTGAATGAGTGTTTGAAACTCTCAGTTTAACATAACACTTCGCAGGCTCCTTGCTCTAAACATTCCACTACTTTGTCTTGTTGGTGCTGTATCACAGGAATTTTGCTTTTACAAATCCTGTAATTAGCATCCAAACCCAACCATGCCTTGTCTGTGCTGCCGGATGCAGAAGAGGTTCATTGTCTAGTAGGTGCAGCATCTCACATCCCACCTCAAACTATCCATATTCCACATAAATTATACCTCTGAGCTTCAACCCTCTGCCAGCTCCCCCAGCTGGAGCTTGAACTGTAACTGCTGTCTTGCCAGCCAAAGAAAGGTGAAATGGGAACCTCGTTAAAGACAGGAGTATTTCTGTGTAAGATGATTTGCCCTCAAGTTTCATGAGCCAGTTCCTTGCCTTTCCCTCACAGTGCGGGTGTGGCACTGCAGTCCCTGAGCTCAGAAATGCTGACCTGGAGCTGGGGCACAGCAGTGCCACAGATAAAGTCTTCATGCACAAGAACAATTTTTCCAAAATGGACGTAGGGCAAAATTGGTGCACATTTTATGAAATCTGGGCTAAAGTGTAACAACCCCCCCTTGCTGCTATACAATACTGGGAAATCTGAGAGTCCTGCAAGGTCAAGTTCAGATGTCTTGCTCCGTGTCCTGTAAAAACCTGCAAGCTAAGCAAAACACTCAGTGTGAAGTACTGGAGTAAATTCTAGGAACAGTTTGAGAAGTGGGAGGGGTAAGCAACTTATTAAAATAGTTAATTTAATATGCCAGCCTGCCAGCTCCGCTGACCTCTCTTCAAATCTGGATTAGAGTTTACTCCCACTGAAAATGAGTCTAGTAATTTTAGCCAAGCCTTCGACTACATCTGTTCATGCCATGGTGCCTCTCTGAAATTCATTGCAGGAACAGCAGGAGACTCAAACTGGGGCTGTCCCTCACCTATCCCCTTATGGGGGTCTGAGGAGAGAAAGCTGGGAAACTAGAGTTGGATGTCACCCTCTTAAACTGCTGTGTCCTGATTTTAATGTCTACAGAACTAAGGCCACAAGTAACACAAAAGATGCCAGCTTGTGTAATAATAGTAAAGGTAAATGTTGGGATAGCCTTTTGCAACTAGTAGCTCCGGGTAGTCTGGCCGTGCCTAACCACAACTCACGGATCTATCCGAAAAATATCCTTTTGAAAAGACTCACTGGGGGCACATCAGAGCACTAAAAAGTGAGCAAAGATTAAAACTTGAGTGAAGTGTGAATGAAGATGATACATACCACTTAGCCAAGAAGAGAGAAGAAAAAAGAAACATGGGACAGAATTATGTTCTGAACACATTTTCCTAATATTTCTCTTTACTTCTGAGTACATTTCCAGTATCTCAAGACTCACAAGTGCCTCAGTGCAAATGCCAGATTCTAATAAGATTCCTTTTAATTTTTCTAACTCCTAAAGTCCATTTTTGATTCAGAGGACGTAAGAATCAAGACGATTTAGAAGAAAAAGAAATAACAGAAATCTTCAGTGCTGCTTGCAACAGCCAGGTTAGGGGAAACTGAATACAATTTAAATGATCTTTTAATATTTTCATTGTACTTTAATTTAACCCTAGACTGCTAATGTAAACTCTCCATTGCAAGTGTTTTAATCTAGTCTAGTTAAATTGTTTTAATCTTTTGTTTAATCTAAATGCATTAATTATCTGAACAAATTCTAATCAAACTCAACAACCCCTATCAACAAAATAAAATTGTCTTGAAGAAATGGCAGTTCCTTCATTTACTTATAAAGTCAGAAGTTAACTGTAGAGGGTCAATAAAATCTGGGATTTTTCAGTTCCTAGGTCCACATTGACCTTACAACTTTTGTTCCCATTCTGAGTAACTTGAGTGTGTCTGGTGATTTGCATTTTATGTGAAATGTGTATGTTTTATGTTCTCTGCCAGACTGCTCAAGGAAAAAACTAACATAAGAGTGGAGATGAGAGAAAAGCCCAGCCAGCAATAGTACAAGGAATATTACACAAATAATAGGCCTGTAAAGCCTGGCACTCTCTTGAGAACTGCAGCCAAGAACCACGCATTATGCTGCACAGTACTGCTTCAATACGCCATCACATACAACACGTATTTAGAAAGCCGTATTTAGTATAAAATATGCTTTCTGCTCCTTCTCATGGTGTTTTTTTTTTGCCCAGCAGCATCACTGACAATGAGATTAGTAGCTGAACCCTTCAGATTTTCCTCTTTGTTGATTTCTGCACAGTGCTATAATGCAAGGCTCATCCCCATCAGAGATGCCCACAGTTAGAAGAGAGTTGGACACTATTTAAGGGATACACAGGCTTTGCACTGACTCTGCAGGAAAATGAATTTTATCCACTGAAGTCAAAAGCAGAAATCAATTGCAGTCTCTGCATCAAACCAAACCTGGCAACTAATACAAACCCTCTCTCTAATCTGTACATGAGCTGAGTTGTTATTTTCAAGTTGACCACAATAATTCAAGAGGAATCGACAACCTGATCTACTTTTAAAACCTTGGGTTTGCAGCCCATGTAGCAATTTATAGCCTGTTTATGAAGAGGCATCAAATAATGATGATGATGACAAACAGCCCTGCTTCTCACTGATCTTCTCACTACACAACACAAGATAAATGTGATTAAATACACTTTTACTTGTCCTGATCTGGCAAATTCATATGGGTGATGGCAACAGAAAAGGTCTGCAGGGTGGGACCTTTGCTAGCATATATTTCTGCTATATTTTTATAGATAGCCCTAGCATAATTCTTATACAATAGGCAACAGACCAGTATTCTGAACATCATGGAGATCCACATGAAACCTTCATCCATGTTGTCCCTACAGGGGAAACATTGCTATTAAATACATATATCAAGAAACATAGAAAATATAAAGTACTAAGTATAAGGAAATGGTACTTTTTAAAAAATAGGACCCCTATGAAAGTGTCCAAGAGCAATAGGTTAATATATAAGAAAGATATACAGACTTTTAAGGTTGCCTTTAAATACCAGTCAGATAGGCAGCATGTAAAGGACAAAAAAAGGTTGTTGACAGTTTCTATAGGCACTCACCTGTGGGAAGGAAACTTCTCTTTCAGAACAGAAATAATTAAATTTTCCACAAAATGATCAGTTTCTGTCACAAGATCTGCTGCAGATGTCTTTGTGGACACTTGTTTTTCCTCTGTTAGAGCTTTCCTAATAATCTGAAACGGAAGTCCATAAATCAGATTTGTTGGGCATTCAGCCTGTGCATACTAAAATAATATCTTCACTGAAAAAATTATAGCTAATCCTGAAAAACAGCTGTAGGCCTAATTCTACCAGAGGCTATTCTAATTTTTTGGCAAAAAAATCCTTCTGAGCTAGTGAGTATTCTTTGGGAACACGGCATTTTGAATCACTCTGCAAAAACCTCTCTTGACAATTCAGAAAAGGATTGATTAAGGGATGCAACTAATGGAATAAAAGGATGAGGGCAGTCATGATGATTTAGAAAATTACCAAAAGTACACACAAGATAAGAAAAAGCCTCAAGGCGCAGGCATTTTTCAAGGAAATCCATTTTTCTTTTTTTTTTTTTTTGTAATTTACAGGGCTACTACCCCACTGTTCTCTTATTTTAAAAGATATGCAATAAGGCAAACTTAATTGGTTTCCATTTTGCCAACGAAGACATATAGTTGATTTTTTTTGTTTTTTTTTCCGTGGGTTTTTGGAACTTCAAATGTGGACCACCCTCTGGTTCCCAAAGAATTACCATATATTTAACAAAAACAAAAATTGAAGCTTTCCCTAGATATAAAACCAACGATTTAAACCTGGACTCTCTTCTGGAAATGTCTTTATCTGATTCTCAAGGGTTTTACTGTTACAAACTCAAGTACAAATGCACATATGGGAAAACAGTTAATGAATGCTTTTCCCCATTTTTCCCATTTCCTTTCTGTTTTGTTTTTCTTTCCACTTCTCCATTAAAAAGAAAAATAAAGGGGCAGGATGCAAAAGAAGATGCCGTATTTTTTAACCAGTGAAAATAAATTATTTGAAACTGAGAAAACCAAAACAAAGCAAAAATTAAGCAACAGTTATTTGTTTAGAATTGTATTATCAAAACTCAGCAGCAATAAGATCAATATTCCAAGTCCCTTCTAAAATTTATATATTTCAGTTGCTTAACTAAATTTCTATTGATCAAAGTATTTTAAAAGCATTGAGAAATATTTGATGACTAAAGAAAAGAGTTCCACTGTATTACACATGGGAAAGGGAAGCAGAAATTCCCAAATGTCATCTCAGCTCTTGGTCTTCACAGTATAAAATACTGTATTTGAAGGGTGTGCTAATTGTTCCTACAGGTAATGGATATTGTTGACTATTTCCTCAGTACAGAAGGTATCTGGACTAATGCTTCTGCTTTGTGAGCAGTAAAATATCAGTTGTGCCTATTTACTGAGCTTGTGAGGGCAGGTAGTACTTTCCAGTTTGAGGTCTTGCTAAAGTTCACTACTGTATATCAAAATATTAACCACACTTAATCTTTTTACTCCTCTCAATGCCCTGTGTGATTGTGTTGAAGGACTTACAATAGAAGCATAAAAGTGTAACTCCAGCAAGGCCCTTGGGCTCCTCTTCAGCCCAAAGCAAAACCCAAAACACCCTGGCCACCCGTAGTTGTGTATTCTAAAAAAACTGCTATGCTGATAGCTTTTATTTTATTTGCTCTTCTTTACTTTCGTATTGTCTATACTGCTTTGGACTTCACATAGTGAGATAGATGAGGGATGCCCTCCTTTTGACAGAGGAGATTTAAATTTCTTCTTAGCAATGCCATGTTCTTGACTTCTATTCAGTCTTAATGCATAACAGATTTAGGTTTTTGCAGCCATTTAAATCAGAGCCACTGCTCAGCAGAGCAGTGAGATCATACTTGAGCCTTGCTGGAAAAGGAAAAGTAGAGATGGAACCTCTCTTCTATGGATGTCTCTGCAATCAGCTGATTTCATTGCATGCTCTGGCACTTGATCTCTCCCATTTGAGTAAAATCCTTTGCACAGCTCAGCTTCAAATTTAATATTTTTCATTTCTGAGCCTTCACCCAGCTGCTCACAACCATTTTTAACTTTAACTCTGTCTGTTTTTCTGGTGGCCAGCATGAGGCTCCAGCCACTTTTGAGGTGGGAGTAAGCCAGGGGCGTGCCTGCACTGTGAAGTGGTGGCTGATGGCCCTCTCACCCATCTCCCATGCCAAGGAGCCACGACACACGTTTAGCATTTACCAGCCCTACCATGAGCTGCTTCTCCCCACCTCTTGTGCAAGCAGTATGTCAAGAGGAGAGGAGGAGAGAAGTCACGGTGTGGGCTGAGGTCACCAGCCACAAATGGGCACCACATCTGTGGAGGCTCACCCGCAGCGTGCAGGATGGACGGGTCTGATTCTGCCAGTTCTCTGCCTCTTACAAAGGGCTTGACAAAAGGGACCCCTGTGCATTTGCTCCAGCTTGTACAGGTATGCAATCCAAGCCAGAGTAGTCCCACACAAGGATCACATTTCCTGCATAATTGACGAAAAAGCTTTTATTCGTTGGAAAATGATCAAACAGCTCAGAGCAGTGTAAAATTCAATTTGTGTTGAATAATCCCTAAAAGTCACCTGCCTACAAAGGAGTGTTAGAGCCTGGTGCCTCAGAGTACTTCGAGAGCATCACTCAACTCCTCTCCTTGCAGAAGCCTTCCTGTACGGTTTGTGGATACCTACTGCAATGGCCTGGTCTTTTCAGATGGACATGGGGCTCCATAAAAGTTTCACTCTAGGTTACAGGCAGCAGGCAAGCAGAAACCAAAGGAACTACAGAATGGTGAAATGGAAACTGCTGATTATACCTTATCCCTACTGTACAATGAAATTGGCAACCAAGATGCCGTAATTTGGCTGTAAATGTATTTTACTAGACTTTATTCCTCTGCTAGGGCTTGTCCCTAGATTACAGAGATTTTTCAGCAACTTCTAAGCAACTGATTTTTGGGAGCTTGTTTATTTAGAGCAGAGCCTTTTAACACTCTTAGCCCATGCCGCTCCTCCTCTAATGCAGATCTTATCCTAATACCCTGCTTCGGGGTATTTGGGGGGTTATGCAAAGCGAGAGGCACTCACACCATTACATGAAGAGCACATCACAGAGCAAGACCCAGGCTGTCCCGGCTCCCTCCTTCATTTCCCATGAAGAAGGGGAAATGGAGCCGCTGGGGCTCAGTGCAGTCTGTCCTGGACTCTTCCTTTTTTAATGCCTTTGTGAAATTTATTCCAACAAAGCAGAATGAAGAAGACAGAGCCAAGATGCCTTTTCCTCCAATACCTCCCAGGAAAGCCGCCTACGGTAGTGTGCTCATGTCAGATATTTCATTTCACCAAACTGCTTGCACTCACCACACTCTTCTGGAAGTTCCAAGATGGATTTTCTTGCTTGCAATACTGTCCTGAAATATTTGCTCACTGATAAAATCAAGCATCTAGATGAAAAGCAAGAGTACCTGCAAATAATTCAGGAAATTCCAACCTGGTTTGCTAAAACATCTGTCCATGTTCCATAGAAAATAGCCTAACAATTTCCCCTGGGAGCAAACATAAGGGAAAAAAAGTCTTGACTTTTTAGAATACCAGTGGAAATTTAGTGTTTGGTTTGTTGTTGTGGTTCTTTTTTTTATTTTTTTTTTCTGTTTTGTTTTGGGGGGGGGTGGTTTTGTTGTGTGTTTTTTGTTTGTTTGTTTTTTAGTGGCATTCTGCTAGGTCTCTTATGCCTCATAAAATTATTTTCTGGAAAAAAAAGGGGAAAAAAGAGAGAGAGAAAAAAAAAGAAAAAAGAAAAAAGAAAAAAAAAGTTTGTAGTTCAAAATAATTTCTTCTAGTGCCAGTTTCTTACTCTTGTTTTTACCTGGATGCATGTTTACTCATTTTGGTGAAGCTTTTCCACTTCTGCAATTGGAGAGAACTGTGCAGATATTACTCAGTGCTCTTAACAGCATCAAAGATGCACAGACTGGCCACGTCTGCTTTTCTTGAGCAAAAAGTCATATCAAATCCATGGGTGTACTCTCATGGACAGAGCAAGCAGAGGTTACTCACAGAACAAAACAGAAGAGAAGTTTGAAAAAGCACAGTTATTTGTGGCCGTATAGAGTGAATTTTAAAGCAGGTCAATTACAGAGATTACAAAACCATGACCATTCTTATTATGAAACAGCCATATATATATTAAATGAGAGCCAGTGGTATTTCATAAAAGTAATAAGAACTAAACAACAGGATGGGCAAGAAAAGCAATGATTTGAATGCAGTAACAGAAGTTGCTCCAGCAACAACACTTTTGACACATACTCAAGCATCACTTCCTTGTTGGCCTTTTAAGTTTAGATGAAACTATTCCGGAGTATAGATGCCTATCTGTTGGAAAGAAGATATATTTTATCTATAGTCATGAAACACAATGCAATACAAACCAAAGAGTTGTATAAGCCAAAAGGGGAGACCAGAAAACTGTATTACTGGTTAACTTTGCCTAGAAATCCAAAATCTGGAAATGCATGTCTTTCTTCAGGTTGGCCTCTGTGCCAAGCCTCTTGCAGACGTTTTCTAATGATTCCAACCCTTCCTAACCTGCCATAGTCCTGAGAAATGGAGCACCTGAAAAGAAAGGCTGAAGTGGCAAAGTTTCATGCAGGGATGGAGACAGGAGTTGGACTTTGGGAGACAGATTTCTGGGGATGGACGTGAAGGTGGAAAGGTCTGAGGGAGGGGAAGAGAAGCAGACGAAAAAGATGACCTTGACTAGTGGAATTAACTGCTTTTGGTGACCAAAAGAACCCCATTTTTATCAGTCAATTTTCAGCAAAAATCCAGTCCTACTAAACCCATGTTACACTGCATTTTGTGTTCTTAGCTCTAGTTTCCTTTGGCAATAGCTGGAAGCAGATTGACACTTATATAAAAGATAGAGCCATACCTGCACCTTTTCTTCCAGAATGATCCTCAATGCCTTTTGTAAAAAAAAAGATTCCTTATCATGTCAAAATTAATTGGAAAAGGAAAAAAAACCCAAACAAACCAGTTTCCAAAGTCCTACTCAAACAACATCCTTGGCTGGTTTAAATTTGGCCCGCCAAAGAATCAGCTATTTCCTGCCAGTTACAAGGTAGCAATGGCAACCTGTGATTTAGGATTCAAGGATTAGTCTTCTGGAATGTTTACTTCTTCCAGGAAAAGCTGCTCAGTTGTGATTTTCTGAGTGAGTGAAATGATTGGAGAAGGTTAAAGCTGTCTTCACAAATTGATATTTTGAGAAACAAGGTGTGGATGCTTGAGCAAGTCATGAGTCTCTTGTGAAATGGCTGGCAGAATGACTATGCTGGAGAAACTCCTGTTTTGAGAGTCTGTGAGAGCATGACCTGTCATCCTGATTTGGATTATCCATTTAGTCCCTGTATTATTGAAACAAGTCTCCTCTCCTCTGGCATTCCGTTCATCTTTGTGGGTGTATTCTACTAAGGAGAAAATACTTTTAATAAGACACACTAAGGAAAAGTTATGGGTCTTGGACTCAAGAGAAAAGGGGGCTTCTTAAATCACAGTGTATAGGTACAAAGTGTGTTTCAAAATAGAGCAGAATGGAAGCAAAAGAGAAAGACATGTTGCTGAGGTTTGTGCTTTACCCAGTTTTTCAATCAAAAAATCTGCTGATCCCACTTCTTGACTCTATTAGAGCTGGTGAAAATTTTGCTGCGGCATATAGTGGGGTCGGGATGTCTCCTGAGATGACTAATCCGCTGTGTCAAAACACAGATCTGAAATAAGCTACTACAGACCTTCGCCACACAGCTATTTGTCCCTAGCAAGGGAATTTCAGCCACTCTGAAGACTGCCATATCTAACAAGACAAAACCTCTCCGACACGGTTGTTTTTCTCTGCACAAGCTGCTCGAAAACAAATGCTGGCCCCGAAGGATGCAGCCCTCAAGGGATGGGGCCTCCCAGGGAAGGGGCTCCCCCGAGGGATGCAGCCCCCGAGGGAAGTCCCCCAAGGGCTGGGGGCCACCGCCCCGGGCTGGGGCCCCGAGGGAAGTGGCCCCGCGGGATGGGGCCCCCCGAAGGATGGGGCCCCGAGGGTGGGTCCCCTTCCAAGGTCTGGGGCCCCCCGGGATGAGGTCCCTGCTGCCGCCAGCCCTCCCGCGGCCGAGGGCTCCGGCGGCGGACCGGCTGAGCGGGTGCCGAGCCCCGCCGCCCTCCTCCCCCTCCCCAGCTCTGCGCCCCAGCCCAGCGCCCGCACGGCCCTTCCTCAGCCCGCGCCGGGAGAAGGCTCCTCCGGCCGCGGGGCAGCCCAGCCCGGCCCG
>VZTI01002184.1:125376-136464 GCA_013397865.1 Struthidea cinerea | reverse complement strand
GCCGAGGAGGATGCCCTGGGCGCACACACCGCCCGGCGCTGTCACTGCGCGCCCCGGCAGCGCCCCGCCCAGCGCAGCGGGGCGGAGAGAGGCAGCCGCCGCGGTCAATGGGGAAGGCGGGCTGGCTGCTGGGCGCTGAGTTTAGGTGAGCCCCGGGGGCGGAGGAGGGCCGGGAGAGGTCGGGGTACCGCGGAGAGCAGCGCCGGGGCCGCGCCGAGAGGGTGGCATGCGGGGAGCAGGATGCGGGATGCGGAGGGCAGGATGCGGGATGCGGAGGGCAGGATGCGGGATGCGGAGAGCAGGATACGCCGCGCCGCCATCGCCGTGGCCGTGCCCCGGCCGCCCCGCCTGACATGGCGCCGGGACCGCCGTGCTGGGGCTGGGGAGCTCCTGTTTTCCCCGGGATGAGGAGGAGCTGCCGCGCTCCCAGGCCGAGCGGCCCCTCGGGGGCTCCGCTGCCCCTGGCTCCCCAAGGCCATCCCGCGGAACGGGGCCCGGCTGTCGGCGTTACCGGGGCGTTGGGGGAAAAGCTGGCGGCTGGCATCTGCCATCTCGGGCATGAAAGGGGAAAAGTGTGGGAAAAGCGGCCCCGGGAGAGGAAAGGCAAGTTCAGGTTTTAAAGTTCAGTAGCTTGTTAGTGCTTGGGAGTTCAAGTGTGTGGTAAGAAATACACGGCCCTTTCTATTTTTTCCCTTGTCTTCGTGTGTCACTTCGGATTTGTCAAGGATGAGAAGAGGAGAATTCAGAACCCACTGTTCTAGAATCCGTATAAGCCAAATTGCCATGCCGGAGTAGGGAACAGAGCTGAGCGATTCTGGATCCGCCTAGTAAAAGGAGGGCAGCCCAGGATGAGTGCATGCTTATGCAATAGAGCAGCCAGACTGTTGTGCTTAAAACACCGAGTGAGTGTTGGGAACACACACTTTATCTGTCAGAGTGAGGCTTTTCCAAATGACTTGTTCTGATGCACACTTGGCATTGAACGGGAAAAAAGAGAGCCCAGAGACTGAGTCCATCAGCGTAGCTTTTTGAAAGAGGCATTAGGTACATAGAGTATATGAAAATTGTTATTGTCTTTCAGCACCTGCTTTGTGGTTGATAGTTTCATTTTCAGGGCTAGAATAGAGACGCTTTAGTGGCAAACACATTTGCATGAAGAAAATAGCACACCACCACCACTCACTATCTCTGAACACAAAATTAATAAATTTCCTAGAGACTAAGCTAAATTAAATTGACTTGGGTATTCTATTTAATGTAACAGACCCTAAATCTAGATCTATTTTCTTTTATTGTTTATCTTTTAGGGCACAGATGACTTTGGGATGAGAGGGATACTCCTGCCACATGTAGTTCACAAAAATAATACACACTTTTTAAAATAAAACACTAGGACCTTTTCCTTCTAAAGCAAGGGACTGACCTTCATGGATTGTAGCACAAGAATTCAACTTCATTCTTTAAATTTCTAAGCTCCACCCTGGCAGTGGATGCCACAAAGACAGCAAGGCTGTCACTCTACTTAGTGAAATATTTTTTAGTCCCCATTTTGAATCAGAAAAAAATGGTAACACAATCTGAGAAGGCGAATTAACTACGACACAAAGTGTAAAAGTTTGGTTGAAGTACGAAATGATGAAATTTTGTTGAATAACTCCTTACCAAATGTTTGTCAATCTTTCTGCTGACTGATTGTTTGAAGTCACTTGTTTCCTACAAACACAGATCTGCTTTGTTCTTACATAAGATTAGTTTCCTGAAGTGCAATAACCCTACAAACGTGCAACATAATTTGGACTAGTGTAGAATGGAATTGCTCTGGATTCTTCCTTAGTCTGTTTCCTCTAGGTTTTTAGGAAATTTGTGCTTTTTATTGCTGCCATAGCACAAGGTGGCTTCAGGACCTTCCCAGAGAGTTTCTGTGCAGGGCCAGATGGGTAAATGTATTTCATGGTGAGATTTGCGGACTGCTGAGATGTAGTATAGACAACTTTAACTTCGGTAAAACAGAAAATGTACAGTTAACCCTGGCTTTGCATTCTAGGAAGCATCTCAGGCCATGACAAAAGTGTTTTCTGTATTTTTGCTTGAAATACAAAGTTTTAGTTACTGAATTCACCAACAACAGAAGTCTATACCTATTGCTGAAACAGGCTAGATCCTATTCTGATGCAGTGCAGATAGTTTCTTCCTGTATGCCTCAGGGTCTGCCTCAATGCCTGGAGGTTTGTTGTTAGTAGGCTGCCACAGGGGCATTTGGAAAGCAGTTTAAGGCATGTTTTGAAAGCAGTGTGAATTACAGTGTAGTAGGCAGGATGCACAAGTATCCCCACTGAAGGTATCTACAGAAAGTTACATACACATCACAGAGGAGTACTGTTGCAAACACGGGGAAGTGCTCTCCTCAATATTTTTCAAAGCAGGAGTATGTCCTCTTTCTAAGTGATGTCTGGAAAATAAGCATTTGGACAGTAGAATTTCCCCAACCTTCTCTTCTTTCTGGTGGTAAAATATTGATAATAGGGTCACCAGGCTGAACTTGAGAGGCTAAATAATATTTTACATATTTATTCTTGGTTTTTACAGATTCGTTGCAGCTATGTGGCTTGTGCAGGTAGATTTAAAACAGAACTAGAAGGCCAGCAAAGAATACTTATTAGAAAATCAGTGACTGCAGCTAGTATTTTAAGACCTTCAAAAATACTTTGCAAAAAAATACAGCTGCCTGTAAGGCCTACAAATGGTAATATTTCTCTTTATCATTCTCCTAGTCCATGACAACTGTTTATTTATTACTTTTCTGAAGTTTTTTCAAACCTTCCTTAGCCTAGACCTGCCCAGGCAGTGTGAGCTTCCTCATGTGAGCTGCTGGCTGATTTTGAATATCCATTCACCTCCGAGCAGGTTGAGGCTGCTCTCTGCCTTGCTGGATCAGACTCTTGGCTCATCTTTCATAACTGCCAAGGTCTTTCATAACCTCTGATCTTTCATAACCCCAAACGCTAGCCAGTTCCTCTCACATGCCTTTCGTAACCTACACACACGCCACGTGTTTAATCTCGTCCACTTGGAATAGGCCCATCCTGATGAACCTGAAATACAAGTGTTTCCTGGGTGCTTTGTCTGCCTTAATCCTCCTGAGCCCCAGCCAGATCTGTGTGGATGTCGGACTTCCTTCCCTGAGACAATGAATGCTCAGTGGAGAGGAAAACCTGTTCTCTCTGACCTCAGAGAAGAAAACGGAGCCTAGCCATGGATTTCCTTCTCTCCCGGGGTGTGAAGCCCTAATTGACTTAGGTGTGGCTCAGCTGGGGGTGGCAGTCTCCTTCCCTTCCTGTCCTAAGCCGCTGCGCAGCGTTCATCGCGCGGCCGCTCTGTGTGCCACGCAGGGGTCCCCACCGCGATCTGCTCGGAGCAAAACCCAGGGTCACTCGGGCAGAGGAAGCTGCTGCAGCTGGAATTGCTTTAATTCTGCCTCAGCAGACAGCTTGCCATTGTCTCCTTCGACAGTAATTGCAGGCTGCAATGATGCAATAAAATAGGTTGTAGTTTTGCAGAGACGGTGACCTCACTGTAGCTACCCGGCCGTTGACGTGGAATCCTCAGATGCTTTCCAGTGAGGATCTTTGTCACTTTATGGGTTTGATGGATCAACTCCTAATAGGGAATAAAATGGGAGGACAAGTGTATAATAGCTTTAATAAAAACAGAAGGGAAAATAAAAAAAGAAAAAGGAAGAAACCTTTTGCAATTATTAGCCCGAGTGCGAAAGAGTGTTCCCTCAGCGTGACAGCCACAGGCTCGCTGCGCTGTTATTAAAGCACTTCAGTGGGAATCCATGCAGATGGCTTTTTTACCCAGTATAGGATTATATTGGATTACTCATATAAAATAGTTGTTTACCGTCTCTAGCCCTTTTCCCCAGAGCTTTTATCAGGAGTCTCACAAAGCATGTAGTTTGAGCCAGCCTTTAAGAGGTAACCCAGATGAGCAGCTTTTTGTTTGTGCAAACTGCTACAATGTTGTGGTTTAATGTAATCGTAATGTTGCAATTAGAGATTTTATACCTGATAAAAGGGGCTGTTTGGTCCAGATTTTCCTTTTGCCTACAAGAAGGGAAGTTAGACTGTAAGGAGATGCTCTCTCTTGTTGCTGGACTCCCCAGAAGAGCTGTGATGATCCCACTTCTGCTCCATCAGAGACAATCAGGAATTCCTAACACTGGCACCGTTTCTCGTAATGCTTGCTAATAAGTCATTTATGGCATAATGCTTGATTAACGCACTGTTCTGAGTGGTGTATGAGATATTTCTTGTGTTTCCCTTTCTGTCATGCAGAGCCATACTCTGACCATCTTTCTTTTTTATGGCCAGAAGGCCCAGGGATCACTGCTTAGACACAGTCCACGTTTTCCCTCCTGCCACAAACTAACAAACTGTCTCAAACATGCAGTGCAAGGCTCTCCCTTTAGATCTACTCTGGGGGTTGGTTATAACAATGAAATTTTTTCTCACTTCAAGGTCCAACAGACAGCTCTATTGGTAAAAAGGCGTCCTTCAGTTTTTTTCTGGAGTTTTCGGACTGGCTCTGTCATCCTGGGAAATTTTCCCTTCCAGGAGGTATGGCTGCAAGAACCTTCCTGAGGTGCAAGTGCCTTTGATTCTACAGCAAGAGATGTTTTTCTTCTCTGTAGGGGGTTCTGTGGCAAGGTAATACAGTCCCAAGCTGTTATCCTTTTCCCTAGACCATGTCTGTGGGTGTAAAATAAAAAGGTGTTTTTCCCTGGCCTTGAAGGAAGAAGCAGCAAACTGTCTCTGCCACATGCATGCCAGTCTTGGTTTTTGATCCACTGAGGGCACTGAGCATTATCCACTGAAAACAACCTAGTGTTATAACTTGATGTTTCTGTCACTGAAGGGGATACAGAACTTCTGTCAGTGTGCTGTGACAGGAATGCCTGTAGCCTAATTTGGATTAATAAGTATTATCTCTGTTTGATTTTGTCAGCTTTAAGATTCACTTTCTCATATATTATGAGAAAATATTTTTTTGTTTCCAATTCTGCAAACAGTCACCTTTAATCCAATCGTGTCTTGGTGCTTTTCCTCTTGATATGCAGGAAATGTTCATGAAATGAACTCGGAACTTTTGCTTTTAGCAAAAGTGGCTGTGCTGAGGCTTGGGAAAGCCAGACTGCTTCTCCCCGTTTCAGGAAGGGCTCCTGAACACAAATGGGATTATTACTCTGTGACCAAAGATCTAAACAAGATGTGGAAAGGGCTGTTTTCCCATGTTGGCCATTTTGTTCAAGGCTGTTCAGTGATCTTTCAACTGGCATTTGTCTGTGAGACCGGCAGCCCCGATTGTTCCACAGAACACACCGGGCAGAAAAATCATGTAAGTCTTGCCATCTTCCAGCCTGAAAGGGACTCAGGAAGAAGTCACTGCTGACACAGCTGGTGGATGGAATACAAGAGATTAATTTGGGGGAGGTGAAATTTGTATATGATTTACAAAGGCATGTAGATTTTCATAGGAAATTTTTAATTCCCGGATAATCAGATGAGGATGGTAGCTCTCTCTGAGGGTTGAAAGCACACATTAATCCATGTAGAAAAAAGGCTACACTTGGGAGTTATTGTAGGGTTGCATCAGGTAATCCCATGCTTATGTATTCCCTGACAAATCAATGATTTTGGTGCACATGTAGCTGAAGAAGAGTGCAACGGGTCACATTCCTGCTGTTTGGCAGCAAGTAGCAGGCTCAGCACCGCTGGAATCAATGACATTTTCATTTGTGTGAGCCAGCATGAAATGTGTCTTTGTTCATACCAAACTACATTAAAACAAAAATGCAAGGAAACAAGAATGTGCTCAACAAACGAGCTGAATAATAGCGTAGGGAAGCGTTTCTGCTGTAATAGTTTACAGTGGAAAGTATCTTAGTGGCATTTCATACATTCACTGCCACAGAGAAGTTTTTTAAAAATCTTGTATTGTTAGGATTTTTGGAATCATGTTTCCTAATCAAGTACACATCAGTCTTTTATCATTTGTATAAATGATGGGTTTTTTTGTATACACGCAGGCTAACATTAGCTTTTGATTTTGGATGCTTCAAATCTGATGTCCAGTGCCACCCACCAGCCTTGGGCCAATTTTACAAACTGATAGAGCATCTTTAATTTGGAAGACTGGATGCTCATTTTGAAGTGGAGCCTCTCATAATCAATGGCCATTTTGAAAATGTTTGGTCATAATGTGCGTTTAATCACATAATGTGTGATTAAACCAACAAGAGCTTCAGCTGTAGCTTTTCCCAAGAGTTTCAAGAGACAAGTAGGGGTTTTTTTGGTGTCATTGGGATGGATCAATGCTTGTTTGACAAAATCTGCATCTTACATGAACTCCTTGCAGGTCTAGCAGCATAGTTGAGAAACCTGGCTGTTGTCTGCTTCCTCCATCTGTCTTCAATTCCCCTGCCAGGCATGGAAGAGTGGGAAAGAACGCATGGCTCATTTTCTAGGTCAGAAATCAGGAATTCTTTCCCTTTTAGCTCTGTTGATCTATTTCCCAACTTTTTTGTGTTCTGCTGGCAATTTCTGAGTTTTGAAACTGTTTGGGTCTTAGAAACTGTGCCTAGCTGCATCGTCAGCTCCTGAGTAAGCAGGAGAGCAGCAGTGTGCCCAGAACTGGTTGTTGTGTTGGTAGAAGAGCTGGGGAAACTGGGTCTGCAGGTTTCACACATGAGAATCACAGAATGGGTCAGGCTGGAAGGGACCACAGTGGATCATCTGGTCCAACCTCCCTGCTGAAGCAGGGCCATCCCAGAGCACATGGTAAAGGATTGTGTCCAGATGGCGCTTGAATATCTCCAGCAAGGGAGACTCCACAGCCTCTCTGGGCAATCTCTTCCAGTGCTCGGTCACCTGCACAGTAACCGAGTTCTTCCTCATATCCGGGTGGAACTTCCTGTGCATCAGTTTCTGCCTGTTGCCACTTGTCCTACTGCTTGGCATCACAGAGAACATCCTGGACACCCCCACTTCAAATATTCATACACATTGATAGGGTCCCCTCTCAGTCATCTCTTCTTGACGCTGAACAGGCCCGGCTCCCTCAGCCTTTCAAGTGACCCAAGACTCATCATGGGCTTGTTTCCTCTGCTACTTCTGACCTGTCTAAGTTGTTCTGAGTGCTGCCTAGGGCTGCCTTTTCTATGCCTGCTCTAGTTTCTGCAGAAGCCCTGAATTAATCCATCTGGGCTTTCTGTTTTACTGCTACACCCACAGTATTTAAAATACCCCAAACAACCCCAACCCAAAAGCAAACACCTGGGTACCATAGGAATGTAAGTCCTATTGAGCCTTGCACACACTTGGTACAGTATTATTCCTTGATATTCAAGTGGTCTTGCCTTGTATGGTATAAAGTGATTATGACTACTGACATTCCCAATACTGAGGAAACAACTGTTATCCTACTGGTACTGTCTACAGTGAGATACTGGTATGCAGGATACGCTGGATTCCACTGTGCTGATCTCCCTCCTCCACACTCTTACACTACAGCTTCTCTTTGTGACGGGAAAAATTATTTCTCAAGTAATTTTACAAAGTTTTGCAGAACATCAGAATCTCTACTATATCAGAGTGCGTTTTCTTCTAAATCAGTAACATAGATTCATTGAAATGTTGGCCTGGAAGGGACGTTTTGTCTACTTGCTCTGTGCCACTGTGCTGTGCATATTAGGTGTACCTGTATTCAAAGTCATGCCTGATCATCCTCTGATGTGTTTATTAAAATATATGGTGAGGAAGAACTACATGTATTTTTCTTTGATATCAAGAAATTTTCCCTCTCATCCAGTTGAAGGGATGAGAGATGTCTACTCTGTTAGACAGTAACTTTATTTCTGCTCATTTTCCTCTGGAGTACATGGGAAACAATTACTACTGTCCTTTACAATAACCAAAGATAAAGTCAGTTAAAATGATTCTGATTTCAACACCTCCTGATATGCTGTATTTTCTTCTATATGTAATTTTTATTCCTGTTTTACAGACTCCTCAGGACCTCACCTGAGACCTTGTTTGTGTTGGATAAGCCAGAATGAAACTGAGTAATTGCATCTCAGGGTATTTCTACTTCATCTGAAAATGGGACTTACCTTTCCCTACAGCACCACTGCATTGCTGGCTGGTACTATCCCTCCCCATTTTATTTTTTCCTTGCTGCTACAGTAGCTAGTTACATCCAGCTGTCCTTTTACCAAGAAGTGACCTCCTGGTTTCCACAGTATGAACTGTCTGTTGCCAATTCACTCCATGTTAGCTGCTGACTGAAGTAGCAATTTTGGTGCCAGGCAATTTGGAGTCAAGGTGACTTGTCACAGGCTCCAGCAATTAGCAGTGTTGGGTGGCTGCTTCTATGGAACCACCACAGAAGACTTCACAGGCAGGATTCCTGGCAGCAGGTTATACCACGGGCATGTCCTTCCCTCGCATGGACTCTCAGGTTGCTGACAGCCTCAGAGCTGGGATCTTGTGTCCACTCAGCTCAGCACAGCGAAGGCTGAGCTGAATATAAACAAGGCTTTCACCTTTCACTGTGACCCCTGTGTGAAGTTCAGGAAGTTGACCGGATGGATGGGTGACCAGGTTGAGAGCGGAGGGGGAGAGATGCCAGGTTGTGCCCTGGAGCCAGAGGTGTGTGACACTTCCCTTAATCTGATTACAGTTCCAGTTCCCACTCGCAGCCTAACCTGACCTGTCTCCTGCCATGTTTTCGGTCAACTGTGGACTCACAAGAAGGCAGTGGTGAGCTCCTGTCATCACCACACCCTCTTCCCAGGCACAAAAGGCTGAGAAAGCTGGGGCTGTTCAGACCTCACAGTAACCTTCCAGTATCGAGGGGGCCTACAGGGAAGCTGGAGAGGGACTCTTTGTCAGGAACTGTAGTGATAGGACGAGGAGTAATGGGTACAAATTGAAGGGGGAAATGTAGGCTGGATATTAGGAAGAAATTCTTTACTGTGAGGGTGGTGAGGCACTGGAACAGGTTGCCCAGGGAGGCTATGGATACCCCAGCCCTGGCCAGTGTTCAAGGTCAGGTTGGGTGGGGCTCTGAGCAACCTGGTCTGGTAGGAGGTATCCCTGCCCATGGCAGGGGGTTTGGGACTAGATGATCTTTAAAGGTCCCTTTCAACCCTTAACATTCTATGATTCTGTGGTTGGTTCTATGCAAAATTTGCCAGGCACTGCAATCAGGTGGGCTACATGGTGAAGATAGAGGGGCAGGTGGCATCTAGCAACATTTGATAAAAAAAAAAAAAGAAAAAAAGGAAAAAAATGATGGAAATGTGATGTGCTTTAAGAAATGAGTGAGGCAAGATTTTATACACAGACAGGAGATGCAGAGAACAAGAGAAGACCTAGATTTGGGACTTAGCAAATGAGAGAGGAACAGGAAAGGTTTTAAACTGCCAATAACAAAGGCTTGGAAGACCAGCAGGCATTGATCACTGCTTTGGGTCAGTCTCGCTGTGATAGCTGGTCTTCCTGTGGCTGGTGAGTACTTGCTGTTGGTATGGTCTGTACGGTCCAGTCCTGAGGGTGGAAAGCTTTTGTTCTGCCTGTGTGCCCTGCAGCCTGGTCTGCCAAAAATACCAGAAAAATAAAAAAAACAAATCACAGAATCACAGACTGGGTTAGGCTGGAAGGGACCACAGTGGGTCATCTGGTCCAACCTCCCTGCTGAAGCAGGGTTATCCCAGAGCACATGGCACAGGGTTGTGTCCAGATGGTTCTTCAGTATCTCCCGTGAGGGAGACTCCACATCTCTCTGGGCAACCTGTTCCAGTCTGTGGTCACCCCACGGTGAACGAGTTCTTCCTCATATCCAGGTGGAGCTTCCTGTGAACCGGTTTCTGCCTGTTGCCTCTCGTCCTATTGCTTGGCACCACCGAGAAGAGCCTGGCTCCATCCTCTTGGCACCCTCCCTTTAGCTATTTATACACAAAAGGCAAAGCCCAGCAAGCAGTAGCAACAGCAAATACCACCAACACTATGGACACAGCCGCCGCTCCCCAGCGGGCAGCAGCATTTCCAGGCACGCTGTTATCTCCTGCCAGGGGGACGTCTGGGACCGCCTGTATCTCTTGTGATGGGGGGAGATGCAGAACCTGCTTTTGCAGAGATCCCTCACTTGGCGTGTGTTGCTGTATCCGTGCAATCTATGGCCGGCAGAGTTCTCAATGCCCCCAGCCGGTACCTGTTAGTCACAGAAAGTCACAGAATCACAGAGCATGCTGAGATGGAAGCGACCCAGCAGGATCATCGAGTCCAACACCCGGCCCTGCGCAGGACACCCTGAGACTCACACACCAAGCGAACCTGCGAATAAAACTAATGACAATTCAGAAAGGACTGGAGTGTTGTTTCGCCGGCTGCGGAGGCGGAGGCTCACGGCCGCGGGTCCAGCTGGTGCCGGAGCTCGCACGGCCGGCTCGGGGTAGGGAAAGGCGGCGCTGCCGGGGCGCAGGGATGGCGGCGCACCCGGAGCGCGCGGCGGTCGCTGGGCTGTGACGTCCCTGCTCGCGGCCTATCCCGGGGCCCGTCCCGGGGCCCGTCCCGGGGCCCGTCCCGGCCCGTCCCGCCCTGTCCCGCCCGCTGCCCTGGCGCTCGCCATGGCCCTGCCCGTCGTACACAGGTGCCTCCAANGGATGGCGGCGCACCCGGAGCGCGCGGCGGTCGCTGGGCTGTGACGTCCCTGCTCGCGGCCTATCCCGGGGCCCATCCCGGGGCCCGTCCCGGGGCCCGTCCCGCCCTGTCCCGCCCGCTGCCCTGGCGCTCGCCATGGCCCTGCCCGTCGTACACAGGTGCCTCCAAGTGAGTGCGGCCCCGGCTCCCGGGAGCCCCGGCCCAGGAGCGCCCGGGAGGGCGCGGGAGGCTGGGCTGGGCCGGGTTTGCTTTGGGGGCCGAGCTCAGGCTGGGAGGCAACGCGGGACTCGGTGCCGGCCTTCCTTCTGCTAGCCCAGAGCATCGGGTATACTCACACCCTGTAGGATAATGCGATAAAGTTATATAT
>VZTI01002184.1:103931-125152 GCA_013397865.1 Struthidea cinerea | reverse complement strand
TATATATATCTAGTTATATATTGCTTCATATATTACTATAAATATCATATATTTTATGTATATATATATGTCAAATGTATATGACTGCATGCTGCTAGGCAAGGTCCAGCAGACATGCATGCAAGAAGTTCAGCTACTGTGGCTGTATTTTTGTCTTTGGTGAGGTTAAATCAAAAATAAACACCAGCTTGGTTGCAGAGCTGATGTTTCTAGTTTAGGAGTATAACTGAAAGCTTAGATGCTCTGTCCCTCTGTGATTAATTTTAAATGCAAAACCGGTTGCCTGTGTTCCTTAATGAATTACGAAGTTACATTAGACACCTTTAAAAAAAAAAAGAGTTAAAGAAGCTTTGTTGTAGTCCAGTGTTCATAAAATTTGAAGCCAGTTGTTTTTCCTGCCATTTTCCTTCAATGCTTCTATGGTTTAAGATAAATGTAGTAAAGCTTTTGGGAGAGGGTTTTAATATGAAGTGCTGTCAGCTTAGTTAATAGTTAGTTAATTTGATTTGAAATTGTTCCTTGATTTTTCATTTTTCAATTCTCTTCCTTTTCAGCTCAGTGATGAAAATGAGCAGTTAGTCAAGAAGGTGAAAAAACTACACATAAAAAATAAGGAGCTAGAAAAGAATCTGGGTCAGATCCAAGAACAACTGCATCTGCAGCGGTTAACGCCTGTCTGGGGCACAAGCAGAGAGTAAGAATTGTCAAACGTTTCTCTTTTGCATCAAAAGAAGTGCAGCATTTCAGGACTTTTATTTTCATGTCCTTAAGATGAACTAGGCGTTATCTGGTCTGTATTATTTAAGGAGCTGTCTGCGAACAGGATGGTGGGGTGGAAAATGCTGGAGGCCTGTAAAGGGACAAAGGACGTCTGGGGCGTCTTGTACAAAATTTATTGCAGTGAAAGAACCAGTTTTAATATCAAAAAGTAATACTCCTGCTTAGCCAATATGCTCTCTCTGTTGCAAAGATTTTTTACACTATTTTTCCACCAAAAAGTAGTAAGATAAAGATAAGTTGAATAGCATCAATGCTGTTAAAAAGGTTTAGAAACGGAGACCTTAGGACCTGAAATACTGTAGTGCTAGTGGTTTGGAGAGTGTCCTGCCAGGATTTACATACCGGTTTGCAAAAACCTTCCGAGGTTTAAGTTTTGGTGTGTTTATGATCCTGCCTGGAAACCTCTACCATAAAATCAAACTGAAAAGTAACTTGGCCTTTTTCAGTTGCTTTGTTTGATCCAGTTAAATTTGTGAAATCTGATTTTATGAAGCTGTTGTGTTTGTTTCAATTAAGTGTTCAGGTTCAAACAGAAACCTGTTTGTGGCATAAAGGTGGAGACAGCAAGGATCTGGTTGTAGAGGGTGACAGTGTCAGGTGAGTTCTTGGAAGTTGCTTCTTCACAGAATTATTCTTCTCTGTAGCGTAGAAAATGTTCATGGTTAAGTCAGTTGATTTTTTTTGGCTGTTATACGAGTGGCTTTCAGCCTTTGAAACAATGGGAAATCACCCAC
This sequence comes from Struthidea cinerea, assembly GCA_013397865.1. Lineage (NCBI taxonomy): Eukaryota > Metazoa > Chordata > Aves > Passeriformes > Corcoracidae > Struthidea > Struthidea cinerea. The sequence continues at coordinate 123,638 of VZTI01002184.1, read as the reverse complement.
ATTTTAAAAATGACTACAAAATCTGGGATTAAACTTGAAAATAGTGCTGAACAAAGAACAAAATGGATTTCTTTCTCAAGTAGTTCATTGAGAAAAATTTAGTGAGCCAGGAACCTGCTTCATGTGTTTGTGCACACATATGATGTTTTTTGTAGATTTTTTAACCTAGAATTTTGTAGTTTCATTTTCTATTTTGTGGAACCTTTCTCAGCTCATTTTGTATTGCTCAATGTTACGTGCATATAAAATTTATAGACTGGTACTGTTTTCGAAATTAGCTAGAGAAGCAGTTCTACTTTTCAGTCTAATTAATTTTAGAGTTGAGCCACTACTTATGGTAGTTTGCCAGTTAATGATAGAATTAAACTCTGGTAATTGCTTTTCTGATGCAAATGCTACATTTTTGTCTTTAAGAAAAAAATATACTGAAACATTTTAACAACTAGGCAAGCTGTGTAAATGTTGCTCCCTCCGTCTATGATTTGATTGTAAAATAAACAGGCTGCTCCATCCTTTCAAAGGCTGCTTTTTGTCCACTTACATAAATGGGCTGTGGATCTTACACAGATCTCTGTTGCTCTTTGGCCAAGTGCCCTGTTTTTAGTGTTTCCTTTAGGTGGCTGTAGAAGACCCATTTTCTTTTTTTTTAAATACCTTTCCAGTGTGCCAGACTCTCTTTGCAAGGTACATAACTACATAAGCAGGCTGGCTGACTGACTCTGGGCTGGAATTGAGTTCCTAATTAGGTGCTCATGTAGAAGAAGTCCAAGTTAGTCTTTGAAATGAGTGCTGTAGCTGCCTTGTATTAGATTGCACGTAGATAACCTGACCTAGCTTTTTTTCCTAGCATCTGTCTCTATGTTCTTTTACAAAGCTGTGCTGTGCTACAGTATTGCTCATCTCCTGCTCGTGGTATGCAGTCATGACTTATTATGAATGGCAGCTCTTTTGGGAATTCCTGAAAAAACAGGATAAATGTCTGCTCATGTCCATCAGTTAAATTGTGGGCCTCATATATGTTGGCTGAAAACTATGAAATATGGTAGGAAATTAGTACAGCAGAACTTGATGCAAGATAATACCAGAGGGAAAAATAACAGCCCTAATCTGTTTATTTGACATTTATTTTACCCACTCATTTTCACATAGATTTCATTCACTCATATCCTCACACCCACACACTTGGAAGCAAGGAGATGTTTTGTGCAACACAGAGAGCTGGGAACTGCCTCATGTGTCCTCATCATGGGTTCTTGATTGGCGGTAAGAAACTAGTTTCTGGAGAAACTTTTTAAAATCCTTTAGGAGTGTCCTTTTGCTCGTCCTGTTGTGCTAATGGGCAGAGGAATGATGCTTGTGACACACTGCAAAGTCACTGCCAGCCTCCTGTTGCTGGTGTACAGGTCTTCCCTCAAAGAGTGATTTGCACTGAGGCTTAATTGGAGTGTGGCCTTGTGTGCTGGACAAAAACAGCAGGGTTCTCAGTCTGGCTGAGTAAAAAGGATTCTTTGCCATCCATACAGACCATTCTTTTAACTTGCTTTGCTGTTATTTTCTGGTGCTTTCTCTTTCTGTGTTGACAGTCACATTTCATTCACTGCCATCTTGAGTATTTCTGTTACAAGTCTCTGCAGCACAGCTGCAGCCCAAGTAATCTCTGTGGGGCATCTCTGACACGTCTACCATAAAGGATGTCTTTCTTGTTTTCCAGCAATTTATGCATTTTTTCTGTTTTAGACTCCTTCAGATGTATAATGAGCTACAGAAACGTTATGTTAAAGAAACCAAAACAAACAAGGAACAAAGTGAAGCCATTAAAAATCTCACTGTAAGTAGAATTTGTAGGAGCTGGTTTCAAACAGCCAAACAAGCTTTTAGGGAGACCGAAAAGTAATTATTACATTTGTGAAATGAGACCATGCTTCTCTTTTTATACTTTGTTTCCCATGACAGAGATAATGGAGGGTAGCCTGTAGTTCCCTTTAAAAGTGAACTCTGTCACTGGTGTGTCTGAAGCAGAAAGCTGTCTCCCCTTTCCTTGTTTTTGTCTTTTCTCATCCACCTACCTGTCCTTCCAATTATATATGCACCTTGTGACCTGTCTTGCACCAGCCCTGGTATTTTTCTGCATGTGTTGTGAGCTGATTTTTCTCAGAAATCCAGCAGTAAGCAAACCAAATGAAGGCAAAGATTTTCCTTTTGGGTCTATGGGCTTGCTGTGCATCATAACTAGAGTGAAGGTGGGGTTGTGTGGCCAGGAGCAGTTCTAGAAGCTTCAAGAGGGTATTGCCTCTTCTGGCACAGATCGAGCATTGCAGCCTGCCAGTCTAATTTCCTCATTTGTGCTTTGTTTTTTCTCCTTTCAGACCCTTTGGGCAAATGTAGTTTTTAAGTCAGCAATTGAAAGCTCTGGGTGTGCATTCAGGGTGTGCTTCCAGTTGTATTCAGTTGAACTGTGTTTTTTCTATGCATTTTTAAAAAAATTGTCTTGACAGATTAAAATTAATGAGCTAGAGCATAATCTTCAAGAGCAGAGGCAAAGAATTGAGCAACTGGAATGCAAAAAGGTTTCTTGGAAAACTAGTGCTGTTTCTGGAAAAAGAAGTCAAACCCCAGAGGGAGGAGTAACTTCTCACAGGGACATTTCTGAAAAGAAGGAATCCTGTTGCAGTAGATATTTAGGTAATGGTATGGTTGTATGTGATGATGTTCCTTCCAGTATGCCTAGCAGAGAGAATGCATTTCATTTCTGACCTACAGGCCACTCCAGGCTATTTCTTCTTCTTCAACCAGCAGTATCTAAAATGTCTTTTTCATTTTTGAAAACCTGGTACGTAAAAATGGCATTTTGTAGTCTAGAATTCAGCCTTGCATTTTTCTGTTTGTGATAAAATGTTTTCTGTTGTCTCTTTTTCTGAAACTGGTCCGTTGGTGTAATCACGGGTGGGAGTGTGTGGCTGTATTTAGGGCTGGTATTTATTCTAGTAAGATGTTATCTATGCAGATCTCTCAGTAATAATGTTTGCTGCCCCATTCTTTGGTTTTCAGACACTGAGACACAAAATAACCTCTTTTTAGCCTTAAAACATTGGACAAACCTGGACAGTGCTGGTTTCAGCACGCCCTTCCTCACATAAGTAAATCCAGAATTTAAGGTGCAATCTTTTTCCACTTCAAAGTGTAGAAAGACGTGGATGAGATCATATAATGTAGGCATAATTTTCAGGAAATGTGCTGTCAGCGAGGGCTGATGTGACCCTCTTGTAAATCAGATAAAGGTAATCAAGGCATGTGATGAGTGTTTTGTGGATTGTAAAGTAAAATGATTCCACATTCTAAGAATCTGGCAGATTCAGATTATCCCATTGGCAGATCCTGTTATCTTTCATAGTACCTGGGAATATGCTGGGCCAGTTCTTAAGAATAAATCACTGTATGAAAAAGGTACTTTAGGAAGCTGAACCATAATTTTCTATTGTAACAAAAGGTAGGCAGCTCTTCAGCTGTAATATGATTCATGTGAGGGGGAGGTTGACTGTGATGGTTGAACTCTAAATTTTTTTTCATTTGAATATAGAGCTATTGTTGAAGGAGATTAAAAAGCTGAAGAAAGAAAATAGAAAGTTGTCTGCAGAAAAGAGAGCACTAAAAAATGAATTAGCTGGATTAGACAAGGTAATTTATTTTAAGACAAGCTTAACAGTAGGTGATTTTTGAAAAACTAACTTTTCTGCCTGAACTGAAACTTCTTTAGGCTGAACATATGTTGTTATCAAGTAAAATACATAAAAAAATCAGTGTGTAGCATTCTGAGAGAGATGGAAATGAATGGCTCTTTGAAATATTCATGTCCTAAAAGGCTGCTCAGCTAAGGAAGACTTTTCTCTTGAACCTAAGCATGTCAAAGTTATTCCTCTGACAAAACTCCAAGTTTAGGGAGGGCAGAGGCTTTGAATTTTTTGTTAGATCGATAGATGTAAAAAGTGAAAATGTGAACATTTGGTAATTCTTAAAGTTATGTAAGAAGATGATGAGATCTTACCTAACTATAGAAGACTCAGTTTAATGTACTGACATAAGGTTTTATTTTCAGCAGCAAATTGTTTCAACTGATTTTTGCTTGTTTCTCAAGTCTTTTTGTTGGTGGTTTTTTTTGGTTGTTGTTGTTTGTATGTTTGTTTTTTGTTTAGAATCTATTTTGTTACCTTGCAGTCCTTTCTCCCAAACGAAATAACATTATGGGATTAGTTGCAGGGGTAACAGTAAAAGAGGGTGATAGTTCATTGGAGGTGAAACTTGTAGAACATTGAGCCAGGGTGAGTTCTAGATCCCTGCGTTTGGGAATCGGGGACAATTTGTGGCTGAGAATTTCATCTCGCAGGAGAGAGATACATAAACCTGAGGTTGTGGCTTTTTACCAGTGGCCCTTTTAAAGGTAGTTTTAAGTCACTGTATGTTATGTAAGATGTGTGTAGCTGTTCATTTAAAAAAGTGCTGGAAGAATAGGGAGGAGAATGTCAACTATAGATGGTTACAGGTAGATACATTGTTACTCTGGTAGCTAGAACATTCAAGGTTTGGTGAAACAAAGTCTTGGGTGATTATACTCTTCTGTCCATATATTTCCCAACAATTTTTGACTTCACTTACAAAGGATCAGAATGTGACATTATTCCCTTGTCATATTGGACTGTCATTTTGTAGCTGTCTGGTAAATCCACGTGTTTTCCTTTTTTAAATTAATCTTTCCTATTATTAGTCTGCATTCCAGTCTCTAACATAACTTGAACTCTGCTTGTGTGTTTAGGGCAGAAATTATTAAATTATTACCTAAAGTTGTAGTTGATTGCAGTATCTCACCATAGCTGTGTTTGCATAACTCAGCCATACACAGATAAAAATATAGAAAGTGTCTTTGAACTCTGGAATAACTGAACTGCTGACTAGCTCTTACTGAGAATGTCTTTGAAGGAAAGTTTAAGGTGAATATATTTGGGTTTTTCTAGGGATTTTTTGAAGAGGTAGAAGATCTAAAGCACGCTGTACAGGAATCTGTGAAACTGAACAATGAGTATGAAAAATGCTTGAAACAAATAAGTGTAATATATGGACTCCCTTTTACAGCACATTTGTAACTACTGGGTAATTTAGTGCCAAGTAGAGTTTCCACATATTTTTTATACTTACTGTAACATTTAAACCTACTATTGCTTGAGTGGTACCACAGTTTGATAATGTTATAGATTCAGTAACGTGATCTCAATATGACAAGCGCTCGGAAATGTTGTATTTTGTAACGTTGAATTTTTTTTTTTTGTTTATGTGTTTTTAAATAAACTGTGATCTGCATAACTTCAACGGAGTTTCAAACCCATCTCTTTCACACTTGCAGAATATATTCTGGTTGTGCATGTTTATGGGAATATAATGAAATTGTTTTATTTTGAGGAACTTCCCAATTTATTATTTTTTGTAAGCTACAGAACAAAATCAAAGTATCTGCATAGATTTGGCCATCTTCATGGATTTCAGCCATGTAAGGCTGTGCTAATGCAAACAGAAATTAATTCCATAATTAAATTATTGTAAAGGGGTTTCTTAAAAATGCTAAATCTCTTCTTGGATTTTTTCTTCAATCCCAATAATAAGTGAAAAATTGTGGATGAAGGAAGGATTTAGTGCTCCGAATTGGAAAGTGTATTCATAAAGATGGGTCAGAGAGTTTTGCATCATCAAAAGAAGAATTCATCAGACGCTCTTATTTGGTTCAAGAGTGAGGTACTTGGAGAACTCTGGTATTTGAAGAGCTGAAAAGGAAAGTGGGAATGCGGAAAGTCACAGTCCACGAGGCAGAAATGTCATGTTGCTTCGGGGAGGGTGAGCTTGGAATGAAAAGTGACAACTCCCAGTTGCAAGTGTAGCTTGCAGAACCTTGTGAGATTTGAACCTGAGCTTGTTTGTAAGGACATTCCATGAAAGTTTAACATAGTTACATTATAGAACTATATTTTTCTGGAAGTTGTAAATCTCTACCTTTGTGACATTGTGATGGGAGAGTTGAGTGAAAACTGCTTACGGTGGAAACACTAGGCTTGCTTATAACCTAATACAGCTTCTTCAGCTTCGTAAAAATACATGCACACTCCTGAGGGATAGGACTAGGAGCAGGATTAAGACTCTCATATCCTACTGGGTTTCTTAGGACAGTTTTACGTAGTTGTAATTTAATAAATTTGCCTCAAAGCATGTGAGGTGTTCAGAATTGCATATTCACTAAGTGATAGGGAGGATAAAGCTCCAGAACTCTATGTTCCTGCTCTGGCTATAGACCACTGTGTGCCCTTGTTTCATTCTTGGCTCACTTGCAAATTAAAGCTGGATAATGTTCTGAACAAGAGACGGAAAAGGGAAGCAGAAAAGGAGCGATGCAAGTCTGCATTGCCAGTAAACTTGATGGAAGAAAAACAGGAGGATAGCATGTATAACAGAAAATTGTAAGTGCAAAAATGCTTGTAACATTTGTTAATGAGTAAAACGCACACGAATCCTGGAGAAGGAAGCGGTGCCAGTCGCTGGAACCTTTTTCCTCACAGTGTTGTGGTACGAAGTTACACTTGTAGCATGTTTAAACTTTGGTCCCGTTGTTAAATGATTCAGTAATTGTGCTCGTCCACAGGCTGATTTTTAAATGTTGTGCAGAACAAGGAACAGTGAGGAATCCTTCAGTCTTTTCTCCTAACTAAGGTCTTCCAGCTCTGATGAGGGCATCTAGTCTAAAGTTAATAATGAGCCGTGTAAGGGGGAGCGGCAGCAACGCGCTGCGCAGCGAGGCGCGGAGCCGCAGCTCCACCCAGCAGCGGCTGTGCGGCTCCAGCGGAGGTCAGCTGGCACGGCACGGCACGGCACGGCACGGCACGGCACGGCACGGCACGGCACGGCACGGCACGGCACGGGAGCGGAGCAGCCGTGGGCTGGCAGGTGGCAGAGCGAGGCGGGCAGGGATTTCTCTCAGCCAGTAGTAGGAGCTGTCCTTCAGCTCGATCTGCGTCGCCGACTTTCTATGAGGTTGTTGGTGGGGTTTTTTTTAATTTCCCTTTCCGCTTTTCCTTTCACTATCAGGAATGCTGGCAGCGTAGGGTGCAGATGGGGCACCTCTGGCGACTTCCACATCTGCGGTACAAATCCCCAGATAGTAACAATTAGCAGCAGAAACGCTGGAGGAGGAATGTATATGGAAGTGACTGGCTCTGTGGCATTGATTGTGTCTGTTGCTGCTTGTGACTTTTGAAAATGGCAGTTTTGCCTTGACGATATTTTTATTTTCTACTGATTGCAGGTTTGGTTTGCTGGTGTGGGTTTCTTTTGATGGTGGGTGGTGGTTGTTTTTTTTTTTTTTTTTTTTTTTATTNTTTTTTTTTTTTTTTTAAATTCGATGGTATCAGTTTGCTCTTGAAGATGTGATTTTCTTTTGTTTATTTATTTATTTGCTGGACATGGCTAATGCAAGTTAAACAACTTACTGGCATTTTCTGTTCAAATTAACACTGTTTTTGTTGGAAGAGGAGACCGTCTCAGACTACCAGTCTACTTCCAAATAAGTACTACTTCCTACTCTGCAGGATAAAGCCATATGAATTTGTGTGTTTGGATAAGAATTTGCCTGCCTTTTTGTCCTTGTTGCTGTGCCAGTTAGCAGATACCTCTGCTTTAATCTTGCCTCCTTGTGAGATATACGAGCGAGGTGGTGTTATTTTGGTTGCTTGTTAAAGTGCAGATGAGATGAATATTAAGCAAGTTAATCAGTCTAAATGTGTAGCTCCACATATTGAGGAATTGTGACATCTGGCCAGTGGCCTTCTCCTGCTAAATCAAGTTTAGATAGAACTGAATTCCACGCAATTAAGTATTAGTCATGCTACTGCTTGATAATGCATATTAGAAATGTTTCATGGTGCAGGCTAATGGTTCTTTGTTTTGAATAAGTACTTTGTAGTGCTGATATGGGAAGCTTGTGTTTGAAAATAAGTGGTTATTATCAAATAGGGGGTTTGGTTGCAAAAATAATGTAATAATCATGTGTCATTACTCGGTTTCCACAAGACGTAAATCAAATGGGCTAGTGCATAGGACAGTGAAGCAATTAAAATTTGTTCTGTGTTCTGCATGTTACTGAGGCCAAGATTTTAGAAACAATGCACTAATTTTGTGTGGCTTTGTAATTTTGTCCTTATTTTCCTCATATTTGGGGTATAAATTTTCAAAGATACCAAATATTCACAGCTGTAGTCAGATTTAGTCAATTCAGACGTGGGTTGCTAATCACTGAATACTACGTTCAGTAATTGCTCACATCCTGGATATTAGTCCTAAATTGGGATTTTTCTCTTGTAGGAAGCAAAATTGCAATTCCTTTGTTGGGTGGGGGACCACATTTTGTGGATTTCTCTGGAAGTTCTTCCTAAGCCTGTGAAGCAAGCTCCCCTGGAGTCCCTTTACTGTGACCATGCTACACTGTTTACCTTTAAAGAGCGGGGCTTTCAGACCTGCAGTGCTCTTCAGACTGAGACCCTGAGAGGCTGGGCCTGGGATCTGAGGCATTTCATGGGAGAGTAAGGGTTGGTGCCTCTGTCCTCTCAGCTGGGATACTTTCTTGTGGGCCCTTACCCTGAAAAACTGTTCCTGCCAAGGGCTGTAGAAGAAACAGAAAAAATACTGGAGTTTCAAGAGGGGTACATTCCCTGTTTAGGTTACAAGGTATCCAAGGCAGCGGAAAGCAGTAAATACAGTTACCTCACCAATTTAGGCTCATTAACTGTTTCTCTACAGCTGCAGTGAAGTTTCTTTTTTCTGAGGTTGAGATGTTTCTTGTTTTCCTGTTGTCAGAAATGAAGCAGCGTTAGTTAATTACCCGTGTATCTGTGCCTGCATTCCTGGACAGCTCCCGTAAACTTGTTCTGAGATAGTAAATTGCCCTAGGATCTTGGAGATGACAATGAGCCGTATTAAAGGTGGCAATGCTATTGATTAGATGTAGTCATGTTCTGTGCTTGTGCCAGAAGATATCCTCTGGGAGCTGTTTAGCCTGGAAAAAAGGAGGCTGAGGGGAGACCTTATTGCTCTCTACAACGACTTGAAATTAGGCTGCAGCCAGGGGGTGTTGGTCTGTTCTCCCAAATATCAAGTGATGGGACAAGAGGAAGTGGCCTCAAATTCCACCAGTGGAGGTTTAGACTGGATACTAGGAAAAATTTCTTCACTGGAAAAGTTGTCCCATATTGGAACAGGCTGCCCAGGGAAGTGGGGGAGTCACAATCCCTGCAGGTATTTAAATGATGTATGGATGTGGCACCTAGGGACATGGTTTAGTGGTGGACTTGCCGGTGCTGGGTTAAGGCTTGGACTCAATCTAGGGGCACTTTCCCAACCTAAATGATTCTATATGGATCCTAATGGATTTTTTTTTTTCTTTGTTGCAGCTGCTGTTCAAGCTAAGCTCTGTCTTTACCTACCTTTGACCCCCACTCATGGCATTTTCACTTAAAGTTCTAAAAAAAGCATTGTGCTAGTTTGGCTTTAATCTGATTTCCTTGGTGCTGGTAGGAGCGAGTGCAGTTCTGTGCTCAGCTGGCCGTCTGTGAGCCTGGAGGAGAACTTTACTCTTTAGGTCAATTACATATTCCCAAACCTTTCAGGATGACAAGAAGCTAACACTGTAGGCCTTGCACAGCAACTTTCCACAGGGAATGCTGACCTAATGAATATTTTATTTTGTATTTTCTCCACAGGGATTTTGTGCTGACAAAAAGCCCAACGTGATCCTTTGAGCAGCCCAAGCTGTTTTCATCTGAGAGAGGAGAACCTGAGCCATTGTCTTATGCTGGTACTGCAATGCTGAATTCTAGCTCGACCACTGTGAAGAATCTCCCTCTGAAGAGGAGGCTCTGTTTTCTGCTGAAATTTGTGTGCTTCGTCAGCTCAGTGTTAATATTTTGTGAATTTTTAATTTACTATGTGGTAATATTTCAATGCCGATGGCCAGACGTGAAAGGTGGAGCTCACATGAGTGAAAAAGAAACTTCAGCTTCAGTCCTAAAGGCCATAATTTTAGCTGATACACATCTACTTGGTGAAATCAAAGGACATTGGTTGGATAAGCTAAGAAGGTAATTATTAATTTTTTTGAATAATCTCTACTCAGTTTTTAGAGTTTTTAGTAATGGCTAATGGGACAATAATTCACTGTTCCATTAAACAGCAATTCATTAGAACTGTAATGAAAAAATAAACAAGCTGGTATTACTTCTTGCATGTGTTGGTCCTGATTGTATCGTGGTGGAATTACCCACCAGGTAAGATGCACCTACTGTCCTTACATCTGATTTGTAAGTATTTAATTTGAATTTCATAATATATTTTCGTATTTCAGTGTGTAGGAGCCATTTTCCCATTCCCATTGCTGGGCTGTGTCTGTGTATTCACAGCTGAGGATCCAGAGGTAAGGCAGTGATAACTGGTTCTATATTTTCCTTTCAGGGAATGGCAAATGGAGAGATCTTTCCAAACTGCCTTATGGTTACTGCAGCCAGATATTGTTTTTATTCTGGGAGATGTTTTTGATGAAGGAAAATGGAGCTCACCTCAGGTATGACATCATCAGCTGTCGTTTCAAAAAATGAGGATTTCTTGAAGGAAATGGATGATGGAGGGTAGGTATGCAAGGCTTTGTTTAATTCTGCCACAGTTTTCCTGTTGGTAGATGTTTCTAGTCTTTTAGATAGGGGTAGAAATGTGGTGATTCTCCTTCATTTTTGGTAGTACCTTGACAGTTTTACCCCTCATATAGAACTTACAAAATGTAAACATCTCAGTTTGTGCTTCTGTGTTACACACTTGTGATGGGCTGACCCTGGCTGGATGCCCAGCAAAGCTGCCCTATCCCTTCCCTCCTCAGCTGGAGAGGGGAGAGAAAATACAAGAGACCCTCCTCCTTCACTGACCTTGGTGTCTGCAGGGCTTTTCCTCTCACACATTCTCACTCCTCTCTCTGGCTGCAGTTGCAGAGTTTCCTTTTTTGCCACCTTCCTAATTCTGTTATCCCAGAGGCACTATCAGCCTTGGCCAGTGGCGGCTCCATCTTGGAGCCAGCTGGCATTGGCTCTGTAGGACACGGGGGAGGCTCCTCCCTGCAGCCCCCCTGTACCAAAACCTTGCCGTGCAAACCCACTACAAAACCGGTGGTCCCCTTTGATGCTGTGGAACAACACTAATTTCTCCTTTTGTTTTTTCCTGCAGGCATGGGCAGATGATGTCAGGAGGTTTCGGAAAATGTTTAAGCATCCGCTTTCTACGGAGCTGGTGGTCATCGTTGGGAATCACGACATCGGATTTCATTACGAGTAAGTCTTGTCAGTGACAGGAGCACACAAGTGCCAGGAATGAAGTGTCAGCATGCCCACAGTAACTGGTGCTGTGTCTGAGGGACCTGTTTTGTGGTTATACGGAAACTTTTTGATCATGATTGCATTAGAAAGGGTCGTAATTTAGGGTAAGGCCTGTGCACAAAACAGGTTTATGCTTCTCTGACCATATGAGGGTTGTTCAGAGCTGATCCTTCTGCACTGACATGGAATTCTTGAAGCTGCTTTTCCTCGGGCCTCCTCCTTAGGAAAGTGTCTAAGCATATTTCCACTCCTGTTATCTCAGCACAGAAGAGTGTAAGTGCCCTCACTCTGCTGGTGCTTGCACTGATGGGAAGGGCCAGAGGACACAAGGGGTGCCACAGCACCCCTGTGAATTTCCTGAATGATTGTGTCAGCTGGATAATGGTGCAGCAAGCTGCATGAATGCCCAACAACCTGTAAAGCAACTGTGTCTGATGAGATCCAATGGCAATTTCTTACCTCAGTTCTGTTTTTGCTCTGTGACACAGAATGACTACTTACAAGGTCAATCGATTTGAAAAGGTTTTCAACTTTACTTCAGGAAAGCTGATAAGTCGGAAAGGAATCAAGTGAGTATATTTAATTTTTTTCTAATGAAATAGTATGGGAATGCTTAACTTAGAGCCTTTAAAAAATTTTTTTAATCGTCTACCTTATGATGTGTTAAACCCCAAACACTTTGTACAAACCTGTAGTTTGATATGGACTGGAAGCTGTACTTAGAGCTACGTAAATGGTAACAATTTCCTTTTAAATGGAAAAGTACCATGGAGTCAGAATCCATTTCTCTGGTTTGCTTTTTATACTTCCTTGCAGCTGGTAATGAGCCATGGCTGTAAACATAGCAGGATTCATAAAGAAACACAAGCCAACCCCCTCTGTGTTTACAAATTAGGAGTTCCATTAATTTTAATAACTTCTTTAGTCTGCAGAACTTAACCCTTGTTTGAGGGATTCGGGAGCACAGCAGTTGCGTGTCCACGCTTTTTCCACAAGGTGGGGTAATAATGCACAAGCTGGTTTTGGCTTAGAGCAGACCTCGGTGCAGTTTGTTCTCTCAGCTGTGTCCCCGTGGCCGCACTTGCCTGCTGTGTGCCCTGTTACCTCCGGACCCCATGCAGGAACCCGATGAGGGAAAGCAATAGTGGGTGTGTGGAAAGGTTCAGATTTAGGAAGGGAAGGCCCACTGCCACTCTGTGTTTGGCTCGTGTGCCCTCGGGTTGTACTCACTTGTGGAACCGTGAGATTCAAAACCTACAGGTTTACACTGGTTCCCTTAATTAAGCAAACATTAGAAATGTAATTAAAATTAATTAAATTATAATTTAATTAAATTAAAAGTTTAATTAAAAATTCTGAACAGGTCTGGAAATGGCTGTGTCTCTTTTAGGAAGATCTCTGAGCTTCATGAATGTTCAGTATAAAGCCGTTGCTTATCATGCATATGTGGGGTCCTCTAAATAAGTATTTCAACTGTTTAAAAATGTCCCCTTTGATAATACATCACAGCAGAATTCTTGCATGTAGTTGCAGATTGTATGTCTGGTGTCCATTAACTGCAATGCGCTGTACTATTAACAAAATGTTCCTAGATAAACTATTTTACAACAAATCTGTGGTATAAAAGCAGCTTAATTTGCTGAAAGAGAATTAAGGTTTTTTTGCTGTTGACTAGTATCTCTTAAGTGAAGGCATTCAGCTCATTTTTGTCATTTAAACAGGCAATTGAACTGGGGATATATCTCAGGCTGAATGTGTGACTAAATGGGTATGAATCTTGTGGCAGAAGTTCAAAGTTGATTTGAAATCTACAGGGAAACCTTCTGTTACAAATAAAATCCTGTTTTGTGTGTCAGAGACCACGAAGTACAAAACCGAGCTTGTTCAGGGCAGTCACCCAAATGCAGTGCTGTTCTGCTTTTCAGTTGTTCTGAAGAAATCCGATGTCTCAAATTCTGTCTTTGAGGTCTAAACTGTGTGGGAAGAGAAGCAAGTTCTCCTTTCCCTCAGAATTTAGAATTTAGTGATGAACTTCTAACATTCCACTAGAATACAACTTAAGTAATAATTAAAATAGAAAAAAAATCTTGAAATGTAAACATGAAGCATAAGGTACATTGTGCAACCTAATTAACAACTGTATAAAGGAGCCAACCAGGCAGAGGCATGGCTATGGTACAGATACTCAGAGGAGGATTTATAGCACATGATTTCAGGAGCTGCTACATTCTGCTGTTGTTTTGTTGAGCTGTGTCCAACTTAGGAACACTTGCATTTTATAAAATGAAGTTTATCCCACGCGTGTGCATGAACAACATGCAATGCCTTCCTGTCCTCCCCACTTCTCTTCGCCCACCCCCTGGTATTTTCCAGCTTTGTCCTAGTGAACAGTGTAGCCATGGAGGGTGATGGCTGTGCTGTCTGCCGTACCTCAGAGGCAAAACTTGTGGCACTTTCTCACAAACTGAACTGCTCCCAGCAGGTAAGAGATTATTAAACATGTGATTACAGCCAGCGACTCCTCTGCCACAATGGGAATGCTGATACTGTAGCACAGTCAGGATAGAACCAGACTCTCCTGAAAAGAATCTGCTTCCAATTCACATTGCAACTTGTTAGCAAGTCTTTCTCCCCCTCATATCACTCTTAACCATTTTTACCTAACTATTAACTGTGTTGCTTTGCACTAATGGTGTTAACTTCCTTGTCACTGCTGCCAACAGAGTGTCATTTCCTCTGTTCCTCTGTAACCCTCCCTTGGACTCAAGATACATAATCCTGCATTTATATTTATGGATATTATTCTGTTTTATAGCCTTCAAGCATATTCTTTTAGTTTCCTGATTCTACTGCAGTCCTTTCCTCATAGCCTAGTAGTGTTTTAATTGTATTTTTTTATCAAATCCAATTGCTTCTTGTACTTCCTTCCTCTTCCCTTTTTCATAGGCTGACTGGATGCACAGTAGGCAGCATGACAGACTGGGCTGGCAGTCAATCAGGAAACCAGCTCCCAGGGGAAAAATTGCCAGACTCTTATCTGCCTTGGGCTGCCCTCAAACTCCTTTGCCTTGTTGGTGCAGAGATCCTGCTGCTGCTTTCTGCAGGCAGGAAGAGCTCAGCTGTATTTACAGCATGTACAGAACGGGGAGTTTCACCAGTCCACAGTAGAACTCTTAGAAGTTCATACAGTGGGCAGTATTTAAACACTACTCTGAGCTAACCTGCTTAACAAAAAACCAAAGCCAACAACAACCCCACCCTCCCTAACCCCTTAAAACCTAGCTATTGCTTAATTCCCTTCACCCCTTCTATGGCTTGATTTTATTCACAGAAACCGAATCATTCCAACAAAGGATGCAGTGATGTGGAGAAGCTTCCAGCTTCACAACCCATTCTTTTACAGGTGTGTTAGAGGTGGGGTGAGGCAACACATTGACATGTTTTTGTGGATTTATTACTGTTCCAGAAAGGCTGGATCATGAATAACTGATTGTTGCTTTTAATTATTCCCAGCATTACCCTCTCTATCGGAAAAGTGATGCTGAATGCACTGGAGAAGATTCTGCTCCTCCACAGGAGAAAAACATCCCCTTTAAAGAAAAGTATGATGTACTGTCTCAAGAGGCATCACAAAAGGTTTGATTTCTTGGGAACTTGAATGGCAGTGGGTGGGTGAGAGGGGGACATGAGTGTAGCTATAAATAGATTAAAAAATTGTGATAAGGCTGTTGGCTGAGACAAACAGAGCATAGCTGCTCCTGTCTAATGAGGCCTGTGAGAGGCTGCTTGCTAGAGCTGCTCCCCTGAGGATCCTCACCATCATGGCTTTGGTCCTGCCAGGTTTCCCAGGTACAGCTCCTAAGTCCTGGCACTCTTAAATCTGCTGTGGTGCCATTACCTCCACTTCAGCATTCTGTACTTTCTGTACTATGTAAATTATTGACACACCTGGTATGAAGCCACAGTTTTCCAACACTTTGAAAGCATCGCTTTTGCTGAATTAGTAACTACAAGAAGATGTAAAGTGTTCCTTAAAAACTTAATGGTCATTATTTCTTTCTTTCTGCATGAATGTCTTCACTCAAAGATTGTCAGTACAAGATTCTTTCTTATATGAGAAAATAGCATTGCTTTACTAAACCCGAAGTTTTTCTCTTTGTGATATCCACAGCATGCTGTTGCCTTTGTTCTTCTCATCTGTGTGACAAAAAGAAAAAAAAGCCCAGTACTTGGGATCAGGGCCAAAGGGGTGTGATTGATATTGCAATACCAGCACACTGCTTACTAGAAAACAGAAGTTTACAGAAAATACTTTGTAAGAATATTAGAATTGCCATAATTTCACTCTGTTCAAAGGAAAAAAAAAGGGTTTTAAAGTTTAATTTCTTTTTAGCTGTGACTTAATTTTTGTGCTTTATCATTTTGTGTTCTAGCTGCTGTGGTGGTTTCAGCCCCGTTTGATTCTCAGTGGGCACACTCATAGTGCTTGTGAAGTGCTGCACGCGGGGAAAGTTCCAGAAATCAGCGTCCCATCCTTCAGTTGGAGGAATAGAAACAATCCTAGTTTCATCGTGGTAAGTTTTAATTTTTTATTTTTGTCAGATAACTTTCATAAATAAATCAACATGGCAGTCAGCTATATTTTAAAACTGATTCTACCTGTAAAAACGAAAATTAAAAAAAAAAAAAATTGCCTACCCACCCAACCCACTCAGTACACTGCATCCACTTTATAAAGTACATCTGTGGGAGCCACATGTTCTGTGTGGTACAAAGCAATGCTGTTAAAGACCTAATTAGTATCTGGGTACATTTTCTTAGAAAGACGGTGCATTGTAAACTATTGACTTGTAAAAATAATCAGTATTGTGCACTGAACAGTAGAAAGACCAGTTTGGCTTGGCTGATTTACCAACTATGAAAACAAGACTGTATCCACCTCAAACCCTTTTGCAGGGTGATCATAGTTTTCAAACGTGCATTAATGCAGTGAAAGTGTTTATGACGTGCCCACAGTCTGCCTCCTCATTGCCAATTCACATTTTATACAGTGTGTTGGTTATGCTTGTGCAGGCAGTTCCAGTGCTCAGTATATCCTTAGAGGTAAATCAATTAGTTCCCCAGTTCAAAAATAAAACAGAACTCTTAGAAACTTGGAGTAAGAAGCAAAACCTACAATCTGTTTACAGAGTAGTCTGTGACTTGGAGGGGGAAATCTTTTATGTATGTTTTACTGCTGTTGAGTTTAGGCTGCTTAATATGCAGATAACCCCAAACATTTAAATTCATTTTATGCAACTGTTAACATTTGTTGTTGAAAGTAGTTCTGTTTATTCCATATTCCTGAGAGTAGCTGCCTTCAAACTACACACACTCTCTGCACACGCCAGACAGCACATCTTCACTGCAAAACAAGAGGTTGGCTAATTAAAGTTGCATCCTCTTCACTACTGTTTTAACTCCTCAGCCTCGAGCCGTTGTAAACTTTAATTTAAACTGCAAAGTCAAGCCAAAACCCAATGAAGTTCTTTGTTGTTGAAATTCCTATTCCTAATTTGGATTAGCCAACGTGTGTTTTTGCAGCATGTACTGGGTAAGGAGGAGGGCGTGGGGGAGGAAGGGGCACATTCACAAAACCTAACTTTAGCCTGGAAAGGCTCCTTCCAGGTGGATTTACAGCAGCTAAAGTTAGGCTTCTCTTGAAGGCAAATCAGATGCGGAGCCCAGCTCTCTGGTTACGCTAGGTGGGAAGATTGGCCTCTGGGCTAATGTTGGCCTGGTGAATATTCCAGTTAGTGCCCAGCACTGCAAGGTATGGACTCTTCAGCCCCCTGGAGAAGGCACTGGTACTAGGAAACTGGCCCCAACCCTTGCCACCCAACACAGGATTTAGAAATTGGAGATCTGACAGCTGTGGTGTTTACTCCTGATTCAGAACCCACTGTAACACAGCAAAGTGACAGTCTTCATTTCTTTTCCAGGGCAGCATAACACCAACTGACTTCTCCCTCCAAAAATGCTTCCTTCCGTTTGAGAGCAGAGTCTTCACTATCTACTGTGCAGCAGGTGCTCTGCTTGTGATCCTGGTACTAGCTCATGTTCAGCTTCTCACTCCACCGTTTTATTTTGCTCAGCGTTTAATCAGTAAGCATAAAGCAGTATGAAGAGCCAGACATCTGCATTCAGTCACTGAAATACCAAAGCTGAGAACAGTCAAACATCAGACTATATTCATGCCAGCAAATGACCTAATTTGATTGCTAGTCTGAAGGCAGGTTGCATTTACACATACCATAGAAGTCCTATACAGCTGATATGACTACTACAGGAAAAATAAACTGAAATGAACGTTTCATGCTGTACAAAAATACTGTATTCGACAATCAAATGAGTCCTTTTCCTGCTATAATTTTTGTATCAAATATGTATATTAAAAGTGTAACTGTACATTATGTAAATCCTATAGCCTCATCACTTGTCTGCACTTGTGTCTTACCCTGGTGGAGGCTGAATCTTGCAAACTGGAAACGTTTCTCTGTTTTATTGCTGCATGGCCCTTCAAATGTCATACTTGTGTTTGTTAGGGTCAGGCAGAATCTGGATGCATCAGCACTGAGAGATGCAGATTTCCGTAACGTTTTTAGGGTGTCGTGTGTAAGGGACTGGTTTGGGACAAGAAATCTTCTGGTTCTTGACACAGTAAATTGTTAGCTGACTATAATTTGCAGTTATCCATCTACCAGACAACAAGGGGAAGAAGCTCGAGGATCCAGTTTGCTGATACACACTTGAAAACTGCTTAAAAATAAATTAGGGTGACACCTCAAGCTGCTGCTTTCAAAAAGATGTGCTATGATGAGCTTGAAAAAAGAGGGCCCTATTGCATCCCAGAGATCTGTGTGGTGAGGGGCCCCCTCCAGTCGCCGATCTCCTGCAAGAAGGAAGGTCAAATACAGCTGCAGTAACATTATCCTATGCCTTGGCCCTCAATCTACGGACAGGGAAAGGAATGCGCGTTATTTTACATTCCGCAAGTCCTGTTGACTTTATAGTGTAGTGTCACATTTTGACCTGCACTAGCTCCTCTGTGGGGAGGCAGAGGCCACCAGCTGTGCCACAAAGACAAAATTTGAGCTCAGTGTCTTCACTGTGTGGGGGAAGGTGGGACAAACCTACTGCTGCTCCCCACCCACCCCAGAAAAAACAGAGGGACTACTTCACACCAGGACCAGTTTTCCTGCTGATGTTCCTGCAGAGTCTGGGAGCTCTAACCTGAACTCCTGGGCTGGGGCTAGTTTAAAAAAAAATACTATATTTTGTTATTCATTCTATTACTTTCTTTGGCATGACAAATAAGAGAATTTTGGGAATTTTGTTTACTATTAGCTTATTCCACCCAGCCTTTCACTTTTTGGGCAATATGACTAAATTGAACATACAGATTTCTGGGAAAAGAAAATGGTCATATTATAGTATCTAAAATGGGATTATTTTATATTCAACTGGAAACAAGTTCTCAATTGGTCTGTAGCCTGAATTTAAAAAGATGACTGATTTGGGTTTATAACTAATAACAATACACTAAAAAGTTAATAAAACCTGCTGATTTATATGCCAGTCTGGGGACTGTGTTAGCTCTTCATCTCTCCCTAAATTTAAAATGAAGTGGGGGGAGTGGTCTGAAGTGTGGTAAAACACTCTATAAAGTAATGTAGTCTAACACTTCTCTAGGTTTCTGTTATTGCAACTGTAATTTTAGACATTTGTACAGGTTATCTTGGACACAGGAAAAGTATATAGTCACAGACATAAAACACCTATGTATAAAATATAAAGCAGTGTTATAGTTACTAAAAAGGACATGCCTTATTGCTACAGCAATTCTTGCTTTTTATATATTGTACTGTACCACAACTTGTTTTGAGAATGTCATTTGCATAAATTATTCAAGTTTGAGAAATATTCACACATTTTGATTCTACAATATTTAAAATAAAACAATTTTCTAATGTGTCTCTTTATTAAAAGAGAAATAAAAATGTCATCTTGTAATTCTCTTAGGCCAGACACAAGGGTTTATACACCTTTTTTTTTTTCTTATCTTCTTTCTCGCTATTTACTTGCACAATGAAAGCCGCTGTTGGTACAAAGATTGAAGAGCTCTATATAATGGTGCTTTACACATTCACAATCGGTCTGTGCAATTGTGAAGTTCTATGAATGACCAAAGAATTACCAAACATATTTTCTAAATATAAAGGACAAA
>VZTI01002184.1:2365-103899 GCA_013397865.1 Struthidea cinerea | reverse complement strand
AAAAAAAAAAAAGAAAAGAAGGGGAAAAAAAATGAAATCCTTGGTTCCCATTAAAACAACACCAGGTTGCAATTTGGACACTTGAATGAATTCCAATGTTTTAAAGCTGAGACTTCAAAAGAGAAAGGCATGTTTGCTGCAACATCCGGTGACTGTAATACCTTACTTGGGAAGGTAAGTGGTTAATTTGCATAATTTATAATTTTTATACTAAAGAGCATTTTTATATAAACCAGAAAAAAACCCCTAAATTCTACAGATAAAGTTCTTACCTCCAGTCACTGCTGCAGGTAAGGTTGACATCAAGCTGTACAGCGCAATCAAAAACATACTTACATCTTAGCTCATTTTACAGGTACAGCCATAATCAAGGCACAAAGATCTTCTACAAGTATTTTTCTTCAATAAAGTTGTACAAAATAATATTACATTTTACAGTCTGTACAATATAATAAACCAGCAGTAAAACAAAAAAATATATATAGGGAGAGGACTGTTGTCCAAGAATGATCGGAACTAAAAGGATCATTTGTGGACAGCACAAATAACATAAGTGAGGGTGGTAAATTTTCTGCCCAGATGCAACAGGCTGAAAAGTAGCTGTAATTCAAATGCCTGAGGTGTGCAGAGACACTTAGCTCCAAAACCCCAGAAAAATTGCTTTGTCTTCACTGTTCCTCTCATTATCTACTCTACTTCCTGTGCCAGTAACGGCTTAAAAGAGGAGGTCACTTTATCAGTTGACCTGCAACTCAGAAATGCTAAAAACTGTGACAGAGTAATAAATATTGTGGTGCTGCTACATTGTGTGTCTACTTCCTCAACAGTATTTAATAACCTGATACAAAGTGCATTAATCTTTTTTTTCACCCATCAAGTACTCTTCAATGTCATGTTAAAAAGGAAACCCACACAGAGGGATAGGTATGACTTTAGTGTCATCCAGCTGACATACCGGTCTGAACTGAGGTTAACCCGCTGGAAAAAATTTAGCAGGTCACGTTCAGTTTAAAAAAAACAAAACCTAAGGGAACAGAGGTAGCCAAAGGGCTTAGTGGAATGATGAAGAAGTGGCATGTCAAAATAAAGCACAAAAATAGTCCCAAAAAGCATGAAGGGAAAATAACCCAAACTTGCTTCAAATCAGCTTTAAGGTTAAACAATTAAAAGTAAACAAAGTGAAGAGACTGACATTTCTATAGTATATTCTTCCACCCTGTGTGGGGTAGTATCAAGAGAAAGAGTAAGGAGCAAAGAATTTAAAACCACAGGTTCCACGGTGATTCCCCTCACAAGAGTTCGTACTGGCGGAGGTGCATCCTCTGAATGATGTCTCGACAGTCGTTGAACACTCTGCGGATATTTTCTGTGTCCACTGCACATGTGAAGTGTGGGTAGCAGTAATGCCGGCCGTCTCCGCTCGCCGTACTTATCCTCTGTGGAAAGAGGGATGCAAAAAAAAAAGGATCAGGTGCCATGCCATGAGAAGTTTCACATCTCAGCAGTCTACAGACTTAACAGAGAACCAAGAACCCTGGGAAATCTGTATACAGATCACTAAAATAAGTAAACAAAAAGAAGGGAGGGCTGTGGTCTGGTCCAGTCTGAATGACGAATTTGAAATGAAGATGACAAAACATTATGGATACTGTTATGGGGTCAGTACAGGACTCCTGTGTGTGAGCCACCAGTGCCACCCTCAGCTGCACAAGCTGTTGCCATTTGGGCATCACTGTGCAGCCAAATCTGTGCTGCTGACAGCTGTGCAGCCTGCCATGCAGCTGCCCCAGGAATTATTTTCTCTTCTTTTTTTGGTGCCATCATGTGGCAAGTACTTGAACTCTTGTTTTAAATCAGCAACACAAAACCGAAACCCTCCCAGTTGTGAAGCCAGCAGAGGCAGAGTACTGCACTCTACTGCTTCTGCTTCTCGTGTGAAGGCACCTCAAGTTACCTTCACTTAGAGCACCTCTTAAGCCAGCTGAAGGCTTGGTATCATCACTGAGCCCAGAATTTGGTGGAATTATCACTCAAGTGGCTGGGTTCCCATAGAGTAATAAAGCATGCACAAATCCAGTAAACATCAGATCATGCAGAATTACATTTTCTCAAGGCTACTGCATAACTTTTTAGGTTCTAACTTAAAGCTCCAGCATCACTTTGCCCGTGGTTACCTTCTTAAAATTCCCTGGGATCTTAAAAAAAAATAAATATATATATATATATAAAATCTTCATTTTTGTTCCGTATTACTATAGGACTGATAAATATAAATCCATTCTAGATCATTATCTTGCAGAATAGAGATGGAATGGCATGAAAGTGGGAGGTCAGTTTTTAGGACAGTAATTTTTATAACTATTTTCTAAATTTTACTATAAATTACGCTGGCTAAACAAGAAAAGACAGTGCTCTATCTCACTCTGGCTACACTAAATATTTTTAACACAGGATTTATTTTACATGTAGGTTTGAACTTTTAAATACCTGCAGCTATGGATTTGCAAACTATAGACATTTAGAAGCCATGATTTACATCATTAGATCAACAAGAAATTGCAGATTTTTTCCAGGTAATTTAGGTAATATTGGACATTTACCACTGATTTACACGGGGGTGTTCATACACAGCCTAAAAATTATTTTCTTACCATGCTACTCTCAATATCTAGTTCAAGGCTTACCTTCATGAAAATACTAATAAATGTCTGTGTTTATCATGCACAGATTTCACTCATGTCTATGGCAATAAGCTGCCCACAGTGTTCTGATGACACCTGGTTACATACACATCATGCCAAAGGATGTATTTTCAAAATATTAGGGGGTGGTCTGTTTTTGTCACTGGACAGTTCTTGCAGTCCTTTCATGTGAAGATAAATACAGAATTTTCAACCCTACTTGAAACTAATTTTGAATAGTAGCATGTCACTCTGCACCAGTTCACAGGGGAAAAAAAAAATCCCCTGGGACACTGATGAAAGAACATTTGCTTTCCAGGCGGGAATATTTAATACTGGCATCCCTACGCTGCAGGGGTCAGGATGACACGCAAATTCAAGGAAGCCTGGTCTGTGTGTTTGAACAGCAGCTCCTTCACCTCCCAGATTCAGGTTTTGTAAAAACCAGCAGGACAGGAACCAGAGGGGCCATGCCACTGTTCTAACAGGTGTCACACTGGGGATGTATTCAAACAGAACATCAGCAGCTGGAGAGCCCTGTGTGCAAAACACCAAAACAGGGCTGGGGAGCAGCCTCACCAAGGAGTGCACACGCACACTGCCTCCAGGAAGAGTCTGGGAGAAGAAAGGATGTGCCCGGGCTGAAGGGCAGAGGATTCCCCACAAGATACATTTCCAGGACCAGGAGATGCCCTCGCCAGCCCAGCCCTGAGGTGCAGGCACTGGCTGGGCTTGGGTCCAGCCATCCCTCCCGCGCTGCTCCCTGACTAAAATCCGAGAGATCCCAGCCCTGCTGCCCAACCCCAAGGGGCCACAGCCCCCACAGCAACCCTGAAACCATGAGCTGACAACTTTTGCCTTTCTAATCCTCATATACTACTGTGTAGCAATAGTTATTGGAAACGTGGTCAATTTTAACCTCCTACTAAAATCCCTCAGATTACAGGCTTTAAATTTGCCATGACCATTCCTACAGCCAGGCAGAGTTTTAAGGGGTGCAGCATCATTGTGGTGATTGTCACGCATATCCATGGCTTATGCAGATCTGCTACCATGATAAAAATCACAATAAAGCATAATAAACCCAGGTTTCTCTGAATCATGCCTGAAAATTTAACAGAGTGGGACAAGGAAAAGATCATAAATCAAGAGACTTGGGAAAGAAAATACAAAGCAAGGCCAAGGCAGACACAGGTAGAAAATACAGGCCTTTTTTTCCTGACACCTGGCTAAGGCCATCAGATCCTTGCCAGTCTGTATTTCTCCTGTGCCCTTTGTCACTCCCTCTCTGAAACCTCAGCCTTTTGTGCTTGACCCCATGGAACCAGAAGTGACTGTTTCTGCTTGGCCTTCTCCCACCTCGCCCTGTCCAGCATGGCCACGTTACTCAGAGCATGCACAGCCTCTTCAGATCCTCTGTGCGAGGGGTCGCTGGCAAGGCTCTCAATTCCAATAGCCCAAGAGTTCAAAGCAACTGTTTGGATGCCTCCATCCCTCTGTTCCATGACACTGACAAACCAAGCACAAAGCCAGGAGACAGACGTGTTGCAGGGGAGACGCTCTCTGCCAAACCTGTGGCAGTTGCAGGGAACTGAGGGAGAAGCTGTTCTGGCCCCACACCTAAACCCCAGGGACTGCCTGGCAGCCGGCAGGTGCTGGCTGCAGCCCAAGTGCTTCCCTTGCCCCCAGCACCCACGGGGATTTCTTAGGTGGCTGCAGTGCCTACGCCCCCTCCCTGCTTCATAGGTGGCCTCCTTCTGTAATGCCAGTGAGTCACGGCACGTAAGGACCTCGCCCTTGATGTGTTTTTTTAAATCGTGAAAATAGATAAAGGTGGGGAGTTTCATCCTAATTCCCCCATAAGTCGGATCTCTCAGAGCCACCCTCCTTCCAGACTGGATACCACTACCTGCTTCACAGCATTCCAGCATTACCACAGGAGAAATTTATCTTGAAGTGAGTTTTTCTGGTAACTCTTACGTTAGCACAGTGCAATCTGACATTTTTCCTCAGGGTCTGGAAGGCTAAGGCGGCGATTGGAAATCCCCAAAGTGTGAATACAGTTAATTGCTTCTTTCTGGGTGCGTCAGCAGCTGTAAATCCTAACAATACTCGTAAATGCATAATGACTTTAAAATTCTTAATTCTAATGACTCAATTTGTTATCTCAGACATACACATATAGTTTCTACCAGTAGGGCATGACAGATGAGCTTTGGTTCTGGTCTCTGTTACTGCTCTGCATTGTGGAAACAACTCGGAATGAGCGAAGCCACAAGTGATACTGGATTAAACTCTCTGTTTCTGACAGCAGAGCTAGGCTGTGATTGTGTGCCTGACAACTGCTTCCACCTTCAAAATGTAAACAGCACCTCTTCAGCTCCAGCTACAGAAGAAACCCTAACTGCAAGAAAAATGTGACTAGACAAGGAAACGTTCTTATGATGCCTCAGTAGGGCCATGATACCAGCCCTAAGGTGAGGCAAACCTCCTAACTGGCATACCAGAAATCTTATTTAAGCATAAAATTTGCCTTTTTAAAATTTTTTAATTCCTGCTGTCAGCTGACCACTGCCGAAGTCCTTGGAGGAATGCAGGATACAAGTAAGAAAGCCTATTTGTTTATGCACGGACTGTACATGACCATTCTAAGCACCAGCACTTGCTGTGTAACAGTTTGCGTGGCAGGTGACTTTATATAAAATGGGCATAAAAATGTGCAAGCACTGAGGAAGGTTCTGCAAAATGGGCAGCTGAAAAGAATTAGGGAATTGCCAGACGTTGTCCTCTCCTTCTAGCTTTCTGCAAAACCCCATCAGTTTTCCCTAAATAAACTATGCCATCTGTCAGTATTTCCTACGATAGAATCACACATAAGATGAAAATTACTCACTAAAAACTCATCCCGGATGAAGAACTTGGCTCTTGTGACTTTGGGGTCTTCTCCTGCATCTGGTGTTGCTGTTAAATTAAAAACAAATTACATCAGAAACACAAAAACCAAACAATCACCTACTTGTAACGAAAGATTTAATAAGGAGGAAGTAGCCCTTCAGTAGAGAAATTGAAATGTTAAATATTAGAGGAGATTCCCAGGAGGTAATTCTAAAATGAAGGGTACTGTAAAACCTGACTATGCGTACAACAAATTTTAGGAACCTGAAAACTGCTGAAATCATTGCAACAATGTCATTGGTCATATCACAAAAAGGCTTACTCACATCCACAAGTTTGTTCGTATAGATATAAAACAAGTGGGAGTTAGGGTTTAGCTTTTGTCAGAAAATATGACTAGAAAAAGCAGCTGAGCTGTTCAGTTTCTGCAGCAGAACAGAGTCTCCTGAAAAAAGCTTCTGCAGGCAGGAATGTGGGTTTAAAAATGGTTAGTCCAAGATGACACTTGGAAAAAATGATAGCATTGAAAGATCTTGTGATGTATATATAAAAAAATATATTATATTTCCAGGCCCCAAGTCAGCAGAATACTTCAGATATATGGCCCATCAAGGGGTCTTGGACTAAATTCTTGTTGAGCAGGAGACTTGTTGGTCAGTATTAACTGTTTGTTGGCAGCTGAAGTTGTCACTATCTAGGCCATGCAATGACTGTATTTACCCTAACCATGAAAAACAATTTGGTGAAGAGATAACCTATTTATTTCCTTTAAGTGTTATCTCTCATCTAGGATACCAAAATCAGATGCTCATAAACATAATATTGTGAAAGGCAGAATTTATCAGAATATGGAAATCTATTTTTCATCCATAGTGCTGGGGTTAAAAATAGAGCAGCAGCACAATCAACAGCATACTGGAATTCAGTGCTGCTGCCCTTAAACAATGTCAGCTGAAATTGAAGAATAAGTGAACAACTACGGGTTAAAAATAGAGAGCTGCTTCATGTGTGAATGTTCTGGATCACTCTAGATACCCACTGTGAAATCCCTCTGAGAAATACCAAAAGCTACTTTTTTCTGACAATTGGCTTATTATTAAAAAATGCTGAAAATTCACTCAAACTCTGTCTATGTGGTATATGTTTGAGAAGGGGAAATTCAGGTGATGGAGATAAGATTTCTTCTGAAAGCCCTTAGCATTACAAAACAGATGCCAGATCAACTCAGATTTTAGGACAGTTTATTTATCCTTTGCACCTGAAACTCAGAATCGCACTTGTGAAGTTCCAGACCTCAGTGAAGGCTGAAAAGAGCTTATCACCACCTTCACCTCTATAACCTAGGCTGTTGCTGATGGTTGGTAGAGAATGAAAGCCTTTTCCAACAGGTGGCTGCAAGCACCACGCCAGGGGCATCACTCAGGTTAAGGCAGAAGCAAGTGGTCAGAAAGTAAACGTTTTACCACTTTTGCTAGACAGAGACCTGAGATGTTTGGGAAGATCTCTGCCTGGTACAAAACTGGCATAATACCAGACTTTACCTCTGCAATATGTTACTATGGTGCAGGACTCATTGCACATCTTGAAGATAAGAAACTGATTGCTCCACCACCACAGCTCTCTTCCTATCTACTGATGTGGTTTTCTTCCGTTAGAGTTCCCTTGATGGTCTACTGGGCTTCCCATCAGTATTTCTAAAACTGAAATTTACAGTGTTGGAGGATGCAGAATGGATGCAAAACAAGTCTCATGAATCCCCCACAAAGTTCAGCACTGTGGGAGGCCCAGGCAGAGGCATCTGGCAAGGGGGAAGAGACGTGTGGCTGCTTTGCTCTCCTGGGACTGGTGGTGCCTCCCAAAAGGGGAAGGCAGGTGCTCTGGAGCCGGAACCCCTTCAGACCCTGCCCACACTGGGGTGCCTGTGAGCTACGGGCTGCTGGCATGCTCCTTACCTGACCAGCAGCTCCTGTGAAGAACAGCGTGTGCTTGTGAATGTGTGTGTGTGAGAGGCAGAGAGAGAGACAGGGAGAGAAGCTATGGACTGGGCTATGCCAGCAGGTCCAATCCCAGCACGGGGAAAAACCTTACCATCCTCAGGTACAGTATAATGCGCGTATTCAGGAAAGTAATCTTCAATTTTTGATTTCCCTGCCAAGACTTTTTCAGCCAGCATATCCTGTTTATTCAAGAATAAAATGATAGAAATGGTCCGTAACCACCTGTCAAAAACAAACCAAACGTTTGTGTTATCTCTCACATGTTAATCAACAAAAACGTATCACATTGATAGAAAATTTACTGGCTATCCCTGTGTGGACAGAGTGTGAAATAGTGTAGAACATGCTTCAACAGAAAAAAAAAAAGATGACCTAAATGACTGTTTCAATTGGCCTGCACCTGTGCTGGTGGGTATATTTCTAGGGTCAGTAAATACATTTATAAAAACTGCAGTGCACATTGCCGAAGGCAGTAGTTTTCAAAATTTTATTGTAAATTCTCTTTTAGATATCAAGTTGGGAAACTGATGACATTTTCTAGAAGCACCACAGTTCACAACCAGACATTACTGTCTGCTTTATTTGGTTGTAATAAAGCAAAAAAAAAAAAAAAAAAAGGCTAGAAGGCTAGGCTAAAAATCTCCCTTCCCTCAGACTGCTCTGTCTAAGCTACTGTTCATCCACACAAATATCCCATCTTTTAGGGTGGCCTGTATGACACCCAATGAATGAAAAGAAAATAATCTCTCTTTTCTTCCCCAATTAATCCATCACTGTGACAATGTGCCTTGGGATGTGCAGTTAACATTCTTCCTTCACTCTACCTTCAATCACTTCTCACTGCAGAGCATCCTCACAGGTATGTGCTGAAAACTTCATTACCTTATTTTGCGCACTGTTTTTATTTGTTCTCTACCAGGAACCCATTTGGGTTATTATTTGGTTACGTACCTATGATTTACAGGCACTGTGGCAGAATAGCAATTTAATGGCAATTCCAGTTAGGTTAGATCTGAAGCATTATCCTCCCAAGGCAGAGGTACCCTGTGCTCTCACAAATGACCCTAAGGAGAGCAGCTGCCCGTGTAAGGAACAAGCACAGCGAGCTGCTCCTGCCACTGCATTTGTGGAGGAGATCAAATGTTCCTCAAAGGATCTCGGTCTCACCCAAGCAGCACAGTGATGCCAGGAGAGGGTCTCCCCTGCCTCCCTTGTAGCAGCCAGCCTGGGGGACCTGCCCTTTCCAAGTTGTCCCCACGCCCTGCATCGTTTCTGGCGGGAGCCGTGAAACGCCACATGCACTGTCCCTGTGCCATGGCCCCTGGCAGGGACGGGTGCCACCGTGGGGACACCGCGTAACCTGGCCCACCCTGGGTGTTTTCTCAATAAACAATCTGAGCCCACAGCAAGGGGAGTCCTGCTCTGTAGGAACTGTAGTTGGACTGTAATTAAACTGGGGAGGGTGGGTGAGAAATGAGGTTTATTTTACCTATTATTCCAGATACTTTTGAAAAGGTCCAGGGATTCCCGTAGTCTGTTTGTGTTATTGTCTTCCCTTATTACCATGTTGTAGCTGCTGCAAGCCACAACGAAGATGATAGCTGTGACATCTGGGCAGAACACACAAAAGAAAGGAAGAAGGAAAGAAAGGAGAGAATAGAACATCTTCGTTATCCCAGCACATACTCCTCAGGGCAACACTGCCATTATTCACCAATTGGCCAAAAATACTAGGAAAAAAGTTATCTGTAACACTGGACTCCTGTGCTAGTGAGATCCTGTGTGTGGATATGAACACTAGGCTGCTCACATCTCAGAGAATAAGTTCAAAATAAAACATGGAATGTTTTTACTTACCATTAAAGCATTGGATCCATTTTCTTCTCTCATCTCTCTGGCCACCTACATCAAACATGCTGTTAAAAAGCCATAGGATGTTATATCACTTATGTGCACTAGGAAAAATCACACGAAGCATGCACAGCCCGAGAGTTCAGTTTAAAAATCTGACAGCCCAAGGACAGAGGCGGTAAAACATCCCCTGAAGAGGAGAAAGATCTGCTGATGCTGCGCTGCATGTCAGAGACAGCTGCACTGTTCCACCTGCCCCGCTCTGCCAGGAGAAGGCTACTGAACCCATAAAATGAGAAATACACTCTTCAAGGACAAGTGTTGGCCTTCCCAGTCCACAGAAGTGCACATGGCATGTAAGGCTGGACCTACTGTACTATAAACAAGGACAGGTTTCAGGATATTTCGATGCATGGTGGGGAGAGGGCATCTCTATATGGAGGAAGACATGGAGGCAGCTCGGCCCTGTCAGCACTGCCACCTTTCTGGGCAAGAACTGGAAAGAGAAGCCAGTCTGACTGTGGGTGTTTTACAGAGACACAGCAAAAAATAAACACAGAGCTTGCAGCCCTCTGGAAGAAAGGAGGATTCCCACTGACTTCTGTGAGCTCTCATGCCCAAAGGTATTTTATGATTTTACAGTGCTATACCAATGCACCAGTTTTTACAAGCAGCCACACACAACCCTACTATAGAGCACTGCTAATACACATAACTAATAAAAGCTATTTTTTGCAAAGTATGAGGTAATTTTACTAGGACCTATGAAAAGAGAGCTAAAAAGCCAAATCAAACAACTAAAACCCATCCACTCCCACCCTAAGCTTACTATACCATGCATACATGAGCACAGACATCTGAATTAAGTTGTGAAAAATTAGTATGATATTCATAAACCATTACTAATAGACTTACTGGAAATTTACTTTATCTACTTGAAATCTTGTTTCAAAAATCCCTGATGTCAACACTCTGCATCTTAATAGGTCCTGGAAATGAGAACACAGAAGCTGATTAGTAAGGCTTTTTTTCTAACCCAATTTTGTTTTTAAAAGCTTGGAAAATTATTTTCCATGAAAAGTCTTAAAAGTTTCATTTAATTAAAGTTCAATCAGACCTGTTGGTAAATTGGCATTTGTCTGTACTGACATGGTAGATAAACTTAATCACGATTACTGCATTTGGTTTGTGCACACTCAGAAAGCAGGAGACCCCATCTGTGTTCTCCTTACTGCCCACTGAAACCTGTTCTTGATGATCATACACCTTGGTATGTGATGCGGATAATGAATTCTGAAGTTACATAAAACTAAGAAAAATGTTATTCATGTTGCAAAGTCAAGTATTCAAATGTTAGAAAACTCCAGATTTACAGTTGCCCAGGCAACCTTAGCTCTGCCCTCTTTTGTACTGAATGAGACAGGAATCCTATTGAAATAATAGCTTGTGAC
This sequence comes from Struthidea cinerea, assembly GCA_013397865.1. NCBI lineage: Eukaryota > Metazoa > Chordata > Aves > Passeriformes > Corcoracidae > Struthidea > Struthidea cinerea. The sequence goes on along the minus strand of VZTI01002184.1, from coordinate 93,024 downwards.
TGAGTAATTAAAGCCCTATTACAGAGCACAAGGGAACAGAATTTAGGTTGTACAGAAATGTGGCATTTCTTTCTTATTTTTAAACTAGCAATACTTTACAACTTAACCAACTTCCTTTCAATACTTTAAAAATAGTAATTTCCTCAATTCTCAAGGGGAGTAGGCAAAAGCGATTTATGATGCCCCCTTCATGGATGGAAGGAAGCAGCCAGTGGTGCAGAGTGCAAGCACAGCTTGACTTTTCTCCCCTACCCTACCATCTACTGCTTCTGGTAGCCAAGGCAAACCATGGCTGCTTTGACAGCTGCATGCACTCAGCTGAAGGCCACTTATTTAATCCTTCTAGTTATTTTATATGTTACTGTCATTTTCTGTCACTTGCTGACGTTTATTTGGTGTGGTGCACAAAAACCCCCAAAACCCAGAAAGCAAGGGAAGAGAGGAAAGTAGTGATTTTTACCGGTTAATTCAGCAACTGATACAGCGTAACAGGACAAAAACAAAAGCAAAAGAGGATCCCCCCACCTGGAGCAAAAGTTTTCCACCTGCCAAATATCAAGGGCTTTTTCTGATCTTTCAAGACATTTCTTTTCAAAGGAAGTACCAGGAAAAATTTCTAGGTGATGAAAGACTACTTCAGGTAGAGAAAGGCCTCCCAGGAACAAACAGGCCAACACTAATGTAAACAATGAAAGCAAAACCAAGGCTTTGCTTCACTGACTTTTCTCTCTAGGTGAGTGATATCAGTGCTAAAACCATGAGGTCTAGACAGAGAAAATCCCGGTGCTACTGCTTTGGTCTGAAAATGTCCTGAGTGCTTGAATAATTGATCCTATATTGGGTTGACTACAGGACACTCTCGTGGATATGGACCTAAACTAGGTCTGAAGGAACAGGCTCTGCTCTGCATGCTTCCTTGGGTGATCTCTGGCAAGTCACTTAATTTCTCTGAATTTCAGCCCCTGATTGCACAGTGAGATTTGACAACTCTGGTTTTTTTTTTAAGGGCATCCATGTGTTATACGCCTTGCACGGTTAGACTGAATTATCCAGTGCAGGGATTCTCTCCTGCCACCTGTATTTGCAGTTTCTGATGTGGCCCACAATCTCGGCTGAGACTGCTAGATGACAGTGGGATAGCAGCACTGAAAAAAAACAACTTTAGAATGTTTGCTGAAGAGACATCAAAGGAAACCACACAGCCTGAGCTCAGGGAAGGCAGCTGAGGCCAGGCAACGCGGTGAAGCCCCTTGTTAGTTCAAGGCTGAACCAGTTCAGCCTTAACATCAACATGTTTGTCATTAGAGCACTCCATCAAGACGTATCACAGCATCTGGGAAAAAAAGGTACTGTCCTGCAAATAAGGCTTAAATAGAAACTCCCACAGGAGATGGGCACAGGCTGCAAAGAAGGAATCTGCACACCTGCAGACAAATCTGCAAGTTCTGCTGCTGCCACTGGTGCTCTCCCCTGAATCGGGACACCAGATCCACTGCAAGCTTTTGCCTCTGAGGACCCTTCTGACAGACATGGGAAGTCTCCCTCTGGGATCACCTCCACCACTGAAATAAAGCATCACTTCTGTGTAGCAAAGGCTGGTGAGGGAAACCATAAGCTTCTATGTTTCTGCTTTCTGATCTTTGTTCCATTCAGCTTTTTTTGTGGGACACAGAATGGGAAGCAAGAAGACAAAACTGATGTATTACAGGAATCACCGACCTACATGTAACAACAGTAAAAGACAAGTTTGCACCACTAAAAAGCCTCTTCTTCTTTAATATCCATTACCTAAACTGCTAGACCATATTTTGCTATTCTGCCATATGCCTTATTTCAGCTGCAGTAAAGACTAAAATAAATTACACAGATGATCCAGATGAATGGGAGTCTTGGTTCAGACCCTGCCCCATTATTTTTACTAACCTGATCTGTGGGTGTGTAGTCATCCATGCTGACGCTGTCAATTCTTTCTAAAAAGCTAGAAGGAAAATAAACATGCACTTAGATATGTAAAATATTGTGTAGTAGAAGACATTTCACTACCTTTTCTAGTTTACACTCCTGCTAAGAAGTAAAACACAACCGGAATAGTAAAGTTACAAGCCTGATGATTTCCTTGTATTGCTATAGGTTACATTTTATAAGGCAAACAAACATATTACCCAGACTTTGTTTCAACAAAGCACTTTTAAAGTTACCATTACGCAGTACTTACAAGTGGTTCAAAATGCAGTTAAAATGTTACAATTTTGGGAGGTCCACTAAAAAATACTACGATTAACCATAGATCTTAACATCATATAGTTGTTAAGACTTCAAACAGATTTTGGGATTTAATACAGAAAATGTGGCAAACGAGTGCCTTTATTTAGCATAATGCTGATCAAGTATAATGTTATGTTAATTATGGTCTCAATAATGTTAGCAGAAATGCTTGTTGGTACATACAAAAAGCTTTGGACTGACCTGCTGCCCTCCAACACTGCAACTAAACCACAAAAAGTGGAAGTTAATGAATCTGATTCTTTATGTCACCAAAACTCAGTGAGACGCATAGAGTGAAAGAAGGACTTAAGGCTGCAGGGAAGGGCAAGAGAAAAGAGAACCAGAAAAACAGGGGGGAACTACATTCTATGATTATTTAAAAGATTTTTAAAGCTTTAATTCTTTCCTAATATGTGTTAGAATGGCAGCACTTAAGGACATAAAAATGTGATTTTGTATTTATTGCTAAAAGAGGCAGGTTCTCCTCTCTCACTTCCACTCATTTCCTAGGTCTGGCTCATTTTCCTCAGACTGCCTGTATGACTTAGAAGCTTTCTTGAATTTCTACATTTTTATTTGGTATTTGGCAGTGAATATCCCATTGGCTGACACATCCCACTACAATATTATCAACATTTCTTTATCAAAAGGCATGTTTTCCTCAATTTTACTGGAGTGTGCACGTGGAACATGTCCCACTTAATTGCACTGGGAAAGAAAAAAAACCCCAGTGAACTCTTGACTTAAAATATAACTCACTGTTAACACAGGGGTCACACACACTGACCAGTTGAAAAAATAGCCCCGTAAAAGCGGTTTGTAATTCTCATAGCAGTTTCCCACAGATATGAACTGAAAGGAAAAGAAAATACACTGCATATGTATTTACTTACAATATTTTTCCTTTTCGAACCTCCACTGTTACAGCAGGGAAACAAAATGCAGTACCTACAGTTAGAATATCCAGCTTTTCTTTCTGGATGAGCAAGGTGAGACGGCTGAGCACAGGTTTTTTTTTTTAAAAAATCACTGTTAGGCACAACCCAAAGGGTGCCTGATAGCAAAACTATATGGGAGAAACTCTAAAGAAAAAGCATCTTTTCACAAATCCTCCTTCCTTGCCAAAAGCCCGATAAATTTATGTAAGAATACAAAAGTATATTTTTATAGTAAGCTACAGTCCCCATGGGAAAGCAGTTGTATTCAGGCTGAACCTTTTGGTCAGATGATTTTCATCACCTTGAGAACCTTGATTGAGCAAAGTTTCAGTTATCCCCACAGTTCCTGCAGACACCGGAGCAGAGCGATGCATTTTTCAGTGACAACCTATTACCAGCAGAACTCTCACCTCACGCTTGAAGCAAAGGACATGAAAAAAGAAGGCAAAAAAGCCCAAATAAAAAATGCCTCCAGGCTGAAACTTCCTGATCACACAGTAATTTTCCTTAACATGGCTGTTTTTCTAAGTCTGTTCCAAAGTATGGACTATGGCTGACACAGAAAGGAATCTAATTAAGAGTGTGGATTGAAGTCAGTGTTTGTGCACAAATACAACTCCATCACAAACCCTGCCAGACAGTGTGAATTGGCTTTTTCTGCAGAAACATTTCTTGGGAAGTCGGTGTATAAATCAGAGACAATACAACTCTGATGTCCACAATATCAGGACCATTTTGGCAGAATTTATCCAAAATGTTTAAACACAGTATTTAGCGCTAACCCACACCTTTCTCACCTATACAAGTACTTAAGGGAGGTTTTTGGTTGTTAGCACTTGCACATTTCAAGCAGGCAAATTATGGTAAGGAATAGAGGAGTGAGGAGTAATGCAGTTACACTACATACAATCCATGACAGGTTGGGAAAGAGCTAAATCTCCTAATGGGATGTCCTACCTATCAGCTGAAGTAATCTTCCACTTTGTCCTAGCAGAAGGACCAGTTTTGAATACCCTGAACTGCAACACCACAGCTAAGAGAGAGCTAGCTCTGACAAACACAATGTGCTTAAAAAATATCACGTGACACAGGAGCTGTACCATTTAATGCCTGTAAGGTTGCTGTCTGCATGTAAGCCGTATTAAAATAAATGCAATGATTTACAAGGTTTACCTGCCATCTTGCTGTAACAAGCTGGAATATCACTAGCATCCAATAAATTCACATGCAGCTACTATTAAGATTAGGATAAATTTTTTAGCTTTATAGAAATTTAACCTTTCCAGTGTGTGATGGAAAGGCTTCCTAAGATTTCTTCTGCAACTACATTGTCAAGTGTGCAATGAGATTTCTAAGACAGCGAAACACAGAGAGCTATACTCTTACCTTTTGAAAAGAAAATCAGTTCTTGAATATCCTTCATATGAACTCCTTACTTGGCTAATTAGCACAGCACCAAAAAATAGTTCTGACAGGCAAATGCACACACTAGGTACAAGTAATGGATTCCAGATAAGATAAGGAGTCAGTACTGCCTCATTTCTAAACACACTACCTTCATTCTCATTACTGTATTAAAATGGAAAAACTGAAATTACTTTTCTAAACTGCTTTCCAGAGAACGTTAACCTCACCTAAGCCCAACTGTCTCGAACAATTATGTTCTGACAAAACATAGATTATTTTATACATATATAGATATTTACAGATCAGCAAATTTTGGGTTTACATGACTGAAATTTCAATTTAAAGAGCTTAAAGTACAAAAAGATCTCTCAACTGTGGTAATGCTCATGTCTCAGAAAATCAGTGTGAGGAAAACATAATAACAGAAGAATGAATAAAAATGGACACCAAGTATCACTTACTCTCTTTTTAGATCTTGTTCTTTTTCAGCTCAGGTATATAACTATTTTCACAGAATCATGCCTTTTTCCAATACGGACAGGTATTCTATTTATGCAGCTTTTATAGAAGCCCATATTCAGGATTTATGTTAATTCCGCAGTGACTGTTTTGCATGCATGTGCAACGAACTTCAAACTCACACATTCAATTCAACTGTGAATAAAACACTAACATGATACAATATTTATATTTCTATTTCACAACTGTGGTTTTACTTATGAAGGATTCAGTCAGATAACTAGTATGACATTTAGGTTCTTCTTAATTTTACAGTACAGTGTTTTACATTTCCTTACATGGAACAGCAGAAACTACCCGTTTCTTAATAAATTAATTAGGCATGGTATTGGAAGGAAAGTCTCCTCTGCTCTGTTTGGAAATGCAATGGTTTGGTTTGGCAACAAATTAAAGCAAAGTAAATGGACTGATAAAGTTAAAAAAAATCATGAGCTACTGACATTATTATATCTATTATTAAGCTGATCTGTAGTTTTATAAATATCTTCAGTGAGTTTCCTAGGAAACTCAGCTGACACTTAGTTTGACAAGCAATCTCTAAATTTTATATTATGCAAGCTGTGAACACAAAAGTACAGGTTTTAGATGTGCCTGCCAGTGCATGTGGGAACTATCAATAAGCATTATTCTCTTTAAAAACCACGGCAATTTGAGCAGCAGTAGCAGCTATATAAGAATTTCTGAAAAAAGGATTCATAAATGCACAAATAAAGAGGAGGTAATCATACATGAAAATCCTTTTCTCACTGAATAAATCACTACATGACTCTGTATAGCTATTCTGACTCCACAAACAAAATGACAATTAAAAGAAAAATCGTGTCTTGAGAACAATATGATAGACAGAAAACCCATGCTATATTTGTAAGTGTACTTTGACATCCAAAGAATTGGAAAGATGAAGTGCTAAATCACAGATCAATACAACAAACTAGGTATTTTAATAAATCTTGATCTACTTCAACCATTTTTTATGCTCTCACCCTAACATTTCAATGGCCTTATATCAAAACATTCCCATGGAAAACAAGAAATCAAAACCCATTCAAAATGCTTGTCTCTTTAAAAGGAAAAGGTATTGTGGCAAATCTTTACAGTTTTAAGTTCTCAGGTGAAGAATCTCAAAATTAACTTCAAGTAAGTTGTGGGGTCAGCAAACCTTTACAATTCGGATGGACCATTAAGAGCTTTGCAAACTCCTCAGCCAGGCTCAAATAAACATATATATGTATGCATGTATACGGAACCATCCAGAACTAGGACTTTTAATTCCACTCTCCTTGGATATGAAGTCACAGGTGAGGCAAACACTTCACAAGAAAAACAAATACCGCAAGTCTCTAGGGAGGTGAAATGGAAAAAAAAAAATTGTTTTTTTTTGTTTCTGTTGCAGTTCTCAGGGACATCAAAATTGAACTTCCCCCCACCTTTTTCCCCCCATTACATATATATACATTTTTTTTTCATAATCAGCTAAGGCATTATATTCCTGTTAGTTCTTCCTGCAACATTTGAAACAGGTAACTGCGGATTTCTGTTTTCGAGAACACCTGAATACCTTAGGCTCCAAGGTTGGGCTTCAAGCAAACTCACACTATTCTGATACATTTCTTGGTAACTGAGAAAGACATAATGAAAACAGCCTCCAGTAATATTCTAACCCCTAAAGGATTCATTTTCCCAAGTCATTTGCTGAAAATATCAGCAGAAATCCCTCAGAAGGCTTGACAAAATTTACCGGCTAAGGATTTTCCTGCCAAATTTAAATCATCACTATATTTTAAATACAGCTTCCATGTGATAGAGGAGTACCCTTCTCTCCCTCCACACCACTCTGCAGTCACTTCCCACCAGGAGCCAGCATGCGTGCGAGGGCACAGCAGGCAGAGTGAAAAGGGACAACCAGACCTATTGGAATCCACCCTGGCTCACAGATGCTGTGCCCCAGTTTTGAAACACCAGTTGCTGAAGAAGCTGTTACGGAAGAAAACACCCAAAACAGACACACGAGTACTAAAGATGCTGCTGGAACAGAGCGCCGCCTCCAGCAGGGTTGGGAACCCACGGATCGGTGCTGGGCTTGTCACACGGGTCTGGCACCTGCTCCGTGCGCTCCCGGCTGTACCAAGTCTCTGTTTCACCGCTCCCCGCTCCCCTCCAGCCGCGGTGACACGGGCGGTGACACGGGCGGTGAGAGCCGGGAGGGGGCGCTCTCTGCCCGGCTCCCGCTCCTTTTCCTTCCCTTCCGTGCCCGGCCCCTTCCCCGGAGCGTGTCCGCAGGCGGAGGGAGGCTCTGCTGGGTCTCGCCGTGAGGTTGTTGCTCAAACACAGGTAAAACACGAATTTAGCAAAGATCTTCTGAATTTATCTTGCGCATCCCTTTTTTTAGCCTCCACTCCCGTACCTCCCCACGGCCTGCCAGCCTCCCAGCAGAGCTCATGCTGCGCTGCCCAGGGATGGCAACGCAGGGGATGACCGGGGATGCGCGGGGATGACCGAAAAATGGTGGGGTTTATCCACAGAAACACACCTTCACCCATCCGCAACTCCCAGCTCGCCAGCAAGGAGAGCCTGCTGTGTCAGGAGATGAAAAGGTTAAACAGGAGGCCAAGAGGGAGAGCAAAGTACAGTCATGCCTGAAAACCGCCAGCTCCTTATCCGCCCAGGGAAGTTTGAGGATCTGTGGTTCAAAGGATCTGCCCAGTCCTCTGCTCGGGCCAGGGGGGGACGCAGCGGCTGGAGGCGGGGCAGCACCAGCCTGCTGGGGACCACGGACAAGCGATGCGATTGTACAACCTTTGGCAAAGCCATGTGTTTCCCCAGAGCAGCACCATCCACTGAGCTTGCTCCAGAGGGAGAGGGGCAACAAGACTGGGCAGGGTCTCAGGCCACCGATGGTGATCTCTCCTGGACACTCAAGCTTTGCTGCACAAGCAGCTTGACTGGGAGCATGTAACCCGTCTCATTTTGTCACCCCAGCCATGGCTGCTGCCAGCTGTGGCCCCAGCCACCATGCAGTCATCAAGAGCACAGCTGTCATGAGAGGCTTTACTGGTACCAGCCATCAATGCTCCCCCAGTGATCACACAAAGCGGGAAAACTCCAGTTTAAACCCTATTTACGGATGACAGCTTTGGCCAAGACACTAAAAGCAAAGACAGATGATGATGGCTGCAACCAAGGGCTCATATACCATTCATCAGGCAACCAACTCTCTCCTTCAAGAAGCCAGACTGCTGGTGGCAACTGGGGGCACATTTGGTGAGGAGAAAGAAAGATGGCCAAAATCTGTAATTTTCCTGGTCTATGGGTTTGGTTAAAGGAGTTTCCTAGCAGACATCCACTTTAACCTCACTTCCTCCACTGCTAAGTATGTACGGCAGAACATCTCCAAGCTTCACAGGCTTTGGCAGGTGTCCAGCTATTAACCTAAACAAATATACTAACAGTTCAATTGCATTAAATGTTTCAGATGTATCAGTAATACCCTTCTGCTTAGTAAGAGCAATCCCACTTTTAACTGAAAATAAATGAACTAAACTAAAAAAATGAATAAACAGTATGACTTCCATAACTGCTTGCTCCTAGTGGTTCCCTAAATTTGTTAAGAAGCAGTGCAAATTTTGGGAAATGCATTTCTTCCTTCTAAATTTAGCAAACTAACCACTTCTTGGCTTAGCAGATGTTTTTGCTTTCTGAGCGAGAGGCCTGTGGGGATCATCATTAACCCTCTTCTTAACATAAACACTGACTAAGACTTAAATCTGGAAGACTGTCATTCACACAGAAAGGTTAACAGGCTCCAGCAGAAATGAGACTCATCATCTGCAACTTCTGCCACATGGGATCTCAAAAGAACAGGGAAGGTGACAGGCAAAGAGAGAGAAAAAAGAAGAAAGGTAATTTATTTACTTATTTTAAAAGGGACGTTATTTTTCTACTGCGTGTGTTCAGACGTTTTATTCCCAGGGGGGCAAGTGGTGGAGCTGCTGCAAAACACAGACTAAGAATGAAGCACTGATAAAATCTGAAGCTTAGACTGGCACATGCAGACCCTCCTTCTGACCAGCTTGAATCCACTGAATTCAGTGCATCTTCTTCTTCCTTGTGAGCGGATAATCCTAGGCGGACAATTGTTATGTGCATATTGATACACCCATGGAGTGTTTATACAGACACAGATTTGAGTTCTGCAATGTAAAGGCTACACAGAGCACATCCTGCAATTTTAAGTGCAGTTTTGAACAGAGGACCCACAGATAATAACCTGAAAACAGAAAGCTCATATTGTGGTATCCAGAGAGATCTGGATCCCGACTGCTTTGCGAGCTGATGTATGGCAGATTAGGATCTCTTTATCCACTGTCTGAATGAAACAATCATTTAACATCTTCCACCAACTACACAGACTGGTGCTGGAAGGGAATCTGAGAATACCTGGAACATCAGATGAGACACATGCAGAATGCAGCTGTCCCATCAGGACCTGCAGAATGTGCCTTTTGACAGAATGATAGATCAAAACCTTGGGTTTATGTCCCATTAACTAAACTGCATAGAAGACCTCATCTCCATCTCTTCTGGTGAATTCTTCAAAAACAACTTGGACTTTTACGTCCAGGAAAGCTGAGTTGTGGGAAAAATCCGTGGTAATACTCAAAGCTATAAAATGCATCAGGTTTACAAGCACCAGATACATACCGTAGCATTGCTAGCGGATGTCAAAAGTTAACAAAGTGTATTTTCGCTGGATGTTGCAAATAGAGCTTTCCCAGTTGCTTACAAGTTTATCTTCCTGTCATAATGGAAAAATTATTTCAGTGCATCTTACATATTCTGGTTGATGGCATTGTTTTCAAAAATGGTTGCACATTAGATACCTTCCTAGTGTACAAAAATTCACCACGTACTATGAGTCCTGAAGAATGCCAAATCCAGGTTAGAAACAGCAATGGTTGTTAGAAATTGAAGATCACTTACTGTGGTGGAAGTGGTTTGGAATAATAAGTCTGTTATGGTGTCTGCCAAAATGGAAAAACCAGTTTGACTGGTGTTTTCTACAGAAGAGAAAGCAGAAAATCCCCAAACAGGAGAAGCAAAGGTAACAAAACACAGACTGAAAAGGAAGTCACGAGAAATTTGTGTTTGCCTGTGGCACCAGTCCAAAGACAGAGCAAGAGAACTTGCTGACAAAAGTTCTCAGGCCTAAAATCAAGCCAGATGATTCCAAAAAGAGGATGCTAATACTCTCTTGAAAACCCAGATGAAAAAAGTGAATTCTTTAGGGTGGCGAACACTCCTGGCCAGGAAAAGCACCTATGCATGCTTATTAGTGTTTTCAGACCTGTGCCTTTTTGCTGAGATGAGAATGAAAGGAACAGTGTGTTAGAATCCTGAGCAAAATGAGAGTGTATCTGCTTTCACCCATCGTGTTTGTCAGGCGTTGACATGACCCAGAGAACTGACATGGCTGGAGTCCGAGTGAGTGCTGGGGTTAAACAGGAGAACGGCAGTAGTTTCAAGGATTAACATTCTCATGAGAATGTCTCGGAGGCTCCAAGACATAGGCAGGATCTGGAGTTCCTACAGATAACAACCATTCAAGGAATATGAGGGCTCCTAACAACTATCCTGCCAGAGAAGCAGCTTTCTGGGATTGCATGTAAAACCTGAAGTATGCCATCACTGAGAACAAAGAAAACAGAAAAATTTTTCTACGAAAAAGTCAAAAAGGCGACCAGCTTCCTGCACAGTGGGAAAAAAGAAACTCTTAATGCCAATCTTGCAGAACAGCTGGTAAAATTTCTTTTTCCTTATTGCAGTTTATGAAGTGCAGTGACAGATCATTTCTCTTCTGCACTCCTTAATCCTTGTCCCAGCTTTAACAGTGCACTCTCATACCTTTACCTTGTGTGAAGGACATGCTTCACAAAAGGTAAGGGTCATGCTGGACACAGCTCTATGAGTAAGCCTTTGATGGGCCAGGCTGCTACGTGGTTCACCAGCTTCTTCTCAGAGTTACTGAAACAGGATATCACCTTGTCAATGTTCAAGGCAGGAAAACTTAAACAGGACAAAAATTAATGGCTCAGGAATTAAAGGACAGAAGGATGATGAGGACTGATATTCTTCCAGCAGTTGCTGAGCATTTAACCTCCAAACATCCAACAGAACTACTTCACCCATCATTCAGAGGTAGAGCTGTTGCCTTCCCTTTAGCAAAGCAAAGGGACATGGCACCCATTCACCTTCAATGGAAAGGACTCAAAGCTTGCTCTTCCCAAACTTGCTCATGCCAGGCACTAGAATTAATTAGGGCTTCCCTAATTGTAGTCTAGAGCAGATGGGTTATCCTTCTTATTCCCACGCACAACACACTCTGGAGATGTTAATGAAAAACGGTACCAGGTAAATATCTGTATATGAACATCTGCCTTAGAAATTACCAGGTGAAAGTAAGAACATCAAGCAGAGAGAGGTCTAACAGTACAGATGCAAATGCCAGACATAACCATTAGAGTCATAAGAAAATTCCTGTTTCTTTACAAATGCTGCTGCTGAGACGTTTTCATTAAATCACCATTATCCTGCCCATTTTAGAACAGGATATATTTAACCACTGAATGTATTCAAGCAATTGGTCACACCACCTACGGCTTGGCTGAGTGATTACCTTGGGTAGCTGGAGGAAGGCATGGAGCTAAAGCAAGAAGATGAATTGTTACGACAAAAATGGAAGGAGAAGAATGCAGTGACTATGTCCAGCTTGCTAATAATTGGCCTAATTCCATTTAGCAGCTATAAGCTATTTAAACAAGGGCTTAAATAAAACTTAGTGTTAAAAACTAGCCCTACAACCCTGCCACCTGTACATTTGAGAGGAAGTCACATTAACAACTGTTTACTATTAATAGAGCATTTTGTGAAAAGCATTCCTAATGCAAAGCATTCTTCATGCTGCACTCCCTGTTTCTTTACATTCTCATCAATTTTCCTTGACTCTTACAGTGCACTTGTACAATTAAAACAACATACAATGAGCTGAGTTTGAGGAATGAGGAAAATAATTATGCAACAACCTGATTATGTCCTGCTTCAAGTTACTTTAAAGATTAGGTTACGCTTCTGTTTTTAATCTCTCTACCCTGTACCCAACAGGTGGTTGTCATTTCCTGGGTCTGGTTTACAAAAAGCTGGAGCAAAGGGATCTTGGCTTGTGGCTAACAGAGAATTTGGCACCATGGGCAATCCTTGCTGCTCCCTGTGTGGACTCCATGCTGAAATGTTGGCTGCCAGTGCTCACACACCATCTACGGCCCAAGGTGGGAGAGCTCGGGAAGGAGGGGGCTGAGCAGCACTGGACACACTGTGCCAGTGTTGCAATACAGCAGCATGGCCCAGCCAGCCTGAGGACCTGCAGGGAGCCACCGGGGAAGCCTGGCAGCTGCAGCTCCTTGCAGGATCATGGCCAGCATTATCACCCCTGAGGGTATGATGGTGCTACTGTGAGAACAACTTCGGCCTTTACAGCTGAAAAGTCACCCTGCCGCTTCCTAGGAGCTAATGCTTTGTGTACCATGTTCACATCTGCAAGGAAGGGCAGAAACTTGATAGAAGCCAACTTATTGAAAAAAAATCCCCCAAGGCCTATTTCGAACTCCGGACTACTTCTGAAACTCCTAACAAGAGGCACTGAGAAGGAAGCTGAACTTCCTAATTCATCTTCTCCACCCATACAGTTAGTGGAAAAAACATGGAACATTTATGCAATAGCAGCTGGAGAAGGCTGAACAGGAATATACAAATAAGGTATAAATGTCAGAAACCCAAAGCCACTTGTCAGTTCAGATCTCAAAATGTAGTCTTTTCTCTCTTTTTTTTTTTTTCTTTTAAAGAGACAATTAAAAATACCATTCCCAGCTTGAATGTAACCTGTGGAAATGAAAACCAGGGATCATTTATTCTCTAAATATGGAACCATCACTTGTGTTTATGTAATGATTTATAGCTGGCGACATATAGGCAGGTCATCCTGCGGTCAGGCTCTTAGGGCAGGGGCAAGTTTTGTATTTTCAGGGAGAAAAGTAGATGCCACTTCACCCTTTTGCTTTTTCTTTCTCACTTGAAACATGAGGATGCCCAGAACAACAAATTCCCTAACAGGTTCTCTTTTCCCCATCAAACTGTACGTACGACATTGTGGCTCAGATGCTGGAATATGGTCCGAGGAGGAGCGTGCTCAGCACCTGTCCTGAGGGCGAAAACGACTCTTGTGACGGTCTCTAAGGATGAGACCTTTTTTCACAGAAAGTCCGAATTGAACTGAATTTCTAATATAAAAGTTCTTCAGACTATTGCTCAGGAGAGTTGGTTGCCCTCAGGAGGTGGAGGCAGAAGGATCCAAAGTCGGGTGTGAAGAAGAAGGACGTTTATCCTCTGGGATCTTGGCTCCGCAATGAGAGGACACGCCCAATCACACAGAGCTGGACATTTTTCAAACAAGAAATCTGGGAAGCTTCACTAAGTGATACCCAACCTAAACTGCAAAGTTACAGACAAAGCCTCAGCCCTGTGCAAAGGAATATCCTATTGAATTACTGTCTTTGCTCAGCACCTAAAAATCGAATTTTTAAATGAATGGTATATTATTTTAAAAACTGGTCTTCCCACCCCTAAAAAAAAAAAAAAAAAGGAATCTTTATTCAAAAGGGCTTTTAATAATAAGGTGCACTGCAATTCAGTGAAAATTAATTAGGAACTAGACATTGTATTGAAATCATCACAGAAACAGAATCAAACCACAAAGTTTTGATCTTGTTTGTTTTTTCTACTTCCAATCAAATGGGATTTCTGATCCCAAATACCAGAGCGCAGGTACGGCAGCCAAATCTGCAAGCATTTGTTTTAATCAAATAAGCACACAGATAATTGCTAATCTTATAATCCCTTCAAATTGTTAGTAACCTCCTTAATTAGATTACACATAATCCAGTCCTAACACCAGCACTACAAATACTGATCTCCGGCCCTTAACAAATGTCTGTACTGCAACAGGGTATCACGAATTAGATGTCAAAGCATCCAAAGCTTACACTTCCTTCAGAAAATAGTAACTTTGCTCTGTGGGGCATTACTTCGTTTGGGGGTGCATTGACAAAAATTTTAAGTAAATCCAAAAAGTAAAGGTTTACAACATAACTGTGATATTTTGAAAGCACAAGCCATTTGTTACCTCAGCAGACACTGATACTTCATCCATTTTGCAAGACATTTTTTTAAGAAGGTCTCAAGGCAACTCATTCAAAAAGTGAAAAATAGTAATACTCATATTTAAAAGAACCACTTTTGACTACTGTTTTTAAATTTCAGTATTTTTAAAAGTATTTCTAATAACTTGAAAATCCTACAACAAATAAAAAACAAATCAAGAAGTGTAAGTAATGAACATCTTTAGGACATCCATCTTCATTTATCGGTTATGTGTTGGATTTGGAGCTGCTCTGACCTAAATTCCACTCAAGCACTGCAACGCACTTCTGAGCAGATCTGGTGTCAAAACATTATGTGGACAAAAGCCAAATCAGAGAAGTGATAAAATCGGGATGTTTCCAGCCTTTTTTAATGCCTTGTGAATTGCGTTTCTTCCCATCTTAGCCCTTAGAAACTGTATGATGGGCTCCACCATGGACCACCCTTTGTGGATGTCCTGGGCCACCTCTGCCCCTCTAGACAAGACATGGACATTATGCAGATGGACAGCCCATGCCAGTCGGAAAGAAATGATGACCAAAATTAACCTGGATCATAACAAAAGTGCACTGAGAAACTGCTGACCCTTTCCTCAAAACTGACACTGTCTTCAAGGTTAAGGTGTTTTCTCACAGAAGCTACAAGTAAGAGGGAATTTTAATAAATGCAGAACAAATGTAGATAAAATAAACACAAACAAATGGCAAGATATTCTGACTACGTGGCAGTTTTGAGCTTCCCTGCACTTTTTTTCTTATGTGTCAGAATGATTAAATATTTCAGATATACAGAAGGACTGAGAAGTTCAGTGCAAGAAAAACTTTGATTCTATCAAGACTCCCTCACAAGCATAGTTTTAGGGATGTAAGTAACGCTACTGAATGCAACAAGGCCTTGGAATTCAATGGCACAGCTCACATGCTTAAAAGATCAGTAACGTGTGCAAAATTTTGGATGTCTGGAACCTGAATGAAGGTTTTTCCCTCAAAGCAAATGAAGACCCCATTCTTTGCTCACTGCAGCCCAGCTCCAAACTCCCCAGTCAGAACTACTGTCCAACACCACGTGACATCACACAGCATGTCTCTGTACTCAGAAAGTGAGGTGGCTTTTTATTCTGGAGAATGATCACAACTATGTCATTCCCCACAAGTTTAATTATCTTGCTATTAAGAGTAACTTGTAATTTTTCTAAAATCCAGCAGCTTTAGATGCAGATTGTTAGCCCTCTCTGGTATCTTCCAGTGCTCAGCACAGGATATAATAACTACAATGAAAACACCCTACCTAACAGCGGTTTTGCCTGCATGTGACCCAAGGGAACCGGCAGCGCACATTCCAACACCGACACTGACAGGCTCCTCTGCAACCTCCCTCAAGCCACCAGGATCAAGTCAGGCTCCGGCTTTACCTCCTAATGTGGCACATTGTATTTTAAATACTTCTCATTATACGTGGATGATCCTGTGAGGACACTGGAACAAAGACACAGCCTAGGTCACTTTCTAGGAAGTGCCTGCTGTCACTCCAGTGACTGCCATGGGCATATCATTTGCCACATCAAAACAGGGGCTGGCCCATAAGCTGAGGGGGCTTCAGGACACTCACTGCTTTCTAAAGCAAGACCTGCACACTGATCTGTTGAAACAACTAGGAAAACTAGGAAAAACCCATAATTTGCCATTGTTAACGCCAACTCGCCTTTTGAGAAGAACAGCCTCACAAGTGCTAAGGAGCTTTTGTTAATTATGCATGCAGGATTTGTTTTCGAGTGTAATTGATTTTCTTCAGCCGTTCACCTTAAAATGTTTGCTGTTCTGGCAAGGAGTACAACATCATGCAACACCCATGCCCTGCTTAATTATAGCAGAAGAACACAAAAAAGACCAGAAAAGTAAATTAAACTACAGAAGCTCAGTTCTTTACACCCCTACCCCACCTCTATCCTTTTATAAAGTGTTTTTAAGTTAAATTTATTTGCTTTGAGAATCTGAATGACTATGGTCTTTAAAGATGACAGAAGAGAGAGGTGCTGGAAGTAGAATACAAAAGAACAGCACTGGTGACCCAACCAGATTTTTTTTTTTGTATTTACTGCTTCAAACACAACTGTACTGATTATCAACAGAAGTCTGGTAATAAGCTGGCTACAATTAAAATTTACTACAGATACCATACAGACACCGATTGTCAAAGACATGCCTGTGCATAACACTGAAAATACAATTCAGCACAAATCATGACAGATTCGAAGTAAAAGTTTTACAAAGGAGCCCGTGCACTGTGGCATCATAATTTCTACTAAAATGACCAATGTTTTAACATTAAATATGACCGACAATTGTTAAGGAAAGGAATGGAATGAAAGATATAATGAGAAAGCAATGTTTCAATATTAATAAATAAAATGAATACTGCCAAGCTACACCCAATTAAGAAAGTGAATTATGACATGACATGAAATACAGATGCAGTGTTTTGAGGGGAAAATATGCATTTCCCATAAACCCACAACCAATCGTTTTTATACAGTGCATATTCTCTGTAACTGTTAATAAACCCATTTACCTAGATGAGCATCAAATCTAGACAAGATGTCTTTCATTCTAACTATCCCCAGAACACACATTCAAGTGATCAGGACTGCCCCAGCTAGCCCCACTGCACGTTTAGAGTTTTACAAATATATACTGATATACATTTTTATCTGTGTTGAAGGGCTTTGTTCTGTTATTTACATCATCTACTGAGCATCTGAAGGAACATCCCTGAACACAGCAGGACAAAGAAAATTGTGGAAGGAGCAGTTTAGATAGAACTATATCAAAACTGAAGCCACGAAAGAAGGAAAGGTTTGCTTATTTATAGTACAAAAGAAATTCCATCTGGTCAGGCTGTGGGTTTTTCTTGCAGAAATTAAACAGGAAATTAATTTCTCCCCTTCCCCCTCTTACAAAGCAAGGCATTTTCACTTATGATGCCAAAAGCTTGATATTTGTAGATTTGTCTGCCATCAGTCATTAATCAGCCTCATACAGTTTATAGGTAGAAGGATATTTCCTGACAGATACAGAAAACAGATTTAGAACCAAAGCTGAAAATTATATAAAGACAGATATATAGATACACATCTTAGCACCCTGGAGTACATTTCCAAAAATAAACTAGTCAAATGGTTATCTTCCTAAAAAAGCTGATTGCATAAGCATAATTACACTAAACACAAGTACCTGCACTATCTCTGTGCATGTTATAAATAGTTCAAAGTTCCATTATACAGTCTTATTCTGAAACGCTATTGTTCTAAGTTCATGCCTTCTCTCACAATCCTTTCAAAAAAGGCCCTCAGCTCTCACCACTAGCTCAAGTACTATTTTCTGCCACTGCTATAGAACTTGTTAGAATCCAAGTACACTACTTCCACCTTGCAACCTGCACTCACTATCTAAAGAAAAATTCCAGCAGTTAAGAAAGTTGCCTGATTGTATCACTCTTTATCTACTGATGACCAGGATTCCTCTGTTTGCCTACAGGGTCTTAATCTTGTAACTCAACAACTTTTTGCCATCTTGGAAAAAACAATTGTGAGAGGCGTGCATTTCAGGATACAGTTTATTCAAGATCCTCTTCAGAGACCTTAAGCTGAGACCCTTGAGAAGGATACTCAGTTGGATCCAAGAACTGAAAAAACCTCCTGCCAAGCACTAGGTGAAGGAAGCACTATCTGCTGGATGCACACTAAGGAGATGATGCTGGGGTTTTTTCCCCACCTGTCTTGCTTTGTAACATAAAATTCCACCTACTGAATTTGTGCAAAAAGGACCAAATCTCAGCCTAGCAACAAGTAGAAAGTGAGCATAAAAAGCACCTCTGAGAGGAGGGAGATGAACCGGCAGTGCCAAGCATTACCATGTAACACTGTTCACCAGTGCCAATGCAGCACTCAGACAATCACCACGGGAAATAACACAAAATATGTATATTTTTCATTAAAGTGGCTAAATCCATCAGTGATAGGCAGCTGCTTGATAGAAACCCCAATTTTAATTCATCTGTCATTTAAAGGTTAAGACCAGGGGGGCAAGCCTAACCCCAAGGAGGAGGGCCCCTGCCAGCAAGAGCAGTTCTGCTGCATGATACAAGCAAGACAATGTTGTGGGAGGGGACCCTTTGCAGGACGTTTTGCTGATAGCAAGGGTTTTGCTTAGGAAGAGGACACAGATGGGCTGTAGTTTGTACCAATGAATGACAATTCAGAAAATATCACCTCCTCAGTTCCATTTCTGCATGTTGCATATGCAGTACGTAATTCTTCCTATATGTGGTATATAATGATGAATGTAACAATTAAAAGCAAGCCAGCTGATATTACTTAAAGTTACTGAAATAACTACATATTTCTGAGAAAATGCAGAGACTCAAACAAAAGACAATCCACAACAGCAGAAAACCACCTGTATGCTTTACTCAATTATTTTACACAAAATAAGGATATTTCTGCCTTCTGCTGGGTATTTATAACAAAGTTTTTTTGACGTTTAATCTCATAGGGGAAGACTTTTTTTTTGCCCTATGTCTAGCTTATTAAACAGGTGTCTACCCATGTTTCAGATACTGGAGGGATTAAGTAATTTCTTGGAGTGGTCAAGCACCGAAACAGGCAGTCCAGGGAGGTGGTGGAGTCTCACCATCCCTGGAGGTGTTTAAGAAGTGTCTGGATCCAGCCCCGGGTGATGTGGTTTAGGGTTTACAGCGGTAGTGCTGGTTTCACAGTTAGACTCGGTAATATTAAATGTCTCTTCCAACCTTGATGATTCTATGACTCTAGGTAAACATGCAGCTTTGAGCTTATTCTACTCCCAGTGGAATTAATGCAGCAACCTGACCTTCTTTCCTCGAATGAAATCAAGCACACTTGACAATTTATCTTTGAAACTCAGCAAGGGGTGTGGAGGCTCCTAAATACAACACATTTGTAGAACAAGTAAGAGGGGTTTTCCCAAAGTGTTAAGAAAGATGATTATTAAAACCCAGTATCATTATTTCAAATTATGAGAGTTGAGACTAATGGAGCAAGATGTGGAAATGAAGAAAGAGAAAGAGATAAATACCAAAGAAAAGACCGTTTGGATAAGGAAGAGGAAATGCTGAACTAGAGCTTACAAAACTCACATTCCAGAAAAAAAAAAACCCAACAAACACCCACAGGATAGGTACATAACTATGTATTTGAGAAAATTATACCTCAGACATTATCTTTATGGTGATCCAGAGGCATACAGAGAATCACTGCAGACATCTACTGAAATTTAAATTAGCTAGCTCAGTTGTGGATAGCAGCATATCCACTATGTCGAGGCTTTAACACTTGAGCTTTGTAGTTTAGAAACCTGGCTGTATTTAAGCTTCTTTTTTTCTGCACAGGTGCCCAGACTGGTTAGGTTAATGGCAGGCTGGGTGTGTCCACAAGGGCTGCAATTGCACCTGTAGTCTGTGTCAAAAGATTCAAAGAGCCTGAAAAGGAGCTGGCAAGAGAAGAAATCCAGGAAAAAACTTCTGAAATACGTAAATCAGTGGAAAGCTAAGACTCATGTATAGCAGCTTCTTCACCAGAGACTGTGGAACAAGAAAATTACAGCTATTACAAGCTGTTTACAAATATTATATCCTTGCAAAGGTTTTGCAACTATATATAATAAGGCCAGATTTGATTTAGTTGTATTTAAGTCACTACCTAATTAAAACAGTTCTATCTGCCAAAGTTAATTTAAGCAGTCATATGTTAACCCAGCAAAATTTCCAAGAAATCTTCTCCCTTTACAATTATATTGCCGTATGTTAATATGATGGCTTTTAATAGATTTTTTGTTTACATACATGTCATAACTGACCCACTGAAAGATTGTATCCTAGTATCCAAGTGAAGTAGCATCTGTTGTAAGTTCCCCTGTAGCTAGCAGATTCACAGCAACTATTGCTCCAACTTGCAATTTTTTGCATCACTAAGAGCTCAGTGCAATTACTTCCTAAGTGTGCCATCTCTGCTCTATGCTTCATTCAGTAAAATCTGTTTTATGGATGTTTTAGTGGCAAGCTGAGCCGTAGAAGCTATAATTTGTGAGCTGGATGTGACGTACAGCTTGGCTTCATGATACCTCACAGGCACACTGATTTATTTATTTTGCTTACTCCTGATAACACTGAGGTGTGTGTCTGAAAGGCCAGCACCGCATCCAGCGAGCAGGAGATTCCCCACCCTTGCTGCCTGCCTCGGTTTCCTCCCAGGGCTGGGACAGGAAACGCGGTGGTTGCACTACACTCAACTCCCAGCCCTCCTAAGCAGTGTCAGCACTGCAAAGGCTACTTAGTTTGCCCACAAACATGTAGGTGATTACTGACTTCTGTTTTAGTATGGCAGATCTGCTGGGAATAAACAGCAAGTTATTTGTTACAGAAAGCATAACATCATTCACCAGCATTGGCCAAATCACAATTAGCTCCTGCTCTCCAAATTCTGTTTTTCTGAGACCTAAACACATCACAAAAATTGTAGCTGACAACCAACTACTTTCCTGTGATTTATAGTTACTTCAAATTAAAATGTTTTCATCTTATTTATGTTTTGAGGTTACAATGGTAGAAGCCATTCTAGCAAAACCAGGCATGAGAATGTGTTGCGGCTTACATTTTAAAGAGGAAGAGATGGGTATTGGAATAAGGAGGCAGTGTAACTGTGCGAGGGAACTGACCAGAAGTAAGTTCAGGGGTTTATTCAGAGATATTCATGGCCATATCTTCTTATTGTAGCTTACAGTAAGGCAGCACGGTATGCTCAGATTCTCAACCCATGCAGCAACTGTGGATTCTGAGCTCAGCTGGATGTTCCCTTGGTTTGGCTATGGGCACTTGAAAACCTGGCAGCAAAAAGTCAAAATACTTGCCTTAAAAAAAAAAAAAAAGAAATACTAACATCTGAACGAAGAGTTTACAAACACTTGGCTCCAAGTATTAAGTTACCCAAAATGTTCCATGAAAAAAGACTTTATCATTATTGAATGAATTCAGAGTGCGTGAAATATTCTTTAACAATTTACTGTCTCTACTCTTTGTTTCTTAGCTTTCCCTACTCTCCTACATTCTATGTAGATTTTTTTTTCCTGGCTGCAACTTGCCTAAAATAAAAAATAAACAAAAATGTACAGCCAGTGGGTCATATGGGGCTACAGTTCTTCTCTGACATCAAAGTCCATTAAACTCACAATCCCAAGAAGATTCACAGCACCTATACAGGACTCATGCCACGGCTGATGAGCCTAGGAGCCCGTATCACTGTTCCTTCCAAACCCAGATGCCAGCTTGAGTGACTCTTACCCCAGCCCAGGGGGAAAACCCAGTCAGGAGCAGCAAGGAGGTAACAAGAGGGACTTGTTGCACTCAAGAGTTCTTTTGTGGCATTAGTGACACAACTGGCATTGATATTTGCATTTGTCTTGATGTGCCTATTGTGTATTAATCTCATCTAACACTCTTTTGCATAGGCTGCTATTGCAGGGAAATCATATAATTCAGCTTAGGCTGACATCCTTTTCCCTAAGTCCTTTTTCACAGCTATTTGCATTTACCGTAAGAGCAACAATCACTCTCCCATTTCCCAGGCTCCTGGAAGAGAAACCCCAACAAATTCAAGCCCTGAAGTTCATTAAAATACGTGCACCTGCACGATCAACAACGGATGCACCACCTGAACAGGTGGCTTTCAGGAAGAAGGGAGGCAGCTGGTTTTTTTTGTTGTTTTTTTTTTTTTAACTATCAACTGAAATGAAAATTTTCAACACCTTTTTTAACCTTTATAAAGGTTGTGTCTCAACTGGTTGAGTAATAATAGGCTGATACTACAGACTGACCATGGCATGGCCTTGGCAAGTGATTCTGAGTAACAAACACATGGTCTTGAAACTACTGAGTTAAAATCTATTTGTGCCTCTGATAGCACGCAGACACATTGAAACCGAAGTAAACGAAGTAAAAGTTAATCTTTGAAAGGTTCAGTGAATATTTACTCAGGTTAATGTATAATTTCTGAGGACACATGCATTTCATGCAGAAATACCACAAAATAAAAATACTAATTATGAATGGAAAACCTCATAGAAGAATATATTAATCCAATTCATGTGTAAGAGTGAAGTAATTGCTCATATCGGTCTTCTGCTTGCTGAAAAACATCATCTCCCGTGCTGTAAAGCAGTGCTTTCACAGCAAGGACATCCCCTGTGCAGTGGCTCTGCAGAGAGCTGCATCTGCTTCTGCTACGCTTATTTATCTTCAGACGATGACTACACACTTCACAAAAGATAGAGAGAAAATTACTACAGAAAGAGAAAATTTCTAAATAAAATGCCTAATGGTAAAGACCGCATCGAGTGTGACAACAGGACACCAGGAAACACGGGCTTCTTATTAGGCTCCCATGTTTGCAAAATAGGAAAATCTCCTAAGAAACAGAGCTGGTGCATTTGCCTCTCGCGTGAGGCTTTAATTTGGGTTCTTTCAGTACCTGAAGCTTGTTTTTTGACAGCGCCCTTGTTTTGTTTACAGCCCATTGCTGGGATACTCCCTTTGATTCAGCCTGACACACGTGATGCTCCGCCAGCTTCTGTTCTGCAGTGCTGCTGCACTAAAAATAGCTTCCGCTTGCTTTGGCTCCACATCTAATTTATGGAAACTCACAGAAAAAAGGCCCCCGTTAGTGGGTGAGCGACGTACGATTCTACAGCTTGTGCTGTTCATCTCGGCCTCCTGAAACGCATCACTGAAAATTTAAAATATTAACCTGAAGTTTAATGGTGGTTAAGGGGAAAGACAAAAATGTTTAATATGCTTAATTTATTTTTCAGGTGCTTTAATGATAACTTAACTGAAAATGTCAGACATGGACTATGCTATGTAAACATGCCTAGAGTTTAGAACAGAAATTTATGAAGGGCTACTATTGCCCACATGTTTGGGGAAAGTGCAGTAAGGTTTTTCTTAATTAGTTGACAACTTACAATAAGATTACAAACCTCATGTTTGCTCTAACAGCTTTCATGTGTTCTACACAAACTACTTAACTGTGCCATGGAAGTCATCATGTAAATATGCCCTTTAAGAAGGCATATTTTAATGATTTTAAATATGCTGATTTTACAAACTTTGCCACAGCACTCAACTCTGTGTGAAACATTTTGCCTCAACATAAATCTGACACAAAGCTTTCTCTGAAAAAAATCCAAGTTCATGTTAAAACTCAAAATCAAAGTAAGTTGAAGCAAGTGGTTACATCTCTTTCTACAAAAGAATGGGTTTAATGTTCTTAAGAGAAATTTTTCAGATGTTCATCCATAGCACCATGTCTAGAAGTGTCACCAGCTGAGCTGGAGTTAGTTTCAAGGGAAAACCAAATTAGAAACAGGGATGGCAGAAGTCTGGTATCTGTATCAGTGCACTGTTTTTTTAATGGTTTAAATCTGAAGCACAGAAGTAATGAATAAAAATTCCAAAATTGAAAAGGAAGGCCTGTTTTAAAAGTTTTTAGAGCGAGTAATGAAGGCCGTAAGGAAATTGGGATTCAGATTTTATTTTAGATACGAACTTTAAGTTAAGGAAAATTCAGATGGCTATCAGCAGCTTATGCAGAAAGAGATTTCAAGGCTTTCTCTTGTAAAAACCAGCAAATAAACTATTTGACTTTGTCCAGAAAGGCTCCCTGCATAAATTTAGCAGTCTGTATGCAAGCTATCAATTTAAGGATTGGTGTCTAAACTGTTATCCAAGTAGGGACATTACTTAGCAACTGCCACGGCTAAAAAGGAATTTTCATAAGTCTCAAGAGAGGTTATGAGTTATTGACCAAAAAATTCCAACAGAATCCTGAAACCAGTTTAGGCTGGCTACAGTTAGCTGCTTATGAGTTACATGACTAAGTAATGGTCACAGTGAGTCTATATCAACCTATTTATGCAAAAAATACTGTGCTGTGTTACCATTAAAAGGTCTCTAATTGAACAGGCAACTATTAACTTCAATAAATCTTTTGGGGCAAACCCTTTTTTTAACATCCTGCCGTGGTGGGGGTAGGAAAGGACAAACAAAACCCATTACACGCATATGTGTTCAGAAGAAGGGTATAGTCTACAAGAAGAATGAAAAACAGCAGCTCTGCAGCAGAGTTTTTGTGTGCAACTGTGTGTGATGGAGAGGGAGAGGAAGAAAGAGAGGAAACGGTGTGATTTAATGCTTGCAGGAGTGTCATTTTCCTTTCTACCCTAACCACTGAATTCTTTTATTTCCAAGGAGTTCAAACCAGAGCTTTAAAAGCCTCTTTTTTTTTTGTATCTGGGCATATAAACATGAAATTCTGTTTACATTCTTAATTATAAACATGTATTGAAAATCCCTGGTCTATCTCCAACCCCAAATCAGTTTGATAGCATTCAAATCAATGTTTACAGTCTGGCACTTACTGCCTTTGCAGCCTCAGCTCTGTGCCTCTGTGCTGCTGATGGAAGTGTGAAGCATAAAGTCCCACAGCCTTGCACTGCAATTGCCAGAAAGCAAATGAGAGATGGGGCGTAGATGTGAGGTCTTAAGCTTAGGAGAGGAGAGAGAGCAGGGGCAGCCATCTCTTTAACCATCTCACCCCCCAGCCTGCT
Source organism: Struthidea cinerea (assembly GCA_013397865.1). NCBI lineage: Eukaryota > Metazoa > Chordata > Aves > Passeriformes > Corcoracidae > Struthidea > Struthidea cinerea. The sequence continues at coordinate 67,952 of VZTI01002184.1, read as the reverse complement.
CATCTCCCCTATCAGCACCAGGATAACAGCATGTGAATACAAAGCTTGGCCCTGCATTAATATAATTCTGAATGTTACATAAGTGCTTGATAAACAAAGCAGGCAGCTAGAAATGAGATAACCTAGCCATGTGTATATTCAGCTGACTACTCACTTAGATTCCCAGTTCATACGCTGTGACTGTGATAAAGGGCAAGAAAATGGCCATAAATACCAACCTCTAAAGGCATTCTCAGTTCTTTTAGGACCATGTAGTTTTTAACACCATGTGCAGGATAAACATGCCAACGTTTTAAATATGGCCAGACTACACTTTTTATTTCCTTTTCCCTCCCCTGCTCCTAAGGAGTAAAATGGCTGGCAACACAGGAAGCATTTCAAAACCATTTTCTGGCCTACCCACAGCGACACAGGACAGGTCACATCTTTTACATGCACCTTTAAGAACATGCTAGAAACTAAATGGTACTTTTTGGCTTTGTGAACTTAATTCCAGGCAATCAAGGTGAACGACACATTATCTAAATGTCCCACTGCACAAAATACATGTGCAGTGTTATGGAAGATCCCAGGAAAAACCTCAGACATGATCTCTAATGTACACCTTTCCTGGTCAGGTGAGAAACATTTAAAGCAATGTCAATTGCATCTCTCATCTTACTGATGAATGAAAACAAAAGCATGAGACCCTGAAAACAAAGGCCATGAAAATAAAAGTGACCCAGCTTCCCACTGATAAGCAATGATCGAACTCAGTATGTTTCTAGTCAATTAAAAGCCATTTTAAAAAAGTTTACAAGTACCTTTAAACAAAAGCATGTTGCTCCAGAAGAGCAGCCAGAAAAGCCAGGGAAAGCAAAGAAAGAGTGCATGGAAAGTGCTGATAAAAACCCCTGAAGAAAATGAAACAAACCAAGAACCCCAAATGAGAGTTTAAACATAAGCTACACTTCTAGAAATGTTATCTTAGCTGTACTAAAAATATACATCAAAATGCCCACTACTGCTATCTCAAGCTCCCTTCTGTTGGGCCCTCTTCCTTTAGAGCAAACAAAGTTGTAGTAATAGCCAGCTTTCTTCCAACTTCCCCTGCGAACAAGATCCGCTGGTGGATGTAAGCGGTCAACCACTGCCACCACTTCTACAAACTTCCACAGTTCTCCAATCCTATTAATTGTCTTGCCTTATTATATTTCTAAGTGGTTTAACAGCACATGCCAGTATTTTTCGTAACTCCTTGGAGGGGTGCCTGTTACTTCTCACCCATCACCACCTCAGGTCAGACAGGAGGCATTGTCCAAATGCTACACATTTCTTATGAAGTCCAGAAGAAAAAGACAATCCTGATCTTTTATATTCAATACGATTGGATTTGTACTTTCTCAAATACTACAACTTTTTTAGAACCACAAACCATTTTTGGCCGCCCTACACTAAAAAAAGAGAAGCACATTCTCCCATCTGGCACATAAAGCAGTGTTTTTCATGAACACAGTTTTCAGGGATTTTTTTTTTTCAATTGGGAAATAAATCTAAATTTTGATGCATGTGTCTGATGTAACTGATGGAAGGAAATTGCTTGCCATGAGATTTCTCTTGCAGCTACAAAACATGCCCTGTGGCCATCTGGTCATCTGCTGCAGAGTTGGGGTTGATGAAGCAAAGGGAAACAGAGACATGTTTAATGACCTCTCTCCTCTGGGGCCAGAAAAAAGGCTTTACTGACCAATTCTATGCCTTGGTTTATCTCAGGCTCAAGCATGGGAAGAAACAGAGACAAAATTTATCTATGCATGCAATTCTGAAGGATTGCCATGGCTCATCTAATCACCTGCACCAGGATGTGCAAGGATCTTTGAAATTATTTGAAGTTTTCTCAACTGAGAGAATGTAATTTTTTACTGTAACTTTGGGACTAAGTGGCAGCGTCCGGTTCCAGAGGAACAGGGACCATTCATCAGAACCAGAAAGTCTGGCAGCAGCTCTGACATGGTTAAGAAACTGGCTGCTGCAGCAGATGCACCAGGCAGGTCCAAGGACTTTCATTTCTGTTCCCTCCCAAGTTCACACATTGTAAGCAGCAAAAGAAAAGCAAGTCAATACAGCCTGCACAGTGGTGGTGTATCATGCTGTGAGATTAAAAATAAGACATGGCGTATTTGTGAATTACAAATGTTGGCTGGTTCAACTCTGCAACGTGCAATCAGCACTTCCCATAAAGAACTAGTGTGTAATTCAAATATGTTACCATTTGTGCTACACCTTTTAGCCCTCAGAAATTATTCTCACACTTATCTGAATTTCCAGTAATATGTTCTTTCAGGAGGACTAGCTGCTACACACACACAGATCTGCACAGGCAGAACCTCCTAATACCAGCTGGAAAATCCACATTAAAAATAGCAAGTTTGGTTGAAAATCCAGTGACAACTCTGGGAACTGCTTAAATGTGAACCTTAAATACAAACATGATTTATGCTGGGATGGCTCACGGCATGACAAAGAAATCAGTATAAGCCTCACCACTGGAAAACAAGTTTACGTTGAGTTGTTATCGTTATTAATTGCTTTCCTTCCCAGTTACATCAGATCACAAATAAAATATGTAGATCTTTTTCTAACAGCTTTCAACCACCAACCAAAGCAACTAGAAAAAAATACTTATTTTAAGACAATCAAGTATTATACATGAAAGTGAATGCCTGCAACGTTCGCGTTCTTACACCAGAATGGGTTCCCCAATAAAAATCACAGCCACTCGAGAGAGATTTTTTTTAAAGGTCAGATCAAGCAACAGACCTAACAAAAAACCAACCAACCAACCAAACAAACAAAAAAACACCCCAAAAACCAAAAGAAAAGTAAAGAAGACTGAGCCGGCTTAGAAAAGGGTATTTCTGAACGACAAAATAAAGAAAATAATTTGAGCCTTAATGATAGGCTTTTCAGTTCTTCTGAAAAGTCCCTTTACTTTTCGCAATTCTTCTCTTACTGCAAGATTTTGCTGCACTGTCTGCAGTAGATGGGACAAACAGCAGAGAGTGGCTGCACTGGCTGCATGAAGAGAGATTGCAGTGGGGCTGTTCCACTGCTAAGAAAGAAAAGTCATCCCCACCACAGCCTGTGGATGGAGGAGATTACAGAGTATGTTTCTCCAAAGCCTTTCTGGAAAACCCTCTTAGGAAGAGCCCTTGTATCAATGCAGCTATGTTGATTAAGGGTGTGACTCTTACACTCCTCTTCCAATAAAACCTCAGAAAAGGCCAAGCCTGTCTGTAAGGCACAGTCCACTCAGGTCTATTGCTCTGCATGCCTAAAATGGCCAGGTGGCAGATGAAACTGTAATATAGTTTAATCAGCAGGAAACTAAATAGCATATATAATCTTAGCAGTCAATCCTACAGGACACTCCATTCAAACACTGCCTACCTGCACTGTGTTTACCAAAAGAAGAGATGCCCTCCTGTACCTATTCTAAATGCAATAACCACAGATTACTCTGAGTTATCCATTTTAGAGACAGATTATTGCATCTAACAATTCAGAACTCTGAATGGTCACTTTCTCCCTAAGCTACTGGATCACCGGAAATCCAAACAGCTCCTGCATGAACTCTTCTAACTGATACGATGGATATGCTGGTCTGCTGCCTTCACTGATGCTTCCGAAATGCAGTCTGAACTAACTACCAGACAACCTTTTGAACACAATATTCTTTGGCAAGTTAAACTCATGTGGGTGCTTTCTTATCATCTAGGTTGGCTCCTCTCTAGCATCCTCCAGGGAAGATACTCTTTCTATTAAGAGGCGCATCTGACATTTGGACGGCTGTATTATGTTTGTTTTACAGAGTCTAAAGCAAATAACCCTCAAAGTCATTACTGGAAAATAGCTACATAAATATCTACATTGCTCCCGACAGTTCTACAAGCATTTATGTTGGTCATAGACTTACCACATTTAAAAGCTCTTTGGTGTCTGCATTTCACAATGAACAACTCAGGCTTTGTCTGCGTTTGGCACACAGTAAAAACACACTAACTACTGAACACAGTTTTACTGTTATTATAGATAGAGAAAATAGTTCTTAATGACGTTTGAATTGGTCACATTTTACACACTGGTCCTTATGCACATTAAAGACAAAAGTATGAGCTAATCCTTTTCCAACATGGTGTATTTTACCAGTGTGGATAGAGTTGATCTGGTTAGGGAAACATGCTCCTTAATCACTTTCTAAATTTTGCTCTGCTGTTTAGAGGAACTTGCAACAATCTCTGCATCACAGATTAGATAAACTGTGTTTGCTGCTTTAGTTTTGTCCTTAATTCTAACATAAATATTTTTCTAAAAACTTGAAAACATCTGCAATATTTAACAAAATTTAAAAATATTTAAATCATAAAGTGGAACTAAAAGATATTGGCTGCATTCATTTTACTTTCACTAAACCTGACTATTAGGATTCACATTCCAGCTTATACAAACTTCTAATTTGTTCTCATCTAAAGTTGTAGTGAAATGGAGCAGAGTTCATTTGATGTGCTGTACAATGAGAATTGAGAAGGACCAGACCTCTATCTGTACCACACCAAATACCAGGAAGTACTGAAGCTCTACTGATATTTTCTAGACGGAATAATGATGTCTTAGGCAAAGAGAGGCAGCAGCAATTATTTCACAGCAATCAGAAAGACAAACTGATATCTATGACTGCACTGTACTGAAAAAGCCTATGACTCCTCCACAGTAACCTTTAATATCAAACACAGTAACAGCTTTTGCAAGGTGTTAAGAAAGGCACTACCCTTTTTATTTTCACAGATAGCTGAACTGAAAGACATGTATAAAGTACCCAAGGCCAAACCAGGTAATGTATTCTCGATTAAAGCTACATTTCAAAGCTCTTCTTCCTGATCTAGTTTGCCCTTTTGCTTCCCCTGTGTAAATAAGGAAGACAAAAGTCATAAGAAACTGAAGTAATGCGTAACAGATACCACAAATCAGCATGATACACGATTACAGCCTGCTGTGAGCAGCTCACAAATTGAGGAGAATTCAAGCAACAGCACATGTTCTGTGATTTGGACATTGAGAATACCCTTGACTCCTTTTCCTGTGAGCAAGCTATTGAGAAACACTGACATTTGGGCAATAAAAAACACACCAAGAGAACACTGACTGCCCAATACAACTGCCATTGTAGTTTTCCTAGCTGTAAACTGATTCCTCCCCCTTCATCTCCACTGCTGATTTGTCACAGCTTTAACCAGTGCTGACAACAGGCCATTCACATCACTGTGCATTGTATCACAGACAGTTTCAGAATCATCCTTAGAAAGGCATCTAACTGTATCTCAAACTACCAAAAAGAAAAATAGAAAGCAACATGCCATAATTTGCAAAGGACGGTGAGCGGGGAATAAAAAATAATCCAAACAAACAAAAGAGGATGAATGCTTTCAATTTAGTCACATTCTTTAAACAGAACAGAGTCTTACACACAGAAGAGTCAAAAGATCCTCATACCTATATACTTTCACTAAGTGGTTTTAGGAGTAAGTCTGCTGTAAAACCAACAAATGAGATCAGTGAAAAAACAGTTTCCATATCATTTTATCTTACCATAATCAAACAACTTACACCAGCAGAACAAAAATCAACCTTGAGCATTGTGAACAGAACACAATGCTACATGGGCACAGTCATTCCAAGAAACCAAAGCCAATTTACTCCTAATTCCATCTTGCACAAGAACAGAAAGTCATGCAGTGACCTGAAAGGATTTTTGATTTAAAACAGAGAAACACTGCTGTTTGTGATATTCTAGGAATACACACAATACTGGACTGTCATACTTTGTTTCTGAGTCTGCAGAATGTCTCTGGCATGATCTGACCACAGTGTGAAGCTGCAGATTTGGCTCTGTATCGTATCTCATCTCAACATACTCTTCTGAAAGGCATCCCCCTCAAATAATCCATGGAATATTTATAAGCTGGAGACTAAACTGCGCCTCAGAGAGAATAGTATAGGGGAAGTGATATAGGGGACTGGAAGACAAGATGAGGAACTAAGAGGCAGAGCCCCATTTGGTGCAGGGGGAAGACAGGGAGGAAGGAAAGCAGCTTGTTTCCAGAGTGCCCTTACCCTCTCAAGTTGGTAGCAGATCTGGAAGTCATGACTCTGGGGAGAAATACTCTGTATTACCTGCACACATGTAACACGTGCACTGGTGCTCACACCACTGTATATACAGAAAAATTTTGCTGCAGAAAACTGCGTCTGGTAAGTCACTTCTAGCTCAGAGCACCGACCAAGGAACGCAGAGGAGTGAGTCACAGATCTGAATTGATACCTGCAAATGTATTACATTTAACTCGGAGGAGATACACTTTGAGAAAGGTCTTGAGTTTAAACATGTGAGCAGCTCCTGGGAAGAAATGCAAGACCCGAAGTGGGGCCCCATCATGGAATAAAAAAGACAATGAAACAGCTGCAAAAAAGGGAAGCCCCTCTTATGCATAGCCACACTCGCCCTGGTTGTGGTGCGCTGTCTCCTGGCACAGCCCATGTTACTCAAAACCTTCCACTGTTGGTGGGAAGCATTTTTACTGCTTTTCCTGTTTTAAGTATGTTGAAACTCAATGCAATTCCATGTATTTCCTTTCCTTCACACTCCTTACTGGTCTCCAGTGCACAACAAAGAGAAGATAAATTTCAATGCCCTCTTCTACTTCATTTTGAGAAACAACTAGGACTTGATTATTTATCTCTTAGTAAGGGAGAAATAAATGAAGAGTCCTCACATCCCTCAGTAATGAACACAAGTGCTTCATCCAACTGGGCCATTTAGGATTTAAGAATTTCAGTTGAGGCCATGTAACTGGAGAAGAAATGCTCCTTTGTTGAAAAGGTAGTTTCTTACAGACAAAGAGGACTTCACACAAATAAATATTTTAAAGGATTATGGTTCTAGGAAGTTTGTATCCTGAAGCCAGGTTCTACTTGTTACTTTACTTCTGTCCCAATCTGAGAAGTAGATATGTTTGTTACCTGCCTACTTTTCAACTATTTAAAAGCAGAAATGTGTATGAAGCCTAATCTTTGATTTGTTAGTAGTTTCAATATTTATGCACAACACCACTTGGGAATTTCCAGCATACTTCAGTAAGAGTTTCTGATGAATTCTTTTCACTTGAGAACCATGAAGGAAGAATGGATTTACCAAAAAGAGGAAAACATCTGTTCTGAAAGAAATGCCCATTTCTCAACCTCTTCTCCTGCTAGTATGCTTTGTCTGATTACATTGATACATCAAATAGAAAAGGATGAAATTATTAAAAAAAGGTCAAAGGAGGATTGGGAATAGCAGACAGATAAGCCAACCTTACACACCCAAGTAGATATGCAAGATATCTCACTGTGACTGACAAAAATGACACATTACCTTCTATCTCAAGAGCCCAGAGGCCCAAATGATAGCAAATGGTCAATCTGTCAAGAATAAAACAGTGAACAAACAAAACAGGGTAAAGCAAAGAAACGGATCAGATGTTATTAGTAAGTGGAGAGAAAAAAGGGAAAAACGTCAGCCACCAAATTTAGACCAAGACCGCAAGTAAGTCATAGGTCTGTGCACTGAAACAGAGGAAAAAAGGCAACACAAAATCCAAACATGCTGGATTCCACTCAGAAGACTTTCAGCCAGTGTTGCAATAACTATCACATGTGTAAGGTGAAAAAGCTCCAGAAAATAAGCAGCTTTTATGCTGAAATCTCTCTAAAGGAGTGTGATAGCAAGATATGCCTCTGGCTCCATTTTAAGAGAGAAAATTGATAAAACCACAGTGATTCTGAACTTTTCAAGGGTTGGAGAAAGCCAGCAAGTCCCCTGAAGAGTCCATGATCTTTTTCACAGGTTTTCATGGATTTCTATGTAGGTACAGGGAATTACTGAGTGCTGTGCTTAAAGACCACTGTTCTTGACAAACATTTTTGTAGGGAACTTATTTTCAGGCAAAGAGGCCAGCATTTATTAAAATAGAAGCACCTGTGCCAGTGCTCTGAGGTCCACACTACAATTTAGACAACTAGAATCAATCCTATTAGAGGCAGAATGAAACTGAGATTTTTCACTTGGAAAGCCTCTCCTATTTTTCCTCTGGGAAAGAAGTGTAGTTGTGCTCCTAGCCTACTGTTGCAGATAATACCCATCTTCTATGGAACAATGAGGCTAGATGAGATGAAGAAACCTGTCTTGCTTGTGAGTAAAGACATTTGTCTTACGCTCATCCCACAGGCTGAAGGGTTTAGAATTAAATGTTTTGGAACTGTCCTTCAATTATTTCCTTTCTAAAGACATTCACAGAATGCATAACCATTTAGTTTGTGCTATTTTTTTCCTCTTTTAAGGACATTTTCTTCTATATTTCAGTTTTTGTGGTCTTCTGTATATTTCTGACAACCTCATAGTAGCCATACTTAAGTCATGTTTATTGTAAATGCATTTTAGCCAGGCTACCTAATTGCTTAGAATCCAACTGTGTATTTACTCAAGTTTCTGAACATTCACCTGCACTGTGCTCTTCATGTGGTGTGGAAATAGAAGATCTCACTAGCAATGTCTCTTTTTGGTTGTTTCCAGAATCTTATGTTCTTTTTTCTTTTCCTCCTCATATCCATTCTGCTCATTTCCATCAGGACACAGGCTAAGCCCCTCAACATTGTGCAATCCCATACACTTAACATTTGCCTCATTAAAGAGACATGAGAGACTGCATTTCTGCCAAAAAGACTTGTTGCTTTATTACTTTTGCTTATGTTGTGAACCCGTATTTATTATCTTCGCCCACCTACAATACTCTCTGTCTATCTTCTTTTTGTCCTCTAAAGAGGTCTAACTTGTTTACAACTTAGTCAGAACATTCCTAAAACAATTCTTAATCATAATTTAATCATTCTTTCAACATACTGCATATCATGATGATCTCCCTGATGGAGGTACAGAACGGTGTATTTAGAAATAAGTTAATGAATTTCTACGAATATTCTTTAATAGAGGTCTCACCCTTGTCATTTTTATGTAACATATTTTGCTGGTTACTACTTTGGAAGTACCATCACGTCAAGACCCTAAATTTTGCCTGTCTTGGTTGTGCACTCTGCACCACAACCTCCTCTGGAGAACCTCCCACCTTGACGTCAGACCCTACTGACACGAGCTGCCTACAAGCCACAGAGGAAAGGGGTGACTAACCAGTGCAGAACACAAGTTAAAGCAAAACAAAACAAAACAGAACAAAACCACCAAACACCCCAAAACAAACAGAAAAACTTCCATGCAGTTAGGAGAAAATGAAACTTGGGAAAACTAGTGACTACATTTGACTTCTTTTTTTTGAACAATTGTAACAATGCTGATGTAATGAACTATAGTTTACTATTATTACTTCAGTTCTGTAGAATGTAGCAAATGTTTGTTCCCTGGCATCTGCCTCTTTAGAGAAAAGCTTTTCAAACCCAGGATGTTAGTGGTGAAAAGCAAGTTTATGGCAAACTTGCTGCAAAAAAGGTTTCTAAGATCCTGACAATGTAAGGAAATAGGACAACCAACTAAATGAATATAAAAGTCACACTGGACAAACAAGTTCCTTTACCCTCAAAGCTTACTTCTACATTTTCTGAACAGAATAAACCCGTGTGGCAACACTGCTCTTTAGCATTCTACTGCTCTTTAACAAACTGTTTTTTAGTAATTGCTGTAGTAGTGTTGGCAATTACACATCTGACACAGTTGTGCCAACAAATAAGTGGAGGCTAAGAAATTACACCCATGCTGACCATTAAACTTCTTCACAATGTAGTTGGAAGGAAACTTAATAAAGAGTAACTATCCAAAATCTGTACCGTTGGACTTTCAGGATGCTAGTGCCCAGAACGCAGATCTTCCCAAACTCATCCTTCTAAACCAAAAGAAAGGTAGTGAATCCTTCTTAAAGAAAGACATAAAGCAGCAAGGAGGCAAAGGCAGGGAATAAAGAAATGTAGCAAGAGATTTTGGTCAGAAAAAATACCTAAGGGTTATTTTAATTTTCGGTCCAACTAATTAACACAAACAAATACCTGAAAAACAACAAAAAAATAACTCCCAGCCTCCCTGCCATGTTCATGAAAGAAAACCAAGATCGGAAAGTTGTCCTCAGAAAATCCATACAATTGATTCCAAGATTCACCTTTTCCTGCATTAGCACTTCTTTATGAAAACTGCTTAAACTCATCTCTCTTTTTTGATTACAATTAATGGAATTAGCAGAAGAGTAGTAAAAGGAGGAACAACTAATTTTTGAACCAATTCTAGAATCCATGATCTTTCAGAAATTTTACTATTTGGTATGTCCATTAAACAGGATGTCAACTGATACATCTTACACATATTTTCTTTTCCACTGCTTAATTTAGGCTCAAATTAAACTTCGTGTAGAACCCCACAATGTAACAAACAACTCTAATTAAATCAGAAAGAATACTTTCACAAAAGACACAACTGAAACTATTTCTCTAAAGTCAAATAAACCTTTTAAAAATTCTGGCAGCATCACTGTTGTCTTGTACTAAAATGAACAAAATTAGCTTTAACTTAATTATGAGAAGTAGAGAGACACCCTTGAACTGCTTAGTTTCCCAGTCTGATTGGGATTACAACCAAACTGATAAATACCATGACTCTATTTTGGTTTAGTCTGAGGTGTAAAATTTATTTTTCAAGCACAGATGCTTAGTCTTTAGACTTTTTCAACACAGTATCAACTGTATTTTATTTTCTTATTTCTTAACTTCTGCATTCCACCATCTTTCTTTTTCCAAATCTGTCAGTGCAGCGTTAATTTAGAAAAACACCACCACCCAAACCCTGGCTTCTTGTAGATCCTAACATAAACAAGGCTGTGTACATATATTAGTGCAGAGGAGCCTGTGTATGCAGTCTGGCCAGCGAGCAGTTTCTAAAGGAAGAAATATGACTCTTGGCCTTTCTTTATCCTGTCATGTGAAACTGACTACTCGAAAAAAAGAAAAACTGACCATCTCTAAGTGAAAAAATGCATGTGGCATTTAAGAAAACTCAAACCTCAAGAGTAAATAATTTGAGAGTATCCCACATAACCTGTCATTAAATTTTCAGTGCTCTTCTTTCTTTTTTAAGCATTCAGCTCACAGTTCTTATACAGTTGTTATACTAAATTTATTATGTAAACACACATTTCACAGTAGGTTAGGTTTAAAGTAACAGAATATGGAACACACCTTTTCTATAGGGCATAGCAAAAAAAAAAGTCCCACAGAAAAAACTTAAAATACATTCATGTTACATAATGATAAGCTTACTAATAGGGTGATGCATTCTTTAACCAACTAGTCTCTGCCACTGAGAACATGCACACACTCAACAATGAATTGTAAATGAACAGAGCGAATTAAATTCTGTAGAAGCGGAATAAATATAAGTGACTCTTGATGTTCCCTGCAATATAATGAAGCTGGCTTTGGTCATAGTTTACTCTTTCTCCCACGCATACACTGAAAGAGTCCTAAACCAAGAACAGCATATAAATAACACCATAACTGACAGATTGACCCACAACTTCCTTCTGAAATCCACTCATAAATCCTACATGCAGATCCTAGATAACCAACATTGTCAGTTTTACTTCATTTGAAGACATTTTGAGATGCTGATGCTGAACAATGATTCATAACCAGGATTTCTGGAGTTAAGCTGTATCAGCATATTTACTGTACTCTAACTTGCCAGTAGGAATACACAGGTTTTAAGATTCTCTTTATTGGCAGTTATCTGTACTCTAGATAGGAAACAAACTTTCAAGGCAACTTTCAAAGTATGCTGATTAACTTTGCTATTTTCCTTTCCTATGTTTAAATAAGACCATGTATGATTCTAATATACAAAATTCAAACAAAATGTCCCTCAGTGCAGTCCAGTCTTACAGAGAAGCCTTGCCTTCCTGCTGCTCAGTATCCCGGAGTCTGGTCATTTTCGCCATCACACTGGCCCACTGTGCCAGTTCACTGATTCAGCCCTGTACCAGTACCTATTCACATCTGTCCTCACTGCTGTGATGCAAAATAAACACAGTCTTTTCTCTTTTAGTAATAAATGCAACAGAAGGCTCTTTCTTTGTCATAAAGGATATTGGTCCTTTAAGAGTGTATATGCTGAGGGTCACACCGAGTGTCTTGATGCTTCAGCAGCCCTTTGCTCAGGCTCAAAAAGCTCCTCAAGTGTTGTACTGCAAACACAATTGCAAAAGCCTGCAGTTTAACTCTGCAGAAAGGATACAGAAAAACATATCTCCAAATTAAATATAGGATACTAACAGAGAAAACTAAATGCAGACAAGCTCAGCTGATGGACCTACTTGCAATCCTCCAGTTTGCTGAATGGATCACATTTCCAAACGAGGCTGAGTTGCTACGTTACACCAAAATGTCCTGCACCTATTACTGCCCCGTGTGCGCAAACAGTCAGGAAAAAAAAAATTAAGAAAAACATTCATCAGTTGTTCAGGAAAAACTGAAAAATTTCATGACTAGGGGAGGAAAGAACTGTTTCCTCAACAGAATAAAGCCAGCTCTGCTGTATTTTTTCAAAGGAAACTAACACTGTCTAATAAAACATCTTAAAAGGAGTCAAAGTGTACTTTCATGCATTTGTCATAACTCTGCCTGGTCTTTAGATTTTATTATTCCTTTAAATTGGGGTTAAGGAATATTTTATGTTTATCTGCCTTCCACTTTCAACCTTTTTGCTTGTTCTAAAACCACAGGAAACAGACCCAGTCATACACAGAGAAGCATGTGGGAAAACGTATGGTTTTTTATGTTTGAGCAGCCCATCTAGGGCTGCTTGAATGGCTCTCCAGAGGTAATTAGTTATTAAGAAAAAGTATTTGTCACATTTATTTTAAAAGGCAGAGAAGGTGCTCTGTTTATGAACTATCCGCTACCTTATTTTTATATTTGAGAAGTGTTATTGTTTTCTCTAGGTATGGAAGGCATTAGTGAACTGAAGTGGCTTAAACACGGGGGTACATGCCTGTATGCAATTCTGGCTATTTGTGAATGGTGTTTTCATACTGCTTCATCCTCCAAACTGAAAATACAAAGGCATTTTGGAGGTTTCTTCAGCTGCTCCTTATTCCATATTTTTGTACTTCCAAATACTAGTTCTATAACATCATGGTCACATCTTGATTACCAAAATGAAGACAGAATTGGTTAAATCTAATGATTTTTGTTTTGTAAGTGAAGGAAAAAAGCAGAACAACAACAACAAAAAAATCACAGCAACACATGAAAAGGTTATTTCATAGAATTCCCAGTGCATATTTTAAGAAACCACAATTCTGCCTCTCAAGAGTGTGGTCTATTAGTTAGTAAATAGTGAAAAATGCAAGCATTACACACTGACTTCTGTCCTATCTGGCAACCAACTCTGTTTAGAAGACTCATCATTGAGGCTAAAGTGATTACTCTATAAATATAACCCCTTCTTTTTTTTTTTTCTATCATTAAATAACAATTTACTGGTTGGTTAAGGCTTATAGTTTAGATCAGGTAAGTGGAGAAAACTTATTCATGGATTAACCAAACAAAATTTGCTTCTAACTTAAGCAATGAATTTTTAAGGTTTGAAAGTGATGCTGCATGAGAAATCTTAAAAGGAAAAAATGAAGAAGCTTTATCATGACAGTGAGTTGCTTATATATGAACCAGAAAAGAATTTTAGATGGAAGAAAACCATATTATGGTTTTCCTATATTACCATAAAAATTTAATTCTTAAAATCTAGTTACATGAAACATTTAGAATTAATACTTCTCCCTAATTTTTCTAAGTAAAAAGTATTTGTCCTATATTTAATAAGCAGTTACCTTATCACTGCTTTTAATACTCACTGCTTTTAATAATAATGTTCTCTAGATAACAACAGCAACAATAATAATAGTGGTTTAGCTTAATTTATCATAAATCCATCCACATTTACTTCACCACCCCTTATGAAGAAAGAATGTACCAATACACCCGACTGCAATGCCACACTAGATACAGGAAGCAGGGAATGCCAAGGTAGCTTTTCTGACCTCGGACTGTAAGAGGGAATTTAGTGATGACTATGTGCATGCCAACAATTAAACCTTATGTCTAGAAGAGCACAAGGAAAGTCAGAAATACGCTTGGTTTGAAGATGTGCTGCTGTTGAGAAAACAATTATCTTTTTTCTCACATCAAGAACTGAATCTGTGGACAACAATGCAAAGAGTTGTTTGGTTTTTTTTAATTACTCCACCCAAGACCAGGACAGACAACTCAGAAAATTGGCTGAAACTCTTCTCCTGGACAGAATAACTGCAAAGAAAAAGAACATGTGTGTCTTTTCCATCTCTATCAGCTCAAATATAAAATCAATTTTCTTTGGCCAAGAAAGAAACATCCTTTGTGTTTGCTTCCCCGAGAACTTGCATAATCAAGTTTTATTAGCCCAAATGTTTGCACAGAGACCAATTTAGGCCTTCACACTTAAGTATATCAGAAGTGGTATAATTTATCAGGGGAAGAAGACTGATAGACACACCGGGACAAAGTACTGGTTGAGGGCAGGGTTCCCTTAAATCCTTGATCTACTTCCTATTCCAAGGAACTCAGTGAGCTGAGTACAACCCTTCCAGCCAGAGCCACTTACGCACACATGCTGCTATTTCCACATGAATACAGTGAGACAAAATTCAACTCTGGAACCTTCTAATAAACCTGAAAGAAGCTGGTTTTTTTTTTCTAACAACAACACCTTGAGCAAACTGTTTGTGACATAAAAATTGCATTGAAGGTTCTGCTTTTGTCTTTTTTCTCCCTGCCCCGAAGTGCCTAGCTCTCTTGTGCTCTAATACTACACCTTTCCCTGACAATGTCTAAGCATTGTAAGCATCCCCACACCTTTTTTCAGATCACTGCGACTAATTTTAGCAAGTAAACTGACAGCTGAGTAACCAAAACTAAGTTAGCTCAATGCTTATTTTATTGAAACAACAGACGGATGTCACCAGACTGGGAGCGCCCGCTATCCCCCAAGGATGACTGATGTTCTGAATTGAAATTTTGTACCTCTTCATTGCCACAAAAATTAATTGACTTAAATTTATGAAGTTTTTAAAGACATAATCAACTCACCAGCTTTTTTTTCTGTGTCCTTTTTTTTTAACTGAAGGCCATCATACCCGAACCTTTATTTGTTTTGATCTGTTCTACATTTATAGAACTTTTCTCTGAGGTTCCCTTCCATGAATACAATAAAAGTTGGGTATTTGGTAACCAGTATGAAGGAACTGAAATATTAAAAATGGAGCTGTATTCATCTTATAGGAAAATAACTTTTAGAAAACTGTCCTAAAATCACAGGAAAATTCTAATTAACATGTTTCTGCCTGTTGTTTATATACTAGACAGTTCAATGCCAAAACTGCACTAAATCACAATCTGAAAGTCCCTTTTAGACCTAGAATTTCCCGAATTAAAATTACATGAATATAGACAAAAAGAACAGTTTGCACAGAGTTCAAATAAGTTAAAAGTTAGATGGGAGATTTATCATCATAAACAACAAATCTGCTGAAATCTGGCTAAGTCAAATGGGGACACAACTAAATAAAATCAACTTTTCCAAGTAAGTATCAGTTTTTGAGATTAAACTTGAAATTTAACTTGTAAGAAATATTAAATCATAAGACAGGGAAAACAATAACCTGTCAGTTTGATGATATTAATCTTGAAGAAATTTGTGAAGGTCATTAAGGAAAGAAGATGGTTGATGGCCATGCAATAATACCCCCTCCAAGAGTTACATAAATGTCTTTGTAGCTGGTGATAAAGAACATTCCTGATCTTTGCTGACCTCTGGCTTGGTCACTGATTTGTATTTGTTACAAGCATCACACGATGCATCAACATGATGTGTGCACTAAATGCATTCCTTAACAATGAAAGAAGTGCAGACACATGAAGACTCATGTAAGAATATTAAAATGATTAAATGAATGAGAATGAGGGACAAGCAGGCCCTCATCCTCATTCCTGTGAAGGAACAGTATCCTGGTAATTTGAAAAGGCATTGAGGATCAAGAAAAATTAACTTTCAGGCATAATGTAAATAAAAGAAATAAAAAAGACTTTTTATTGTCTTTCTATTACCTCTGCTTCCAGCAAAATACTTCTCCCACAGCAATAAAGAAAATTAGGTTAAGTTTTAAAAACTCTGAAGCTCTGAACTGTAGCCAAATTAAACTATTCCAAAATACACTGTATTTGTAACTCATGTAACAGTCAGCAAGTTTGGCCGCTGACATTATAATTTGCTAATAATGTTTTTCAGTATTTTTAAGTCAGCCACCCAACTTGTAGTCCAATGATATTTATAACTCATGCTGGGATTTTTTAGGTTTGGCTTTGTGTTTTGTTAAGCTGAGACTAAGTGGTGACTTACTGATAATGTTCTTCCTTCACTACCAAGCAAAAGATTAGGGTTTAGCTAGGCAAGGGATGCTTTCTCCTAAAGCCAGTGTAACACTGCAGATGTTTCAAAATCCCACAGTAAGTATGTGTACCAGCATTACACTCCTTCCCTTTTGCCCTTCACCAGTTAAAGATGACCTGGACAAGTTCTGAGAGAAATGCCACCAGCTCCTGCTGAGCCAGAAAACAGCATCCTCACCCTCAGTATTTTCTAAGTGCATGAAAGAACTGGTGTGTGGGTATCAGAACTGTATTTCCAACCTCTGCTCACAAGCTGTCAGTTATGAGGAGGATGTGACCCCACCAGCCTGACAAACCTCCCATCCAATGCTAGCACAGAAATGTTTTTCTGGGTAGACAGGCAGATACAAGTTGGGTGTGTTTTTAGCATCTTTCTTTCAAGATTATAGTTCAGTGTTTTAAATCATCAATACCTGTGAGAAAAAGGCTGTTTGATCAGATCAGTGACACTGCTGTTCCTGAGTTTCAAGTTTCTGCTCTAAGACTGAAGGTGTGTAAACAAGAGAAGTCACTCAGCTGTTACGTTTTGAAAAAGCACAGACATGAAAAGCACAGATACACTCAAGGAGTATTTAAGTATCAAATGATACCTCATCAAGGGTCTTGAAGGTGAAGAACTATGCAAATGTACTTACTACTATAACAAATAATCTCAGAATAAAGAAAAAGCAATCCAGTTAGAAGATGTGGAAGGAAGAGCAATAGAAAAAACCCTATTAAAATTCCATTAACCTTTTACAGAAAAAAGGTAAACTAGGACTTAGTTTTATGTTCCAAGACAGTGGACTTAATTCTAGATCCAATTCTTTTCCTCATTTTTGTTTTCGTTTTGGACACGAGACCTAACACTCTTCCTGTCAAAGCCTATAGATAGGCATCATTTTTTTTAAGGGAAAGCACACTACCAATAGCACTATAATTTAGTGTATTCCTGGCTTTATCCGGCCCTTTCAGTACCCTTTTTCAAAGCAGGATTGTGAGACACATTGACCCTTACTGATCATGGAAGTAAGGTTCACATTCACTTATTTTAAATATGTACCATTACTCTATTTTCTTGGTCTGATGTTTCATTTGAGTGTGTGAATAGATATGATAAACAGTCAGTCTGCGCTTTTCAGCAAGCACAACTCAGATCTGTACTATGGTGGTGGTGAGTGAGGGCAGAGAGGAAACCCACTGATAACAATTTGGGACAGCTGTCTAAGTCTCTCTGTGTACAACCACTGCTTTAATTTCTAGCTACTCCGACTGTGAGCAAATGCTCAAGTTTTGGTAAATGCACTGAGGTCAAATGAGTTCCTTCATTGATGTATCTAATTCCCCCTTGCTTCTATGTGCTGATGAATCATTTTTTTCCCAAAAATGGTCTGGAAAGAGGGAAAATAAACTATGACCTGCAACACTGAAATTCCCCACTGTGGCAGAAACGTGACAAGTCCTTTAGCAACATGGACCTTTTCTGCTTCAGGCTCAGCACCAAGAGCAGAGAGGAGAGAAAAGCAAAACACTGAGTGCTAGAACAGACTTGTGGCATTGCTGCTGACCATACTGCCAATTAGACAAATCATAACACACTGGACTGTGTTCTCTGAAAACCCTAAATCACATAGCAACTGCATGAGCATATATTTTCACAATAGCAGTTCACATGAAATGTATATTTTCGATCAAAATCTAATTCAGACCTGTGTTACTATAGAGGACAGCTGAGTTTGTAGCACTTGCAGTGTTAAGAGACTATTTTTTGATTAATAGGTTTTCATCAGTGTACTATGTATTTATGATTTGCACCTTCACAATCTACTACACTTTTCAGAACATTTCTGACCAGACTGAACCTGTTTACAGATTTTGACTGTGTTACGTACACGTGCGCCGCTTCACTTTGAAGGACAGAATACCAAATGTACTACTGTCTTTAATTAAATACTGCTTATAATTTTTTTCCACCTAGAAAATATATTAGTAATGCAGGTATGCATCTGGTTATGTAAATGTCTCAGAAGTTTTAATGGAATGTGAAAAGACAGAGTAATTTCAGCACTGTCTGGGTCTCAGAATTTTAAACAAAGGATTCTCCTTAGATTGACTCAACATTTTTCAAACTTAATAGTTTCAACTGAAATGATTTTATGTAAATCAATCTTGAGTGGAATAAAGATACTTAAAGTTATTTGATTTTTCATACTTATCTTTATTAGGTGTGAAATATTTGAGGCAGAATATTAAGTTGTATAATAATGGCAAACTACGATAATCAATTAATTTTGCTACACGTGCTCCACCTATACAGAGAATGAAAATGTTAATTCCTACATTGCAAAACTCCTGAATCTCACTGATATAAATACATTTTCTAACTTGTTATAGATGATCACATTCTCGGCTATAAATTTCATAAAAAGAAATACTTACTACTGTGCACAGTCAATCAGTTGATACTCGTTTGACCTCTCGAAGCATGCCTTTACACCTTCATCATCCCAGAGCTTTTTTGCATGTTCAAAGAACTCCTGAAAATTGGAAATGCAATAAATAAGAGAACATTTCTCAATTTTTTCAATCCCCCATATGCGCTGTTCCCTCCCCCAACGTTCATGCTTTATGATTTGCAGAATGATAGGTTATACACTTACAGAAGAAAAGCTATAAGCATTTATTAGCAAAATTGCAATAAATTATACAAAACATATGGCTGCTGAGACTTTCCAGCGCACGATATATAATGAAGACTGTCTTCAAAATTCATGCCAGTCCATATATAAAATTTACTATAAGTACAAAAGTTACCTAGAAGCATGTTCACTTCATTTTTAACTGAATTTATGCATCTGTCATGGAAAAAGGCATAAAAGTGATGCAAACAGCTGCTCGGCATATAAACATTAGCTTCCCAGAGAAAGAACCAGCCTGTAACTTTAAAAAGATTGCACAATTTTTCCTGAAAAACACAACTTTCTGTTACTTGGTATTTTCCCATGCAATATAATGACTTGATAGCAAGACTTTCAGAGTCTTTGCTCAACACCACTTCCTCCAAAGAGCTGCCTGGCACAACGTGCTTTTCCTAGCAGCTATCCCAGGCTACCCAATCCAGAAATATCTGCCAGCAAGCTTATTTCAGAATTATTTGAAAGAGGAAGCAAAGCTGTCCTTGGTGCCGGTGAAGCCACAGCCAAACATATGCAGAGAGGTAGGTCCAACCCCGCCTGCTGTCTGCTTCATTTCTCCAGCCTCAGCTCTAGAGACTCAAGGATCCAGCTTGTTTTAAAGCTGGGAGTCCATTAGATGTTATATCATTACTGCTAAGTGACACTGTAACAGAGTTTTTCCAGCTACATCGTTCTAAATTCAAATGAAGGATGTTTAGACGAATTAGTATTTCCTTTACTATATGGCTCTTTCCTCCCTCAAACAAAATTGTTAACGCAATACGTCAACTCAAACACAAAGGTTGTTTTCTTAACACCTCAACACTGCTAATAAATCACCGGAGTCCTTTGGTTAGTCACAAATTTGTGAAACCTAACAAATTGCTTTTCCACAGTTCAATTTGGCTCTGTGTAAAATGGGTGTAATACCACTATTCACTTCATGATCCTGTCAAAATTTTGCATAAACATCTGAATTCTGAAACTTTTAGAAACTGCTCACCAATCTCTCCCCACATCTTTTCAGGATTAAAAATTTCTCTCAAAAGACAATCTCACAGTGAAAGATCTTGGCAGCACAGTGAGTTCACTTTTACTCTGCATGGGTTTCCCCACCCTGCATGCCACCCCTGTGAGGTGACACTTTGCCCATCAGCCAATGCCTCTGACCTGCTGGTGACATTTTCAGGGAAAGACAAAACACAAGATTTTTGGAACATACTAGTACTGAAAATTTAGTTAGGCTTTGAAAATGGCTAGAGAGGTCCTGAATAACCCCAGAAATGCCTTTTTTTCCCCCCCAACTATACCGTGCACAATGCAGAGAGAGAGAAAATTCCATTCTTTAAGAACTTTTGAAAAGAGAAAAGATATTAAAGCAGGCACAAAAAACCTTTGCAGAAATTCTTGGAAGAAGAGAGGAAGTAACACTAGAGATTGGCAGATGCTTATACTGCCCTTGAAATTCATTCCTTCGCTTGGTGAGGACGTGTTTATTTGTCAGTCTTTGTTATTTTAATGACTTATGTAATGATTGTTTTAAACACTGCAGATCCACCTTTTGAAGTGATGCTACAGCTATTACAAACTCTCTGTTCCTACAGCAGAAAAAAAGCAAAAACAAGCTCAACCCTAACAAAAAACAAGCTCAAGAAAGGACGAGATATCAAATTAAAGTAGAAGGAGAAAGCGGATGCACATAACAGAGAGCATGACTACAAGAAAAAGAAAGAACTAGAAAACTCAAAAAGATTAATACCAGAAACCATGGAGCATTCCTCAAATATGAAGCTTATGCTTGATTGATACTTGGGGCATCAGCTGAATGCATCTCACTTGCTGGCATCTTTGGCCAAAGAAAAGCACTGCCTTCTCAGTGGGAGGAGTGAACTGTGGGTAAGTGTCAGGTCCTGAGGCAGAAGGAGCCAGCTCTCCATGCCCTCACATGTAAGCAATGTCCAACTCAGCCCTTCCTCCCACAGGCACTCGCTGCTGCAGGTATGGGGTCTGAGCACAGTGCAGCTGCCTTCCCCTCCTCCCTGTGTGGGAGTGGGAATTCCCATCCACCCAGAAAGCCATCTCTAAGGGGAACAAACACGTAAAAAACAGTCCCATTCAGCCTCACAGGGCGTACAGGAAGGGGAGGGAATGAGGAGGAGGTCAGTGTGAAGGTATCCTTTTCTGCAGGGTGGGATGGATTGAGAGGTCAGTTGAAAATGTATATAAGGAAGTAAACAAGCAAACAAATAAATAAATAAAGCTGCACAGCTACAGTAGTTCCTAACTTCACTTCTGATTTTACATGCTCTGTATAAGCTTTATTTACTCTTAAAAATCTCTTCTGAAAAAGAGGCAATCATTTCAGCTCAGCTTCTTGAGACCCTACAAGTATCTTGTAAATACTGGGTTTCCATATCATATGCTTCAAATATTTCCACCTGACCATTATATCTCAAAGCAGTCTATTTAAAACAACTTCCAGACTTCTAGTCCAAAGCAAATCCTATAAAACAGAGCAAATATACTTTCCTCATTAAAATGTACCGATCTACTGCAGAGGAGTACACTTGCCTGCAAATTGCCTCCCACACAGCTAGCTACTCGATCCTTCCTTCCCAGGTGACTAAAGCCTTCCAGAAAAATCCTGCTTCATTTCAAGATGCCAAGTACCATGATCCAACTTTTCATGCTAGTTTTTAACCCCTCTCTCCTCTGCTGTAAGTTCTTCAGTATTTTTTCTGCTCATCTGCATAAGGCCCCCCATTGCTGAGCACAGAGGAGGGTTCTGCACATGGCAAACATACCTGGATGCCAGCCTCCTCTCCCTCACAGGACAACATCCAGACAGTAGTTACCATGCCAGCTTCAACCCCTGCAACCAAGACCCTTTTGTCTGACTAGCCTTCCAACAATCTCTCCCGTCCCCTCAATCCTTACAACTCATTCCTGTGAATCCCAATGCTTGTCACTTCTTCCTCCCTCCTCTGGCTATGGCCAAATTGTGGCCACCTCGATGGCAAATAGGCCCTGGTGTGGGCTTTGGGCTCTGCCTGCCCTGCAGCACCCGCTCTGGTGCTCCTTGGACGGCAGCCACAGCTGGCAATCCCTGTCATGGGGAAGAGCCAGGGTAATTCAAAGGACAGAGAATACAGATTAGCTCCTGCTGGTAAGGGAAGATAGGCTAAAACTTTTTAAAACGTTATCTTCGGTCAGGAAAACACAAATAAGGTTTTTAAGATTGTGACCTTAGTACCTTTACATTCTAAATTGGCCAAACTTAAGACTTTCCTAAAGGTGTGACTTCTGGAAAGTGGCTTTCCAGTTCTTAGAAGTCACGAGCCAGGTCCTTTAAGAAACCTCAGCTGGGAGAGAAGAAAACAGGGACACGATAAATCACTCTGGTAATCTGATGCACTGTATTTGCAAGCACATACAGTTGACTTCTATCAGATCAAAGTCACCAATATCTACTAAAAATATTTAGTATACTGAAGAGAAGCAGGAAATAATGTACTGTGCCTGAAAGTAGAAAACCACCTATGTCATGACCAAACAGAACAGCTGCTTCACCCAAACTCTTCATTAGGGACGGAGACAAACAAACAGTTGCATCTATTAATATACATATAAAATACACCAATCAATACATTGTTAATATAGTATTTTAACTGGAGCATTAAAGAAGTAAATGATAATGCTTTAGGTCTCACGAGTTACAGGTGTCATGAATTAGAGGTACTTTTTACATTGCACACATCAATTTACACCATTTATCTAAGAACTTACAGCGATCACTAGACCATAGAAAACCTTGATGTGATAGTTGGATGTCACCGAAATGAAGTTGTGACACACAACATCTCAAATATTTATTAATATAAAACTATTTGGAAGTTTTCCACGCTTCCTGAGGCAATCCAAAACCTCAGCCCTGCATTCCCGACCCTCCTTCTCACTAGAAGATACATTTTGCTATAACTAATCAAACATCATCTAAAAATCATGAAGAGTCAAAAGCAGGTTATGGTTACTTTTTTGTTTCCAGAATAAAATAAGCTAAGATATACATAAATGTAGAAACACCCTGAGCTGATACCACTGATATAAACAATAGGCTTTTTAACTGTGTTTTAAAAGGTCTTGTAAAAATATTTTTACTCATCTAATTCAGGGAAAAATTTCTAGATTCAATGTATTTCCATACATAGCATTCCAAGAAAATAATACAGGTAACAAATGCAGTGTACTACAGCTAAGCCTCAGGGCACTGTTTTTCAGCTTCGTCTTACTAGAAGTTACAGCTTGTTCTAGAAATTCAATTTTCCTTATTTTGGAAATAAACTTA
This sequence comes from Struthidea cinerea, assembly GCA_013397865.1. Classification (NCBI taxonomy): domain Eukaryota; kingdom Metazoa; phylum Chordata; class Aves; order Passeriformes; family Corcoracidae; genus Struthidea; species Struthidea cinerea. The sequence goes on along the minus strand of VZTI01002184.1, from coordinate 44,348 downwards.
TTTATTGATAGGTTACCTTAGAAACCTCCTCCCTCTTATAACTCCTACAAAAAAATTTCAAGTAGCTAAGAAATGGACTTATTTCACTTTTTAGATGCCTAAATTTGGAATAAATACTAGTGATGACTAAACAATGATATATCTTCATGAACAGATCTTAATGTATTTTGGAGACAGAACTTTTCATCTAACTTCTTTGCAAACCACAAAAGTTCATGTTAGGTCAGGAATATAATTTTTATTCTACTGTTTCTGCCTTCCTTCTGGATGGAGCATACATTTAATAGCTATCCTGATGTCACCTTTCAGTCTCCCAGAAACTGGAATGTGGAAGGTTCCACTGTATTTTCTACTTCTGTTAATATATTGTAAACATGGAAACAACTGCTTAGATCAATGCGAAGTTGATCCCCCTCAAGCCAAAATTTATGCTCTTATTCTCCTAAGCTTCAGGACTGTAAGACAATTTCTCATCTAAAACGCAGATTAAACCTGTCTGATTTCCTGACAACCCCTTAAAGAAGTGGCAAATGTTACATATTTTCATCGTTCTGCCATTGTGGGTGTGAAATGAAATCATCACTTCTATTCTGAATTTCAGTTACTACTTCTTCTCTCATGTACTTAACCAAACAAAAAGTAAATCACACAATGCATTAAAAATTCCCACCTAACACCTCCCTAACTCCCAATGACAACTGCAGCGCAAAATGATCCAGAGAATTAAATCACACAGGAAGGGAGGTATGTGCCTCTCTACCGAGCAGGGTACTTGTACTTCCCAATGCACAGTGCAGGGGACATGTGTATATATATACACATACAGGCAGTCCCAATCTCCCATCCACTGAACTATGGAAACATTTTGTGGAATAAAAGAGTGACAGCTGATGAGGAACACTTTAATACCATATGGATGACATCCGGTAGAGTCAAATGATGGGTGTATAGGCAAACAACCTGCAGGGTTTTCTAAATGTGGCATGCTTGACTCTGCAATTCAAACAATATCATTTGAAGCATCCTTTTCCGTACCAAATCTGAGGTAAAAACTGAACTGGATCCATCGGCCTGCAGCCCAAGTCACGGAGCATCACAGCAACAGCATACAGCAGGATGCTGTGCAGCTACAGGGGAGGACAGACAGCAATGTGGTCTGGGAGGAAGAACTCTAACCTACCACTTTCATCACCTCCCACTGAGCTGTGAGGAAGTCTTTTAGTCTTTTTCCATGTGGTGCCCAGGGGATGATCAGAGTCACTGCATCGTGGGTGAAGGGAAGCTCAGCTGAGCTCCCCCTCAGGCTCCAGAAAACTTCATGGCTCCTGGGGCCGTCTGCTGCCGCCTGGGCAGATACCACAGATCTGATCAGTGTATCAGTGTTCTGTCGGGGTTTGCAGCATAAGCCTTGTAAAGTAACAGAAGAATGGCAATTTAAAAAAGTTTACATTTGAGCCAAGTACACACCTGGAATTTACCAGTATGAAGCAAACACTACTTTTGTGGCTCCAGGACTGTCTTGCAAGCCTCTACAGTCTCTACTCACTGTAGACAGTCTTCATTTTCAGAGCCTGACTTTAAACTTGAATCCTAACCCAGTGTTTAACTGTGGTGGTTGTAAACTGATGCTCCAAGAAACCTGCAAGACAGCGAGCGACAATCTTCCCCAGTGACTCCAATTATTACTGGTTTGCTCCTACCAAGTGTAGCAAGTAATTTTCTATTAAAACTGCTCTTCATCCCCAAACATCTACTGAGTGCTAATGCAAGCTGTGTCAACAAAGAAATTTTAAATGGATTTAATGATTGGGTGAAGTACCAGGTAAGGCACCCAAGAGAGAAGGAAGCCTGCTCAGTTACCTCTTCCACAAACAAGCACAGTCTCTTGATAATCAGCCTCTTGTTTACAAGTTAAAAGTGTCCCTTATGGTTCAGCCAGCTCTCCTTAATCGTTTATGAAATGTTCTGCCTAACAATGGAGCTGTTTTGCTGTAGGTATACAAAATGCAGCTGCTCAAACTCCTAATGCCCACAACGAAGACAGGCAAACAGTTACAATCTAAAAACAAAAGCAGAATACATGACTTGCATTTCCCCAACAGCAGTGTTGTCAAAACCTTCATTAGCACCAAAGCAATAGCACGAGAAACACTGCAGCCGCGTAGGGAGGGGTGGCCAACTGGCACACAAGGACCATGCTCAACAGTAGGGTTTCAGATGTTTCTAAAGAACAAGCACTTACAGTAGATTAATTATACAGAAACCTTTAGGAAAAGTACAACCTCCACCCCCTGCAAAGTATTTTCTGTTGTAATTTGTGGGTGTGCAATAATCAATGCAATTACTCTGCTAGTTAGTGACTCATTCTGATAGGCACAGCAGCAGTTTGGCCTCTAACCCTCCTCCAAAACCTAACTTCGGATCTGTCGAAGTGAATTACAGGATAATACATCCAGATCTACCTTCTATTCCTTTTCATTGTACATATTTTGCCTTTTTTTAGGCCGGATGCAAGAGTCTTTAAGCACTATCAGTCTGCACTAAGCATAACCTCAGTTCACTAGGGCTGAACTCGGGAGGATGGCAAACACCACCTTCACAGAACACAACCTATGTTGGGGCATCTTACATTTGAAGAAAACAAAATTAGTTTATTAACTCCTAGGAGAATCTTATCCGACTTGCAAGTATAAGGAAAGAAGCTGAGGCAACAAACCGCACCTATAAATGTATAAAAGCATCATTTTCACATAACCACCACACGCCACCGTGTGACACCATTAGACAAAATGCATCAATTGTGGAGCTCGCTGACAGCGTTCAAAAACCAAGAGTGAAACCAGCACAGATATATTCCACACCCCTTTCTTGAACTATTTCTGTGACTTCACTTTTAAGCTCTTACTCTACACTAAATTTCCAAGAACTGTGTGCAGTTGAGGTATCAGCCTGATCGCCCTAGCAGTTCTATTTATGCCTGCTGGAAACATGTTCCATCTGCCATCTTATTTTAGCAAAATCAACAAGTTCAACTTGTTCAACGTAGACCACAAAACTCATCTGCAAGGTCTGAGAAATATATTAATACATGCTTCAAACTTGTATCTGTCGAACACTAAAAAAAGATCTGAAAGGTCTTTAGAGCATATTAGCAAAAATAATAACATGATTTTGTGCTTTTGTAATATTTTGAGGCCAGCACTGTGGGTTAGATATGCTTTTAAAATAAGAATGCATTATAAGTCAAAGAACAGTTCCATGTTTTTCCTTCACTACCTGTTAAATAGTGGCACTTTTTCCTGAGCTAGACAACAAAGCTTTTATCATACTAAACCCAAAAACCTCTGATTCAGTCTTCTAGTTTCCATTTTAACTGTGTACTTCAAGTTTTAGTCTGCCATCACAAATCCTTGAACGTTGCTGCCTACCTGCTATTTTAAGGGGCCACCAAGCTCTCAGCTAAGAAAAGCAGGAGAGATAATTTAAGGAAATTACTTAGTGTATATAGTGCCTCAAAAATGTGTCGAGCACGGCAAGCTCACGCACGTTCTTTTCCTTGAAATTATGTCGGTTTCGGAGAGTCAGGACCTCTCCCTGAATGTACATAAAAGCTCTTCATTTGAAAAAAACCCCCGCCTCTCAAATTATTTGTGGAAATATTTAAAGGTGGATTACACAATCCTACAATGTTGCTGCCCTTTGCACTTCTGAAGCACTTGTGAAAAGAAAGATGTAGGTACCGTTATAATTCCCCCAAGGAGAATTTTTTTATGGACAACAGATGATGACAAAGCATGAAATTAATCTGCAAGTGCTGGACAAGATGCAAAAAGACTGAAAAATATGTAATGACTGGACAAAAATCTGGGAGCAGGTGGTTTATCCCTATTATCAGGATGCTGCTTACACAGTTGTCTTTGTAGAGCACTGAGCCCTGAAACTGGAAAAAGTACTGAAAAACACATAACCTGTATGCCACCTGTACTGGGAGATGTTTGCTTGCTGTTTGTTTATTAAAAGCAATAATGGCACCACGAAAATGTACAGATTCTGTATGTCAAAATTTGTATCTTAACCTGACTAGATAAGACTAAACAGAGCAGAGTCCGTGTGGCAAAAAGGACGGCAAATCAGGCCACAGCACTTTTGTTACTGCTTCTGGTTCTGCAATCATTTAACTCCTGGGCCTTTGCAAAGAACATCATACTCAATTTTAAGTCAATATAACATCCAGACAGTGAATATGTACAAATCACTCTGCAATCCTTGATGAAGGGAGTGTTATGGAAGTGAGAAGTGCTGCTGTTAGATGGTAAACTTGAGGCATTTCATGGCAGGAAATATTATCAAGATTTTTATTTTCAAAACAGTGGCCAGTAACAATAATTTACATGCTGTAACATGGCAGAATGGGATCTGAATCCTCCCCGATTTTAAATCACAAGTAGCTTTGTATTAGATCACATTTTTTATTAGCTGTATAGTAAGCCAGTTGTCTGTTTCATGCCACAATGTATTTGGGCACAAATCTGTAAAAAAAAATGGAGATCCTCCCATGGATTGTTATTTGACTGAGTAGTGAAAATCACGAAGTTAATTCTCACCCGCTGCGTTGAAGAGATAAATCTAAATGTGCTCTTTGTCACCTTTTGACACTGAGAACCTGACCCCCTATTCAAGTTTCTCCTGCGTGCTTTCAGCCCTTCTCACAAGTCTGCCTCTGTTGTCATTACTCAGAGGGTGGGGACTCCCCCAAAGAAGTCAAACCAGTGGAGTACAACGCCGAGGGAGGCAGCTCTTCCCTGTCCCCAGGCAGTCCCCCTGCCCTGCCCATAGGGAACCCCTGCTGCTTCTGTAAATACAGTTTCAGAGTGAAGACAAGCGTCCACCGAGCTGAAAAAACACAGGACTGCAGCCTGTAATTCTTCCAGTATGAAAAGTTTCTACTACTCCCAGCTTCAACTGTTTTCCTTACACCAGTTTTGAAGGTCATATATCAAGGAACTATTTCATGCTCTAATATGCACTTTATTATTTGAAAGTGATTTCCTACCAGACAAGTGGTTTGCAAGGACAGAGAACTCTCATTTCCTTTTATAGATTTGATTCGGAAATAAATGTTGGCAACATCATGTGACAAAGGGGCAGCATCCACAACTGAGCAACTCTCAAAATTGGATCAGAAAGTAATGGAAAAGCCAGCCTGCTGCTGCCAGATCTATTTAGCATCCTACTCCTCTGCCCAAGTTTTATCTAAATGCTTCAGCATTATCTTTCTTCTTTTGACACTTCTTCCTGTTCTTATCCATGTGCGAAAACCCAGCTTCAGCACACTAACTTATTCATTCTTAAATATTTATAATAGTAGGAAAAGGAAATACAAGTCTTTATTATATCTCTGTGGCTAACCTAAATTGAGTTTCGGGAAACTTTTTTTTTTTTTTTTTAATTAACAACCACAAGTGTAGATACAAGTATATGAATAAGGATTTCCTATGAAAAGGGAAAACTTTTTTGTCTTTTCTACCTGATAGCTGTTGCCTTTTAGAGCTATTCTGGGAAATCACCGGATACAACTGCATGAACTAGTAATTTTGACTATACAAACGTAATATATTTTAAAGGAACCCCATAGTTTGAAGATGTGCTCACAATGTTTATGGATGCAGAATTACTCTATCTTATTATTCAGTAAGATTAAGGTGTCTTAATAAAGCTCTGAGAAGTAATACAAGTAAATGCAAGTAAATCTTGGCTGCAATTTATGTAACTTTCAATATTTTTCTAATGTCAGTTCCCACAAATCTAGTGCTGATAAGCCGCAGAAATCAACCCTTTCAGACTAATTTAGAAGAAATTTAGCTAGCAACTTCAGAAGAGTAAGATTTTTATTTCCTAGTATTTGGTTCTCAATTCCCATTCTGAAGAGTACATAATTTTCAAAGACTATGATAACAACATCCTATTATGTATACTATGGAAAGAATGTATATGCAGTAAAAAATGAAATTGTTGAGGCATCAGAAGCTAAGTATATTTTGTTAGCCCATAAATATTTTTACAACTCAGACACTGCTTAGAAGTCAACAGAAATCTATATCCACAGGAATAAAAATCTGTGTCTTTATGAATATAGATGACTAGGGACAATGGACAACTTGTGGATGGGAAATTCTGTTGGAATTTCAGAGCTGAAAGTCACTAAGATGGCCTAACTGTTTGGGATGTAGATGTTTCCAGGATACCTGAAAAAAATACTTTATAGAGTCTAAGATTGCTTCTTCCCTTTCTTCCCAATCTTTTATTTACTATTTGCTGCAGGATTATTTCTCACTTCAAATGTAATCTAACATGAAAGCTGCTGATCAATATTGTAAACAGATGATGAGTGTCTTGTGACTGCCAAAGAACGGTTAATGAATCTCAATACATGATGCTGAAGCAGGGACGTGAGGTAAAATAATTGAATTGAGGCAGATAATAAAACCAGGTAATTCCTTCAGTTTAAAAGGCAAATATTGCCAGAGATCCTTAAACAGAAAGAAATTATTTACACTTGTCTCAGAAATGGTAGGAAATGCATTTCTTTGGATTAATTAAAATCAAACTGCCACCAACTGCAACACTGCCTACCTGAAGTAAAACACAGAACTTGTGAGTTTCAGGTCGTTGATACTAGACCCTTCCAACCTGCAACAAGGGAGGTGAGACCCCAAGGAGCCTTCCTGCAACTTCCCTCCCTTCTCTTTCCTTCAGGGACTACTCTGCCAGGAAGAGCCTGCCAGGGCCACCACAGGGCCATCAGCAACCTCCCTGCAAGACGAGTGGCTGCACACCAACAAAAAGGAGCTACTGGATGTTGCACCTGGTGAACAAACTTAATTCAGCTGGATCTGAGAGAAAACCCGACAGGTATGTGCCAGTTGTGAGCAAGGCCTTGAAACAATGTGAAGACAAGTCAGACAAGGACTTTTGTTGCCTTCTGTTACAAAACCCAACCAACCAACTTCAGAACGAAACAGAGAAATAAATAATGTCTTTATTTATTTCTAGGGAGTAATACCTGAATTTCTAGGGATTAAAACCACAGTGGGAATAAAACCACTCTGAATTTCTAGGGAAACTCCATTCCACAGACATTCAATCTTTTCAGATCTCTTGCTTCCTGTGAATGACTGAAAGAAATGACTGGGCAAGAAAAGCACACATTGTTCGTTATTCCCAACTCTCTAAATATCTCCTTGAAGAATGCCAGGAACACGTCCATGGTAGACTATAACCTGTAAGCAAGCATACATTTTTGAGAACTGAAGGCAGTTCATCACCAGTAGTTACTTTAAATTAAACAAACAAATACAAGCCAAACTTCTCTTCCTCTCTACTTGCCCACTGATCCATTGTTTATTAATCCATAGCCTTTTCAATCTTCCAAGTTGAAATACACTAGTGAAGGGAAGTGCCTTCTTCATTAATTCCATCAAAGACTTTTTTGGCAGTTAAACCAGAAAATGTATGTAAACACCAGAAGTGAAATTCTTGATCAGTTGTATCAAGTCCAAACCTTAACACTGTGAAATAATCCAATATCTACATTTAAAGCAAACAATAAATATTTAAATATACAATGGAAAAGCTGTTTATTTCCAGAAAAAACAAAGGTATTGACTTGGAGAACTCAAGACTCAAAACAGTACTTTGATCTTTCATACTGGGTGTATGACACATTTGGTTAAACATAAATGCCTTCTTCATATGGAGCTGTTTCTGTTTTCAAGCTGCGGCTTTCTTATCTACCTTTTAAAGACCGAGATTTATTTTTAATGCAATATAATTTAATTAAACAAACATCTGATACACATTTTTAAGCTATTTATAAGTTCATGACAGATTCAGTGTGTAAGATAAGGAAATTTGTGTAAGAACTTTGCTTTTGAGCATTTGCCTTCTACAGGACCACACTTTGAAATTGTATTTGTGCTGCAATTAAAAAGGCAAATAAATAATAAAGCCTTTTGCCTATTATACTTTCATTAGTGTGATAATCTTTCACAAAGATTTCTTTACATGAAACTATAATAAAATGCGGATAAAGAGCAGAGTGATCTTCGCAAGAGAATAGTGATCCACAAACCAAAGTGGACACCTACAAAATTAAAGGACACCTACATTCTCTATTTTTTATAACGATTCTGAGCAACAAAAATTCTTGCTGCTCAGAATAGTTACAAAAATGTAAGTTCATTCTCTAACACATTCATTGACTTTTAGAAATCATATTGAAACCTAACAATAAGAAAGTATTTTATTTAATTGGATCTTCAATGCACTGTATTTATACAATTTCTACTTCTTAATGTTTACCCACACAGCTGAGCATTTAGCGCTGTCCTTGGGCGCTGGATGTTTCCCACACAAAAAGACTTCACTGAGCACACATAGGCTGCAGCAAATCTCAGCATGGTTAGAGGACATTTTGCTTGGGACCCTGATGTTAATCTGAACCTTTAAAGTACCTAAACTGTAACTCCTGTGCAAAGCTCCAATGGCCATCAGCATCTTCAGACATCCCAGATGGGGCAAGGCTTTGACCCTCATTTGCTCCTAGTGAGCAGGTTGGCAGAACTGTACTCTCAACACAGACTGAGCAGGCTGCTGGTCCCTTGAACAATCATTAAAAATGTAGAGAAAATGCTGGCTTCTTAAAACAGCACAACATTTGCACTTCTATTTATGGTGACTATTGTGGACTACTATGAGTACCTTTTTTCTACATTTTCAGTAGAAACAAGATGGCAAACACACTGCCCCACTTGATTGACAATAGTTACAGGATCCATATAGCTACACCCCATGTGAAGATGAAACTTGTGTAGATCTGCAAGGAAACCTTAAAATAGCATAAGTAAACATAGTTCTTTTGTCAGTAATTGATCCATGATCATCTTGTTTACTATGCACTTTTAAATTACAAGTCAATGCTAATAGCCCCTTGATGCACAATTATTATCTGGTTCATCACTACATATACTTCTAATGGTACGAGCTGATAAACTACAAGATCCTCATTATCAAGAAAATACTGAGAAGTGGTTTTCCCTTTAGAAGCAAGCAACAAGATACACATACCTGCTTCTACTAAAGTAAACTGGCTAGCAGGATTCAAGAGACATTTTGTGTTTTTGGTAGAGCAACAGGCAGCCAGCATACGTATTATTGTATTTGCCATGTTTCAATTATATAAATTATAAAGACTCATTCTAAAATAGATGCCAAATATTGGACAGCTAACTGAACTGACTTAATACAGTTCACCAAATACGCTAAGTGGTTCCTGTTACTCCAGGTAAGATGACTGAACTAAACATTTCCAAAAGGAAAACTGCATTAAGTTCCTAAAAATACAGTAGTCAACAATTTGCAACAGAAGAGGGCAACAAAAGTATGATGGAATATCATAAAATAAATATGTTCTTTGAAATAAAATAGGTATCTTTCTTAGGTAACAGCCACAAGAAGACAGTTGCTACATATTAAAAAAAAAACAAGAATTTTTACAGCAAAGTTGTAAACGGTTCTGTTTTTTTTTGTTTGTTTGTTTGTTTGTTTGTTTTCCCTAAGCGACAGATATGAGTTGTATATCACAAAGTTTTGCTAGATTAATTACACCTAATCAGTGTGTGAGAAATTCAAACCTGTGAATAGCAGCAGTGTAAGAGCAAAAACCTAATGTGAATGCAAATATTTCACAGCATCTGATAGCTTAATTGCATCATTCAAAAAGCATGATTACAATGGTGGAAAAAACTCCTTAGGTCAGAACACCTATGCTACCTTGATAGATCGATGCAGATACACTGCATTCGTATGCTGGATGAATTTAAGAGATGCAATTTAATTGGCATCATGTTTTCATATATTATGCTCCCTGTGACTACAACAAAATGGTTATTAAACCTTTTGGTGAAATTGTGACATTTATCAAGCTCACTCATGAGTTCCACATCTTGCAATTTTAATTTGATATTTATATCTTGTTTTTATATCTTGATATATATTTATATATTTTATGTGTTGATATATATATATCAACATATAAAAACAAGTGATCCTTCTTAAATTTCAGTTTTCAAAATATATCTCTTTGCAAACATAATCCATAGCTACCAGTTTTTAAATGTTATTGAACTATGTATTTGATTGCTAATTTAAATCAAGAAATGCTAATGACAACTTTTAGAACAACATTCTTCTGAATATGCAAAATTATTCTCCATTAGTGCAGTACAAATCTGGTACATTCCAAAATGCAGAGTCAATTCTCTCTCTGACTTGGAAATTTTCTGTTTGGAGATTTACAGCCACTTCAGCAACTTCCAAATGTAATTTACTGCTATAGAAACTGTATTTGTATGTAGCAACTAACACTTACCTGCTCATAATGAAGATTTCCAGGAATAAAGTTGGAAAACTACAGATTATCTAACATACCTCCCAGAAAACAGCTGCTGTGTGACCATATAATTGGATTACAAATCATAAACCAGATGTAAGATTGTACGTTATAAACTACAGATGTAGACACATCCATTTTTGAGTCCTTTAGTTAAAACATTAAGTCAACAGATAAAATGTTGAAATCTAAAAGTATTTCCCTCATCATTTGTATTTTGCTACTTATCTGAGACCTGAAGAAAAACCAGAAATAAAACGTACTGTAAAATAACGTTAGCACACGCATGATTAGCACATCTATTTGCATAGTCAGCATCCAAACTGCTCTTCCACATCCAGAGCATTTAGTGCCAGCACTAACAACTTACAAACTCTTCTAAGAAAAGCATGCACTCTATTTGGGGATGCACTGACTTTTCCCTAATGGCTTGTAAAACAAACCAGTCACCTCTTGTCTCACTCAGGGCTCCCATGCTGTCATGCCAAACCACTGGGATGCCCGAGCCAAAGGATGGCAGAGGCCATTCCTGGCTTTCCCCGGAGGCAATCGCCCACTCCCCGCATGGAGCAGCTCCCTGAAAATGGTCGCTCTCTCCCTGTTTCTAAGGGCCACTGCCCAGGAAAGGCAGCACCCTACACAGACACCCTCCCGGGGGGGCAGCGCGAGAAGCAGGAGAGAGATGGAGACACCACAGGGATAGGGTCCAAGACTTCCCTGGGCACTGACAGTGCCCAAGGAAAACACCAGCTGATGCACATGCACAGACTACGCTTTAATTGACTTTGACTTAAAATTTTCAACAGAGATAAACTACACACATCACTAAATAACAGGACAAGAGATCCCATTCTGTTAGGCTTTACAAAACCAGTCAGAATTCTTATGATGTATGAAAAAAAAAATCCATTTTTAGTAAGTTAAATTCCAAGGTATCCCATGGAAAACAAGTGTTTCTCATATCTCTTTCTAAGTATAAACAGTAAGAAAAACTCACGTGCTCTTCCAAAATGACTCAAGCACAGGTCACAAAGTACTTCAGCTGCAACCGAAGCATGTCATAGCTCTATACGGAATCATTACACTCACTTTTCGGATGGTTAAGTTTATCTGGGATTATATATCTTGCTTACACCACTCAGAGAGCCAGGGCGAGCATATAAAAGAGTCCAAATGCATGTTTTCCAGCGTACAGCTCAATTCTTTGCTGAAAGAAATACAGCATGCCTTTGCCTTTTCTTCAAGAGTTTCATTTTCTCTTTGAGACTGTTGTTTAAAAAGATAAGCAATCAGTCTTACCTGGATCACTGCAGAATTACAAAAAGAGGGAAAACCAGTGTATTGCTATCCATTTTATTAACTATCCTATGTTAGCTGAAAACTACTAAATACTCCAGCAAGGCAATCAGCTCCAGTGTTCCATCTCGCTTTTTCTTTTTCTGAACAGTTTGGACCACGCAGTCTATGAATTTGCTATATTACTGCTATGATTTCTTTTTAAATGGGGGATTTTGGTAACACTTCTATTTCAGTATTTAACATAAGTAACACTGTAATAAGACAATTATGCTTCCAGAAGTACAGCACACTACTGGAAATACCTGTTCATGGAGGTGATTTGGATTGAGCAATTGGGTGACACTTTGGACAGAAATTATACGAGTCCCTGTTGGCACATTTGACATGAGTAGGTCAAGTATATGGCTAGATGTTGTGTTATTTTTTGCCATTCAAGAACAGTGCAAATATGAACTGAGAATATTTCTCCCATACAAACATAAGAAAGCAATTATAGTCATTTCAGTGATGAAAAAAAGATGAAATACACTGTGAATGTTAGTTTGCCTGCAAATTTCCATGCAATAATGCGAACAAACTACCTAAGAAAGTTTCAAATGTAACAATAATGGTTTTTGGAGATGATCTGGAAAACAAGTTCTGCTTATGAAACTTCTTTTGTATTAAACTTTATATATTTGAGCCAGATTCCCCAAACCACTGAAACTACAGGCAAAAGGCTAATGAAAGGGAATCATGACACTTAAGACTGTGGTGTACTGGGACAAAAACAAATTAGCTATTGCCAAAGATAAACCAGCTTTTCTAACCCAAACATCCTGGGGAGTGGAAGATTGCCTAGTTGGGGATTTTGCCTGACAAAAGGGGTAGAAGCTATAAAGAGAAGTTTCTCACTGGCTTCTCAAGGACAAGGGTAGGTAGCATACGTGACAAAGAGAAACAGCAAACAAGGAAGGTGCTGCAGGGGAATGATTCCTTCCTTTCTGGAGGATAAGCCACCAACAAGGACAGCAGAAGAAGTAACAATCTTACTTCAGCTGAGCAAATCCTCCAGAACAGACAAGGACACCCGATGGGAATGGGAACGTGCTCACTGCAATGACTGTTTTGGTCCAGGTCTGGCTTTTTCCCTTTTTTTAAATGCTAAAAGTACAGGTTGTGGGGGAAAATCTTAGATCTACATATGCACCCTCTTCGAGAAATTGCCTGAAGAACATGGCTGTACTTCAGTTAATACCAGATGCAACATTGACACATTTAGAGAAAGTGACATTTTTGAAACACTCCTCAAGAATGTGCTTAGGTTCCACACTCAAGCAGCACTGAAGCTTTGAATCAGCGGCATATTTTAACCTCCAGAACATTTGATTTCTGTCCTATTTGTAAAGCTCCTATGATATGGTTTAGATCTAGGCTATGACTAGATCTTTTGTACCAGAAAAGAGGCTCTTACCTTCCAGTCAAACAGTAGGAAAAAAAATAAAAATCACTGGAAGTCTCCTCAAGTGGGGAGCTCCCTCTCCTTATCATGCTAGCTCTCAAGCAAGAGACATGTTTACAATGTGATTTTACTTGATGTACTGTTAAAAAACCAGCTTACTCTAACATGAGGAGTAGATGGGAGGTTATTTTTTATTCTAAATTCGTTATCTATTCCACTATACAGCTGGGAGGAGAAGGAGAAAGGAGAGTTTGGAGAGAAATAAAGCATTCCAAATAATCTGAATAGGAGAAAAACAAGAAAATAAATATTCCTAACAGGAAATTAAGCTTTCTTAAGAGAAACTTTCGAAACTTGCAGGAAAGAAGGTCAGTTTTCATGACTAATTTCTTCACTTGACAAGTATTCACGACCATCTCAGCTAACCCTCCAGCAATTATAAAATGCCCTGACTGATGCTGTCTTGTGACTTTGACTGTATTTTGCGAAACAGTATTACATAAAAGAGTGATTTGAAATTATTTTTCTCTAGCAGTCTAAAACCTTTACTTTCCTAATTAGATTTCTGATATCCTAAAGACCTCCCAATCAGCAAAAAGTTTTAATGTGGAAAGTATTTCACTTGAGCCACATCAGTGTGTGTAACTCACTTAAAATCTGCAGCAGACATTCTGATTATTTTAAAGGGCAAGGCAACAAATATGTAAATTTGGTTACGATGGTTTATCTTCAGATTTTAACAATGTAAAGTACTGAGGAGAAAACAAACGAACAGGAAGAGACAAGCAAAAGCATCTCAGAATACGTCAGGACTGAATGTAGTCACTGAAAATTTGTTTTCCTCTTTCTTCACAATTTCAAATTGGACACCCAATTAATCCAGTAGAGAATGTCATAACTCTGTTTCCTTGCCGATATAAAAGGAGAAAATTTGCAGTAGTTAAAATAAAGAAAATAAAAGAAATTGTAGACATTCTGTGATTTCCAACATTTATCATGGAAGTGAATCTTTGCTCTGTAAATCAGCCTCAGCACCTACCCTAAGCATCACTCTTATAGTAAGTATGGGAAAAGTACTCATAGGACCCATTGGTCCTCTGGAATTAGCATGGCAGGTAACAGGAAGAATGGTGTTTGACCTTAGAGATTTAGCACTAGAGTTACCAGTCTTTCTAGTTCTTCTATGGTAAAGCAGCAGAAAAAAAGTGTTATTAATGAAAGCACTCTAGTTGAGAGGGACTAAAACATCCACAATCATTTCTGCCTATGACTCTTAACAGCAGTCTCTGTAAAAAAACCCAACAAACCCAAACATTTGTACCCATATTGTTCTGCTCTCCCTATGCTGTGGGTTTTTTAAGGAAGCTTTTTTTCACCTTAGCTCATATATTTTAATGTAACTTCATTTTGTCAGTTGGGCTTTAAGGTATTTTTATGTTCTAATTTATATCATCATTAGTCAAATTAAAAAATGATCCTTGAATTTGGAACAATAGAGATAACAGAGAATGACTTTACACAATAGTCTGTGTTACTAATCCTAAAAGCCAAAATGTATTATATTTTCTTTCTACTGCCAAATTTTATCTCACTCCTGAAATGCTAATTAAAAAATATTCCTTAATTATTTAACATTGAACTATTTTTCCTCTTTTGACTTGCCATTTCAAAAGTTAGAATTATTCAATACAAAATAAACTGAAATTCAGCTGCAGCTAAAAACGACATTTTTCTCAATTTAGTAACACCACTGCATGAGACGAATGTAAGCAATATCTTGGTTTCTATACATGCTTGCATAAAGACAAGGCAAACATTTTGTAAAACTTTCACAGAATACTCAACCCAGCAATTTCTAATCATCCTAAATGAACTGCAAAAATGCACTCAGTGGAATGTACACATGCTTACACTAGTAGATTATTATGAATGCTATCAGTAAGAATGGTAATTTGCAAATGATTAAACTGCAAAGATAAATAGAAGGTCGATTTTTATAATGTGATTCTAGCTTTGCCTTAAAGGATTGATGAGGAGCTGGTACAATTGTCAAATAAAGTCATGAATCCCCATTTTAGGCATCTATTTATTTCAACAAAATTCCTAAGAGATACTCAGTTTATAAGAATTAGTATTTTCTACAGTCAAGGAATTTTGAAACTATTCTTTATATGAACATAACTTATTTATTTTTATTCAGTTTCTCATACAAGACTTGAGACTTTATTTACGTAGTAGTTTTATTTAAGGCTATGTTTTTCTTGAGATTCAGAAACAGGAATGCTCCTACATTTTTTCACATTATCCTCCCAGCATACCCTAGATCCAACACTCATAGCCTCATCCTGAAAAATGTACCATGTCTTTTCTACATCCCTGCACAGATGTTCTTCTGCTCTTTTAATTTTCTAACTTCTCTGCAAGAATGAAGTCCAGAACAGTCGGTTTTCACCCTGCCCTTTACAAGTTGTTACAGTACTTAATAGAGTAATAGTTGAGACTATGGAATCATGTATGGAAGTGTGCAGCATGTAAATGATTACAAATCAGCACAACACATCAGCATCCAGCCATGCAGCATAGGAGCCAAGACCCCACCCTTTTCCAACTAAAGGCCCTGGTGTGCCGGCTGCGATTCTGGGAGGAAACTAGTTGAGGGTGAAAGTGTTTACTAGCAAGTGAAAGGGATGAACAGCATGATAGCTGACCTTGTTATTTCCTGGTTATTGCTCTCTGTGCTGAGGAAAGAGGCATTTTAGCAACACTGGCTCAAGTGAGCTGAGATTGCCTGCTTTTTAATGGATTTAGGTCACTTTTCCTTATAGAGAGACCTTCGTTTTCTGTTTGGACAGTAAAATGACAACACCATGAATTGCTGCTGTGTTCGTTCACTTTCCCCGCAGCAAAGTTTTTTAAGATACGTGCACTTAAAAATCCAGTATGTACGTCTTAACATACATCAGTTAAGCCTATACTTAGTATCTAAAACAAAGAGAATTCCTGCAAGTCCAGTGAGTTGGTGGTCCTGTCAGTCCTCTGGGAAAAGAGCTATCTCGCTCTGCCCTCTGACTGAGAACCAGGCAGAGCAGAAACCCGAATTTCCCAGATGAGCGCTCTGACTGTCTGTCTTGGAAGATCTCCCTGGCTGCACATTTAGCAGACAGTTTTGTTAGGAAACACTCTTCCAAGTTTTCTTGGATTCTTAAAAACTTTTGGTTTCAATGAGTCAGCATTTCCAGACGAAAGGCTGCTATACTGAAAAATTAACAAGCAGCTGTATTTATAATAACCACTGAGATGATATTTATCAGTTCTGTAGTTCTGACTGATCTGTGTTAGCTGTGTATTAGCAGCTAACTTGACTGCTAGAACATGCCCTTCTCCCCTCCAAATGCACTTAGGACTTAAATCAGTAAGTTATTAAGAACTTTAAAATTTTACTGATGCAAATAAACTGTTCTATCAAGAATGCATATTCTTATGCTGTTGATGTATTTGTGTCATTACGGAAAAGGGGAGAACTACAACTTCAATATGAAATCAGTAGTTTCTTCATGGCTGCAAAATAAGGAACCTCAAAGAAGAAGATACCCCACTGTGATAAACAATCAAGGTATGTTTAGAATGACCAAACTGTACTCTTTAATTTTGTAATGTTTAAATACAGATAAAGTGTAAGGGACTTAAATCATTAGAATGCTTCATTAAAAGTATATACACTTCTTGTTGTTGTAAATCAAGATCCACAGAAGAATGCTCACTCATAGTTTTCTCACTTGACAGTATAAAATATTTATTCTGGATATGGTTAACAATATTTTCTGATCATGCCCAAAGACCTGCGTAAATATTGAAGATTAAATCCTGAACATAATTTTTTGTGGGCTTCAGAACGCCATTTGTGGCCTCTCAGAAGACCCACTGGGACTGCGTTAAGGCATTCAGCCTTCTGCTGCTTTGAAGATCCAAGCAAAAGCTCCTGTTTGCTGTGGCAAGAGGGCAATGCACTGGCAATGTAAGTGGCAGGCAAGAATGGACACCTCCAAACATGAAACAAACCCACCTCTCTACACCTGCAGCTCATGAAACCTACCATTTGTGCCACGACTAATTCAAGGAGAAAAAAGTGTGGTATTTCAAAATACTACTTCAAAATTAGTGATGACTGGCATACAGATAATACATTTTATAGTGTCCCATCCACACTGAATATACAGTAATTACCTGGAAACTGGTTGGTGCTTTATGTGAAGAACAAAGTAAGTCACTACAGTATTACTTTTCCATTATTGCTAAGATGGACATGGATAAACACAATCCCTGGTAAGTTATAATTGCATGTAATACATGTGTTCTCAAGTTACCATAGGAAACCAATTCCTTAAGGTGGAGTAATCCTTTTAAACTGTTAAATCAGGTTATAGTAGCAAAGTGTAGCTTGTATCTCTGAAACATCTGTTATCACATAACTTGTAAATATGTATTTTTAATTATATATTAAATCAGAGTATTCAGAAACATGGAATACACTACTACAAAACCAAAATCTGTCCAACACACTTCTATGGAAAAAATCCTTCTAAGTACAAATATTTATTCTTACACTTCACTGAAGAGGAAAGAAAAAAAAATATAATACTGTGTCACGGCACATAAAAACACTCTTGCACTTTCCCATATGACTGCCCTCTCAAGACAGCACAATGTTTCTTCAACAGCTGAATTTCTGAAAGCAAATGTAGGTACACAAAGCCACAGTTTCTTACAAACGTTTCCTTACTACTAAAATAGCCTCATGCAGCAAAATCATGTTCAGGTTTCAAGTGTCCTTCTTCAACTGCAGTGGTACATACTGTTTTTTATGAAGTATTCTCAGAGCATGCACTGTCTGCAAAGCACAAGTGTGACACACAAGTCTAAGTGACATCCAAGTCTAAAAGAAACACCCAGTACCCACACAGAGGATACCAGCTTACATGTTGTATTAAGAAAACAATTAAAAGTCATTTAGAGAAGTACCATGGAAAAGTCCATTCGTTTTTCTCACATATACACACAAAAAAAGAAAAGACTAGATTTATTTCAGAAAGACTCAAGAGTATTCCTAAAAACTCCTTCCTATCCAACTCCTCTCTGTTTTGATGGATGCAGCAGAAAAAAAAGCACATATATGGTATTGCTTTCACTGATCTAACTGCAGTTATCAAACTGAAGCAATTATTGTAATTCCTAATCTCACAATGTTTTCTTCAGATTCCTAACACAGATTCCCTTAATCAACACGAATACATCACCTGATTTTCAAATGATCCCACAGAACACTTCAGCCACAGTACTCCATGGATTTCTGTGGAAAAGGGATATTTGAAGAAAGCAACATGATTTTCCCAAGTTTTCCACCTCCCAGGGAAGTTAAACTCGCAAAAATTTATGCTCAAATCTTAATCTTTTCTTTTGCAAACTGTCCCAGATTAATTTTCCTGAGTCTTAGTTCCTGAAATAGCTCCATACTTGATCACACCATATCTGTACTTGGCCAATAACGTTACAACAAACAGAATGCAAACGAAGAGATTTAAGTTTCCATTTTAAAGAGAAGAATACAAAGTTTTGCTTTGCTTAATTAAACTTAAGCACATTTTTAAAAATTGAAAAAATGAAAGATTTACATTGTGCTGGAACATTAAATGATCACTAAAAATTACTATACCCATGCAGACCACCAAAGCAAACTTTTTCGCAATCAAAATGAAAGTGGGAGACTTACTCTTACTTGGCATCATAAAACAATTGAAATAAGATTATTTCAGGTGTACTGAAAATACAAAGAACTGAAATTCTCAGCTATCCATTTTCAAAGCCTAAAAGAAAAGGTTCTGCCCAGGAGAAACAGAAAGCAAAACAAAAAACTGTGTAACACTCTTGAAACCTAATTTTTAACAATTTCTAAAGAAGTCTATCTTTACTTGAAGAAAAAATGAATGGAGCAACCCTCCCAAACCAAGCACAGTGTGGTGCTTTTGAAGTCAGATGACAAAGCTGGCTAGCCAGCTTCTAGACCAATTCTGAGTACAGAGACTCCGTTTGCCTCACACTGTGAATGCCAGTGGTGAACTCTTGAACCTGGAAGCAGCAGAAGCAGCTCTGTGTCCGTGGGCACCAGCAAAAGATCACAGACCTCCTGATGAGAAATGCTACCAAAACCTCTGCTCAAAACCGTGAGGCGACTGCACACTCCTGTATTCATGACCCCAACTCAATCTGGCCTGATTCCTATTTGAAGACTTGACTACAGTATCTTTTGCCATAGCTGTAACCCTTTCCGCAGGTACATGTCACAGACGTGTGGGCTCACACTCGGTGTTTGGGTTTTTTTCCAATAAGAAGGACCTATAGAAGATAGGGAAAAGAATATAAACTCAAAAAAATGGACGCAGTTTTTTACTGGCTGTGCCATTCCATGCGACTGTGCCTTTCAGAATAAACCTAAAATTTCTCATGTTGTAACGGCTTCTCTAATAATTAATCTATTTAGATACTGCTTGCTCCATCTCACTCATAATCCTAGCTTTAAAAAAGAGCATAAGCCAATGAAAATAAAAAAATAACAATGAGGATGCAGATGTGCCTTTTCAAAATGTTAGCATTAATACAGAACAACTATAAACTGCCTTTCAAAATAAGCAAGACTCTTCTTACAGATTTCTAACAAATTCTTAATTAAAATCCACTAATTCACAAAAATCTTTGTAAGAAAGCCCAGCAAGTCCAGTTTCTCTTTCCTATAGAGGAACAGCCTTTAATTATAAAAAAATCCCTTGAAAGAGCGGTATCTGATGGATAAAAAGAAGGGCAGTAAGAGGCACGTAAAAGACTTTGCCCATATTCTGTCAGGAATTCCAAAGAATTAGATCAGCTCTTTCCAGCCTGAGTAAAAACAGAGAGAACACACACTTCCATGTGTGCAGCGGTGTGTGTCAGACAACACAGCCACATGAACAGTGTCTACTGTTGATCCAGGCATCTTATGATTCCCTGTGTACTTGGTTCACAAGACGTAGATTCCATGCCTTGAGGAGCGTGCCATGTCCAGCACAGCACCATCTGTTTGCACAGCTGACTGGGGGACACTCCTCCCTAACCACTTCCATCATACACTGCTATCCCGGGGTTGCCCGCAACACTCCAGGCTCTGCAATGGTGGAGGTGAGGTAAAAAGGTTTGACTTGGCAGCAGCTTTCTCTCAAGTCTTGCCAAGCCTGGAAGTGCTGTGGCAGGAGATGTGAATGAAGTAACACTTACAATGCAGCTGGGAACCAACTGTGTCATCCTGGCTCAAAAGAAGTGACCATCTGACTCCACAGATGCAAAGCGACACTGAAGCCCAAAAGAAGGAACTTCTTATTAACAGAAATCTGTATCATTAAGAAATCCTTCAAAAAGCTCCTCTTGAAGAGAACGTCTACTTGTGCACCAAGCCACAAGCCATGGCAAAAAAGAAGTTAAGAGTGGAGAGCAACTGTGTCTCCTTCCAGGCTACCCCTAACTTTTGTTTCTGAGAAGGGAATACGCAGTTGTCTTAGACAGTATTTAAGAAATCTGAGTCAGGAGCTTAAAACTATGACAACATGTAAAGGAATAATTATATATCTAGTGAGAAAGGAATGTATGAGGGAGGGACACTTTGTCTTGGTGCCAGCACCAGTGAGTAACAGCAAATGGTTCAAACTGGAATGGCCTTTCCCTTAAAGAACCAGTTGGTCTCCTTTGTTTGGAGGATCCCTGAGCATTTTGCAGGTTTAGGTCTCTGCAAGAATCTGCTCTGCACTGTCTGTGGATACTGTCTGATCCATTCCAATCCACTGAATTCTGCCTCACCTCCTGTATTCTGGAGTTTTGAGATTTAAAGCGGAATTTTTTTTTTTTTTTGGTAATTCTTAGTAATTGTCTCACAGAAGTAAGGGGAAATGTCACAGGATAAACATGTTTTTATTGTGCTACTATGCACAAACGTACTGCACTGCAGCTGCAGTGTTTTTTACCTCATGCATCTGTACATCATTATACATCTTCATTTTTCATGGTGTCTAAAAGAGTTAAAAAATACATCCCTGTTCATCCCTCACAGTAAATGGAAATTTATCATAAGGATAAACATTAATAAACTACTACAGTCAATATTTTTCTTTAAATGGTCACCAGCACATTTTACCTTGCACTTATTTCCTATATTGGAAGGATATGATTAAAAAAAAGTACTTTCATTAGAAGTGGAGTTTCTTTTCCCAACAGTTCATACTTACAGTCTGATTACTGCTTCTGGACTTCAAACACTAAGGTGCTATAAACATAAAATGAAACACAACCATGAAGAAGTAAATAAACAAACACATTCAAAATAAGTGTTGTCTCTGATCTCTGTGTCTTTCTGTACAATCTGGGCAAGAAATTCCTCTTCTTTTTCACAATTATTAAAATAATGGTCTTAGATTATTCAATTTGTCTCCTTTATATTCAGTTGTAGGTGATCTCTAGTTCTTGTAAGTTTTGTCAAAGCAACAGAGTGTCACGAGGTGCATATATGACCTGAGAGTAGTGGGAAATTTATTTTAGATTTCACTGAGAGTTTTCCTATGCCTTCAAAAAGCATCGGGAGACTGATTTTCTGTCTTCATGGGTACCTGTCCTCTCACTGGATAGAGTCTCCAGATGGTTCAGTTGTCCAACACTTTTGGTTTTAGAATAGGAACTTTGTCTCCTAGATCAAAAAAACCTTTTTTTGCATTCCCTCGCCACCCAGTTCAGACTACCCCCCATAGCAGAAGGTGTCCTGAACATGTTGAGATAAACTCACAGAGTTTGTTTTCCAACCGTTTAACTTCAGACAAACATCACATTTAAGCTGTGTACCAGTGTTTACTCTGGCTGGAGCATTTCAGCAGAGAGACCCTCTTGATCGCTGCTGCAACCCTGTCTGGCAAAGTACTGCTGAACTTCTTTTTGTTATTTACAATTGTTTTTCTTTAGACATTTTTGATAATATCTTACAGGTTTTCAATTTTTTCTAAATATTTTCTTTGCATTTGCTGCTCAGATCATCTCCATCAACTGGAACTTCTTACAGCTATCTTGGGCTCTGCAAAGTAACTTTGCAAAAAAGGATACCTAACAGAAAAAAACCCTCAAACCCACCACTTACACTATAAAAACCTTATGGAAATCAGAAAACCTTGAAACACTGTTGGGGGCATCTTGTGCAACAAGTCCACTAGGCAAAAATGAAAGCACCAGCTAAATTTCTTTTGCTCTGTTTTATTGAAAGTTTTGCATTGCCTTTTTTTTTCCTTGAAGACAACATAAAGTATAATACAACAACTTAAAGATTTGATCTGCTTCTGACCAATACTGTTAGTGAAGTATCTTCCTGTCCACAGACTTCTCTACACAATGGTTTAAATTCCAGTTGTTCACCTCCCTCTCTGAAGAGTCACATGTATCAACTAGGGCCACACCATCTGAGCAAACTGAAAAGTAATACACTATATTTGGTGTCATTTATCTGTGTTCCCGATTACTTTTTCTATGTGTGCAGGAGTGAGGAGGATTGGTTTCCCTTGTTTCTTGCATTTCTCCAGAAATAAAAATATGATGTTGGTGTTGGAACGAGAAGCTGGGATCACCTTGACTGGCAAACCTTGGAGACTGAACCCTGACTCCATCTGATTTTCTTTCCATTTAACCTAAAAAACAGGGGAGGTCCTTTGAAGGCATGAGGGAAGTGGGACTTGCTTTTTTCAGGCTGTCTGATCCTTTAAGTTAGAACGAGTTTCAGTAGCATATCATTGCTGCCTTCCCACAGAGAAAGGAAAGTACTTCTAAGAACGTTTTTTTATATATTATTATTTTAAATGAGAGAGATGTGGAAGTTGGTTTGTTTTTCAGTCTGATGAGAGCTCAGTTTCTCAAGATGAGTTAGAAGTTTTGGATGGAGCAACCTCATTTGTTGAAGCCTGGTCAGTGGAATCCCTTGGATTTTTTTTCACATGCAGTGTGCAAGGATCTTTTCAGATAGGAGATCTTTGAGATCTTTGGAGATCAGTAATAAAGAAGAAACCATGCAAAAAACTGTATTACCTCTATTATTTTCAAGGAAAAGAAGCAAAAAATTTATGAATGTGGCAGACCTAAGTAAAGAAGCAGATTCAGGAGACCTTGCTGTCAAAACCTCTTTCCCAAACAACACTTCAAGCTTTGTGCCCTCTGCTCAAAAGTTTTGTGAACTCAGCATTTAACGAAGTGTTCCCCTTCAAGTGTAGCTCTTGACCCTATAAAATTAGGCATAGGATTTTGGTAGCTGAAGAAAATACCTGAAACTATGCTCTAACATTTCTCTAGAAATAAAACCTCACACTAACTGGTGAACCACTAAAACCAAAAATCTGAGCTTAAAGCAAAGAATACCTGAATGTAAAGGTTACAATTTAGAATCCTTAGGGGATTTTTTAATCCATGAGATGCTGTAGGAAGAAACCAATGAGTTATGATCTCATCTTCCTTTATGGCCTCAGATTAAAAATGTTTGGGAACAGTGAAAAGTAAGGCAAATAGGGCATGCATGTACATATTTGTGTAAAAACATGAAAATGAAAACTGCTTTTGAAAGACTCTGCAACTAGGATCATGGAGAGGACCAGAAAAAAGAAGAAGAAAAGAAAAACAAAAAAGAAAGAAAATAGTAGCCTAGATGCCAGCTACTGGTTATCTGCACTGCTAACACAATAGGCCCAGTGTTTTTAGTGGACGCTGTCAATGCTCTTAGTCTTAAATTAGAGCAAGCAGCTGTTTTAGCGTACAGCTGAGCGTGACATAAGCCTGTGTAAACACTTTTCTTTGTCACATTCTTCTAAGTAGACGAGGGTTGTATCTTTCTCCCTTCATGTAGAACAATCCTCTTCTCCAGAAGTTGCAAATAACTTGTAAATTGCACTTCAATTCTGCCCTTAGAAAACAACCAAAAGATCAGGGGGACAATATAATTTGTCAGGTGGGTGTGTGTATCATACATCAAAATGTCTACTTTTAAGGCTAGCAAACTTGACAGCATTCCACAAATACATTATCCCTGTTCTCTTGAGCCTACATTTTCCAACGTCAACACACAGCAGATTCCAAAGCCAGTTTTGATGATATTGATAGGAAATCCCTACTTCTTGTTCCTATGAGTTTCATACATAAAATAATCATAGAGGATGCTGATACATGTCTATACCTACAAAGAAACACACTGCAACAAACAACTGATTTGGTTTCATAGAATTCTTTGCTGTCCTCACATCTTAAGTGGACTCAATTACCGAGGATTTTTAAAATTGAAACATTAAAATTGCATAACCAACACTGGTACATTCTGAAAATCCTAGTAGAGTGTTCACTAAACATCTCTCTCCCTTCTCCTCCTCCCTTCAGTTTGCATATATTTTTTGGGGCATCCAGAGGTCAGGCAGAGAAACTTGAGAACAGACTGCAACAAATGAACAACCATTTGCACAGTACCAAAATTATTGAGTTGAAACCATGACACTGATTTGCATGAAAAGGCAGCTGACCTCCATCTCATGATTTATTTTTAAACCAAATGAACTCTGAAGCTGACAGAAAAATTGCCCTATCTTCCAGTTTTCAGTTAAAGCCTATGGAGATGGCAGAACTCATAGCAGAGTAGTCTGGCTCCTTTACTGCAGAGAGACAAAAACAGTGGTTGAGGACAACACCAGCCAACAGACGAGACCAAGAATTCCTGGAAAAACTGCAGCAGAAGTGACAGGTCACTGGGGAGACCTCACTAATGTGGAAATTGTTAAAGCAGCCAGTTTAATACTCAACTCTCACCTTTACATGCTACATTTTTAAACACACTGTCCCTTGAAGTGGGACCTGTAATTTCTGTGGTACGTGATTACTATATTGTTCTGGCCCTGTAAAACTGTGCATCTTAATTCTAGGTGAGCTGTCTTCAGGTTGTTAAGGATGGTGGCCAACACCTCCACAACAGGCGGGACAATACAAGAAATGTCCTTGCAGTGGGGAACAGTTTCAACCAGGCTACCTGAAACAGGGGAGCAAGTCTGACACCAATTGATGCCTTCTCTTTCTGTTACTACCTTACATCATCACCACCCTGGCCACTTCTTCACAGCTATACTTGGCTCTTGTACAACTAGGATCTACACAGCTGAGTTACAATAGTTCACTCGACGCTAATCTAGATGCTTTTTGTTGGTCATTCCATCCATAAAACTCAAATGTTGTTTCAATGTTCTTTCTCTTTTGCCATGATCAGGAAAATTTATAAACCAAGAGTACAAGCTCCATCTTCAAGTTGTTCAAGCTCTATGTTTAGGTGAAAACAAAGAAATATATGCACGCTGCTTACTGCTTGAGACTTCTTGACAGTGTGAGGTTCATTATATATAGCTGTATTTTCTTTGCAGCAAAGATGTAGATCAACTCACTGGTTACAGGTGCTCCAAAGTCTGTCACCCCACAAGGACACACATCTCTGGCATGAACCAGCTATAGGCATAGAATCACAGAGAAATTTATATTGGAAGTGGTTTCTGGATCACCCAGTCCAACCTCCTGCTCAAAGCAGGACTCGTATCACATTTACAGCTGAATCTTGAAAGTCTCCAAGGATGGGGATGTCACAGCCTTTCTGGACCACCTGTTCATGTCTGGCCAAAGTGAATTTTTTTTTCCTAACATGACCTTCCCTTGTTGCATGTGAGTCTGTTATCTCTTGTTTTACCCCTGTGCATCTCTGACAGGGGTCTGGCTCTGTTTCTGTAACTCCCTGTCTCTTTTAAATGGGGGGTGATTGTTATTAAATCCTGCCTTAGCCTTCTCTTTTCCAGGCTCAATCATTTTCCTCACTAACTTTGTTAGTGGCTCTTCCACTGGACTTGCTGCAGCTTTCTGACATTTTGGAGTGGGTGCAGAACTAGACACAACCCCTAGACAAGGTCTCATGAGTATTGTGCAGAGAGGAATAATCTCTTCTCCTGACCAGCTGACACACTTCCTAGCGCTACTCAGACACTGCTGACTCAATGACTCTGTCTCTCTCACACCTCCAAGATACTTTCAGTGGAAATGCTACTTGGCCAGCTGGTCTCCTGTCCACACTGGCACTCAAGTTTTTTTTGTCCCAGGTGCTTGACACAGCACTTCTCACTGCTGAACTCCTGGAGGTTTCTGGGAGCCCAGCTCTGCAGAGTGTACCAAGGTCCTTGTGAA
The DNA here is from genome assembly GCA_013397865.1 of Struthidea cinerea. NCBI lineage: Eukaryota > Metazoa > Chordata > Aves > Passeriformes > Corcoracidae > Struthidea > Struthidea cinerea. Next base: position 17,862 of record VZTI01002184.1, on the reverse strand, counting down.
TAGCAGCCCTGCCTCCAGCCAGTCAACTGCTTTACCCACTTTTGGGGAATACCAGTCAAAGGTCCATTCCAGTCAGCTGGCTCATCCACCCTGCAGCTCATGTGGTGAATTTGCAGCCAACTGTCTACTTTGGAAAAAACTATTTTTTTTTTCAAAATACTGGCAGCACAACGATGGCAGCAGTGTGAATTGAGAAAAGCTGCTGTTGGCCAGCATTTAGACTTCTGCTACTAAACTCGCCAACAGATCAGCAGCACGTAAAAGTTAGTTCGGACACTTCTGTATGAGGCACGTATTATTGTACAGGCAAAATTGTGAAGAACTGAAGAGCCTTGAAAACCCTCAGCAGAACAGATATGAAAAAAAAGGCCTACAAACTAGGAAGTGAAGAAGTGATTTAAGAGAGACTAGGAGACAGTTTGCTTTTTAGTCATGAACCTCCTCTCCCATCTGGTATTTATGCTACACGCACACAGACACACAGAGCCACAAGTGCATGCATGTATGTTTCTACCCTCTGAATTTCAAGGCACACAGAAACAATTAAGTCACCCAAATTTTAAAAGCAGATAAAATATTTCTTTAGATGCTTTTCTGACATCTGCAGGCAGTTATCAGTTTGGTTTTTTTCCTTAAATCAGATTGTTTGCCTCAAGCATATACATAAAAGTCTTACACTAAAAACCAAAAAGTTCCTTGAAATGAAGAGAAGAATTGCTCAAAGCAGTGGCAGAGAAGAGATTGTTCTGCCTGGTAAAACCAGAGGACCTGCAGAGTAGAGGATTGCTCAATGGGGCCAGCTACAGCATCACCTGCCAAGTCAGCCACTCTCACAGACTGGGAACTAGCAAGCGAGAGACACAGCCAGTTGGCTTTGGCGGAATATTTATGGAGGATGCAGAGGCTTATTTACTGAATAATCTGGAGACCATCTGGTGGTATCCAGTGACAAGAACACTGAGCTGAAAGTAGAAAAGCCTGAGCTCTATTTCTGGCTCTGCCAACTATTCTCTGTGACCTCTGGTGGCTCATTTTGCCCATATACAGATCATAAAAAAATCTACTCTCATCTCTAGGAAATTTTGATACTTCAGTAAGAATTCAAACTTACTACTATTTTAGCAGTATGATTATTTACCCACATTATCCATAATCACTTCAGAGTTAATTGCCAGAATATTTTCTGAATCTGAGTTTGCCTCCTGTATTAACGAAGAGATTACAACCACCTCAATGGAGGTAGTACATAATGTGGAGTTAAATGGAAAGAATTTCAAAACAAGCTGGACAGTTTTCTTAAGTGAGACATTTCTAAAATAAAGAGATCCTTCTTTTTTTTCAGAAGAAAATGCGCATCAATCACGTGAAGGAAAGATCTGTACATCTTACTGGACCTTCCCTACACCCAGCCTAATGCTCCCTACCATAACTGAGCTGGAAAAAGGATAATCTAAAATGCTCCTGAGAGCAAAATTTCTTACCATTTTGCTGAACCTTTAACTAAGCATCTATAGGGAGCAAAGGCAATTGAGTAACCAGATCAATACCCACAAGACATTCTGATTCCCTTCACCACCAATCTACTCTGTTCAGAGGCCCACAGACTTTCAGACTGATCGCAGTAGGTGGGCTTTCTTAGATGTATTGCTAGATTTGCTTTCTTTTCTCCGAACCCCACTGACAATTTACCATAAGGGTAATGCAAAATCAACCCTATGGCGGAATAACAAAAAAAAAATCCCACCAAGCAACAGTAGCTCTTTGAGAAAATCTCCAGATGACTAAAAACTAGCACTAATCCAAACCCTGATTCAAGTAAAAAGGAAAATTTCTGCCGCAAGCAAAAACCTGCTATCCCCATTGAAATTGTTTTGTTGGATTCTTCCACAGGTGATAACACAGTGGAAGGAAAGAGTTTCTGCCTACCAGGAGGATTCCCACAACACCTCCCACTTTCTTGCCACAGAACTGGTCACCCTTGTCTAATCTCCTTATGTCATCTGGTGTCTCACTGGGGAAGTGCTATCTAGGACAAAGAAGTCTGTAGGGATGCTGGCAAGAGTGGAAAGTGAATCTTGTGACCGAGTGCACTGGGGCTGAGCTGCTCAGGAAAATGATAATGAAGTGGAGGAGTTCTATTTTTGATGGGGGACAAAGGCAGAAAGGTAGCAGGAGGACCCAACCTCCCCTGGTGGGAGGGAGAGGAAGAGAGAGAGGAAGGAAGAAATGCACTTCTTTTCACAGATACACAGGTCAATAACTAAATGCATAACAATGAAGTTTAAATTTAAACACCGAGTTATTTTTTCAACAATGGTTCTGTATATGATAGGTCCAAACTATGACCTTTCTTCACTGATGCTGGAAGAGATCCAAGATACTTCAGGAAGAAGTTGGATCTTCAGGTAAGCAGATCAACTTTTATATAGTATGTAAGATTTTCCAGACAATGTGTGGATTGGAAAAAGGCTTGTGTCGAAGTTTCTTAGGAAGTGGAATAAAAATAGCCAGAGGCTGCAGCAACTAAACCAAGTCCTGGAAAGTCAGCACTAGACTTCCAAAGTAAAAATAAGGCAGACTGCTTGGAAAGCATTTCAGTGGGAGAATAATGCAAACTCATAAAATTGAATCTCTTTTCTTGTACTGCAATCACAGGACTGCCCAAGCCTGCATGATACTATATATTTTACAATGTTTGCATCCCTACAATCTTATGCAGAGATTAATAAAATATGGCAGGATATACTTAAGAATGACTTACGCAGCTTTACAATTCAACCAATCCTGCTGACAGGGGAATAGGAAGGGGGAAATCACTTTATTATTCACTCACTGGACTGAAAAAAGTACTGTATGACATGGAATGTCCTTGAGAGGTTACTAGGGACACACACAAAAAATTTTAACTGCCTGTTTGCTTGTATTTTTTTTCTAAAGGACTTCTAAATTCACACATTAAAGTCTGTTTACATTAATATATTTTGTATCCATTACAGTAAGATCAAGTAGATTAAGGAAGATGTATTTCCATGTCTTTCGATGTATTTATTTTCAACTCTGCTAAACTAAGACTAGTGTAATAGATTTTTGTGTATGCGTAAATCCATCTCCATGTTTTGTGAACTAATTCCGTACTGCAAAAAAATAATACTGCAAATCATTATTCACTTACTGTTGATACAGTATAAGGGCTCAAACATATAAACCCCATACTTTTCCTTTTTCCATCTCTTAGTTCAGTCAAAATTCCACTGTCCACCTTGAAGAAGTAAAATCACTCCAAATATTAATAGGATTTTGGTTGTTAGTTACAGCATCGAATAAACACTCTCAACTGTTATCGCCAGATTTTCTCACATTTTAAATCAATATTTTCAGTTTTCTAGCTATGCTGAGTGTTTTCAGAATAAGGTTTGCCCATAAGAAATTCAAGACTATGATATGAAAACTGAAATGATACCTACAGCTTTTCATGAAGAGCTATCATGTTTGAAGAAAGCATACCTTCAAAATATCTAGCCATGAACTGAATAATCTCATCTCAAAATTCATTAAGTGCTCAGTAATCTGAAAAGCACTACACTGCTCGTGTCTTATCTGCAGTAAGGAAAAGCAGAGCTCTGTTGTAATTCACTGAAACACAGCAATATCATATTACACTTGTATTTGTAAAATGGCTATTTACTTTCACTTACAAAAGAGCGATTTTAAATCACAAAATTAAAAAAAAAGAAGTTATTAATGTAGTATTTCAGACATCAAAGCAAGTTTTTAAAAGTTCTTCAATGTACTTAATATATCAAACCATCAGTACCATGCAGGACAGAAGTTTTAAAGCATTCTGTCGTCAGGAACCCTCTGTAAATTTCCCTCCAGCAACAACAACTTTCCCCTGCTCTGAACAGCATAGCATGAAAATGATGGCTACGCAACTCTGTATTCTGTACCACCCACAATCACTTTGCCCAGCCCAAGGCAACGATGAATTTACTCTACATGAAACAGACCTATGACAGTGTATCTTTTCTTGGATGAAAATAGAGCTTGGGTATGTTGAAAGGATTGGCTCCTGATGCCACTGGCAGTTCTGTCACTGGAAGGCATTGCCACAGCCTTCCAACTAAAAGACATGGCTGAACTGCACCTCAGCTGAGAAATTTTTCAGATAAAAACTTGAAGCATGTCCATTTAGTCATTAAGCTCTGCTTAATTTAGAACAGCTATTGAAAGTATTTTTAACACACCATTAGATCTCATGTCTTCTGTATTTTGTAGTAACAACTTTCCACAATGGCTATCCTCTTTCCCTCTTACATTAATTTTATGAACCACAAGAAAAAGCTACACTGAACATTTCTATCTAGCAGGACACACCTCAACTGAACGTTTTTTATGTTGATGTATACATCAAGAACTATCTTATTGTGGACTTAATGACATGACATTAAAGGGGACACCAATTAAAATGCAGGAATTCAAATTTGTAAAACTAGTTAAAAATCTGTCATTCTTCTATTTGAAAAGTTGTTATTTTCTGTAATGATTGTATTTTAAAGGTGGTTTAGAAGTGATGAGACCTTAAAAAAGAGACAGTCACTACAAATCTCACCGGCACTGGTGATGATATGTATCAATCCCAAATCCTATGCTGTTCTCCAGCAAATCATACTCTTTATGTTGATGATACTGATGCTGTAAGACAGGATCTTTTGATGAAGTATGGGACATAGAACATCTTCTTCCACAGCAGGGAAGAAGATGCTCTTCTCAGGGAAATTAACTTCCTCATCTAAAATACACTTAAAAACTATTTTTGTAGTTAAAAGCTATTCCATCTCAAATTAGCTGTGTACAATTTGAATGTGCATATACTTCTGAAAATCAGTCTTGAGCTTTGTGCCTAACTAGAAGGACAGAAATCGAGATGTGTTATGCTTGACTGACGCAGGCCGGCAGAAAAGTTCACACAAAAACCCAAAAGGACTGAAATGAAAGCTTAGGTCGATACAAACATTTTACAACTTGTTGAAAGAGCAAAAAGATACATTAACAAAAATGACACGAGATCCACTTTTATACAGAACATTATTCAGAAGTGTCTGCACATCTAGCAAAGAGAGACTCATGCAGCAAAATACTGGGGCAACGTTGCACTCAATATTCTGCACCTAGGTCCATCACTTCACCCATCTGTTCATAAGAATTCATTTATTTAAACTTATGAGCAGAAAACCTTCCATACTCCTTGAGAATGAAAAATACTATGCAGCGCTCCACAGTTCTTAAAAAATATACTGTCTTGAAGGAGAAAGGTTATTGGCAGCCATAAGCATAAAATGCGGCTATAAGCATAAAATGTACATGTCACATTTAAATTTCAGTTGTGGCTTAACTCACCAATCTGTTTCAGCCCTACTGCCGAGGTATGCTGTCTCCTCAGCTTTGTTTCCTAAGGAGTGGAGACTTACACTGTCAGATCACCTGTCTGACAAGCAATCATGGCTTTCACCTCACTCTGCAGTCCACTGGCCACTTCCAAACAAATGCCACAAAAAGGTAGAGAACTCGAAGAAGGCCTCCAAATCTAACAGGACCGCCCTTGGCTGGAGGAAGGGGTTGGTTCGACACCTCCTCACTGAAGGGAAGTTTTTAGCATGATCCTAACAAGTTACCTGTTTGTGCTGAATTAGCTGCTGATGGACACACATGGTCTGATCAGCCAGCCAGCACTTATTCACCAAAAATGCCCTGACACGCACTGCCTCTTGTCCACCTGGAAGGGGACTGGGACTGCTCCGAGGAGAATGAAGCAATAGACCTGAAGGAGAAACAGGCCATTTATTGTCACTGGAGAAGTAGGCTGGGCATCCACAACATCCAAAGGCAACCAGAATTTATTAGCTCCATTACTTACAGAACAAATGACACTCTACAGGACTGAAAAAACCTCACTTAGAGCTCCTGGTAAAGATGAAAAGCAGATTATGCCAAGCACATACCCCATTCTGCTTTAGTTAGGAAAAAAGGCAGGAGAAGGAATGGAGGAAATGCAATTTAAGTTTCTTGCTGGAATTGTACAGCAATCTGAGCCGGCTTCCAGAATATGCCTATTTTTCACATTGGGGACTATCTACTGACTCATAGTACTGGCTACTACTATGTACCGAGGGTGACAATATAAAACTACGTTAGCTCATTTGTATAATATCCACTTATAGCTATACTGAGTCACTCTTTAATATTATATATTATAATGATATTATACAATATATACTACATAAAACTTGCAGAACCCTTCCTCCAAATCTAAGAAACTTTTATGATCACCATCATCATCATTATTCCACAGAACAAATTTAAGCTACAAACCACAGCTTTTTTAGCAGCTTCAGCAACCTCAGAACACAATAACTCTTTGGGCTGGCTATTTTACAGAAACTTCTGTAATCAAAGATACAAGCAACATGGCCATCCAAGATAAAGTCAAAATTAGATTTAAACTGGATTTCAAAACTCAAGCACCCACCAGAGATATAGCAGACTTATTGCTATACTGCAAAATGTTTGAAAACTGCTTTTCCGGCAGCAAACATTTATTAACTGGATGAAATGTTCCCATTCCCACGAAAAAAGTCTTTGTTTTAGAGAGTGTTTAAAAGTCCAACACAAAACATTAGCTTTGCGCTTACTGTCTAAAGTCAATTAATATGGATAATCAGAAATAGTCAGAAGTTAAAATTTAGTTGAGTCCTAATGAACACGGCTTGCTGCCATCATGTGCTACTGGTCACTATAACTTTCAAGATAAGTGGTGAGTGAAGACAAAAAGGGTCCCAATAGGTCAATGACAGAAAAAAAGATGCCATCTACACATCAGAATAGCTAATAATTTTGAAGTCTACAACTATGTTTACAGGGAAATTAAAGCTGGAAGTTATTCAGTTCCATATTACATGTAAGGGTATCAGTTTATAGTCAATTTTTTGATTGTTTTCTTTTTGACAAGGTGTAAAACAGCATTTCTAAAATTCATCTACTAGAATGGTGCAATTTCTTGACTAGATAAAAGCATTAATGTCTCTGTAAATGTGGGTACTATTTTTTTTCTAGTATAACAGCCTGCTGTTTATTTCCTATCTTGCTGTTTGTTTTGTGTTTGTTTTTGTTTTTTTTGTTGTTTTGTTTTTTTTTTTTTTTTTTTTTTTTTAATACATTTTGATACTTTTAGACATGGGAAATGCTTCCATCTCCTAAATGACCTGCAGTGGAATTTACTGTAGTGTGTACTGTACAAAGTTCTTTGGTATCCAGAGGAACAGTTACCAACTGATGGAACTTCCTTCCCTAAAGAGCTTGTTTTGAATAACAAACTACTCCAGGGGGAAATACATTATTTTGTCTAATCAAATGTTCAAGTGAGGCTTATTTCATTCCAGGGTTTTACTATGCATTGTGGAAATGTGTGTGACACTGACCTTTAATTAAATCTCAACCTTAAAGGAAGACAGTAAAAGCTTAGCAGCCCAGATTGTGCATATGATTTTAAGGCTACATTTAAATGGTTTAAAGAATTAATCAAAATCTCCTATTTTTTTAGTATTCTCTAAGACGTTTGCTTTTATGTAATCTGTATAAAAGGTTTTAGTAAATATCAGTAGTTATTTTTTCTTGCTTTGTTTGATCAGGTTTAAAATACAGATGTTACTGATACATGGTTTGTATTGCCAACATGCTTCCTTTTACCCAAGTGTATTTATCCAGTGCTTTTTGATTAGCTGGAAGTGTTTCACACTGAGAAACATGTACTTTAGACAGAAAACAATTCAAAAGCACAGTATCACATACATGTAGGGCAAAAGTTCATTTTTCACGTCAGAGAGTTCGAGTCAGGTAAAAATATAACTCGGCCTCTCGTGATGTCTCTGCAGGTGGCACGAACCAGAAACAGCCAAGCCGTTCCTGAGAGGCCTTCTGCTGATGAGACATCTTTGGGGGAGCCTACTGCCCAGGTCCTACCAGGGAAGGAAAGGACAAGTCAAGGATAGGGAGCAAAGAAGAGGAAACCAGGGGAAATATTGGGGTGCCTTCTTCAGCATCCTCTTTCCTTCACCTCAACCATCCCAGAGCATATGTCTCTAGACAGGAGAAGAGAGTATCTAGCAGGAGAGAGTTGGGAAAGCACAGCAGGAAAGCCTTTCAGATGCTGTGAAAAGCACTAATAAAGAAAGAAATATTCTGATTAATTACTCAAGTATGCACTGTTGATTATGTGTATCCATAAAAAAAGGAAAAAACCTACATAATTCCTGTTGTTAAACAACAATTAATGCTGAAATTTTTTGCCACTTCTTTCAGACTACTGTCAGAAAGACAACATAATAACACTATAAATAAAATAAGCAGTATAATAAACAACATCTCAAAAACTGGTGCAATACTCAGGTGTACACATTTTCTGTAGTGGTCAGATACTATTTTTACAGTAAACACTTTACTAATGCATACAAGGTATAAAGGTCTTGGAAAAGCAGAATAAATACATTAAACCCCAAATATTATCACTTTTTTTTGCAGCTGATGCAAACCAATTGTATTATGTTCCTTGAACACTCTCTACTCGTAAAGTGAAGAGTCACAAGTTTCAGGTATTTTTAAAAATGGTACTGATGGTTCAGTTCCAAGTTTTATTCTGTTTGGTTTTGATGTATTTTTGACATCCATTCATGTAAATGGAGAAAACAAGCTAGTTATTTCTCTTCCTCACTGCTAATTTTCAGTTCTAGTTGGCTGCAGAGGTTAATTCCAAGGTTGGCTTTCAACCACATTTTCTATCTATCACTTCGTAAACTTTCCTGGAAACTTCTTCTGATCTTAAGAAAATAACAACATAACAAAACCTGCTTAAATCAAACCTTTGAGTAAAATGTAATTATTTTTGTTTTGCACTTATTTTGAAGAATAAAGTAACAATATTGGCTTCTATTGATATAACATTGTACTAGTTTTGAACACGTCTATTTATATTTTAGATAATTTATGTTTAGACACAGATGGAGAGCAAATTTATTCTAGTCTAAAGGGGCTTGATTTTTTTTTAACAAACCTGGTGACAAACATGCTTATGCCAATATTTTACTTCACATAATAAAAAAGTGAACTTCCTTTCGAAGTGTCTCTTTACATGCTCAGCAAACATCACTGGTACATTTTCCTTGTGATAAGAGAGGATTCAGATTTTGGAGAACTGAACATGGAAACTAAGGTAAAGGATGGCAGTAATACAATTCAAAACAAATTACAAATACTGCTAGATGCAGAGAAGCCTTCAGCCTGCCTCCACGTAGTACTTGTTACTAAGTATTCAGCTTATAAAATAATTAATATATTAAGTAGTCAGCTAAGATGGCATCTGTATTTTTGCAAAGACTGATATATTCTCTTTTCATTTTTTCTGGTTACATAAATCCAGGTTGAAATGCAAAGGAGGTTTTGCTTTTCCTCTTTTTTTCCTCCATGAGAAAAGCCATGAAATAATTTAATGCTTGAGTTAATACAGGCACAAATACTAGAGGTTGTATTTAACATTTTTAACAGGAGTTGAAAAGTTCAACTGAAAAACTTCACTGGACTTTATGAAGACAAAACATTAGATTGTATCATATTTGCTCTCCACTTATCTCCTAAACAACACAATTTAGTTTAGCTAAAATCTGAATTGACCCTCAGGCTTTTTAAGTGTCTACATTGTGAAACTTCAGGAGCTTCACTGCTCCTGTTGAGAGCCCTTTCCCTTACTGATAGCCACAGGCTCCCTCATGTTGTCACATAACAGCTTTTATAAGGACAAGCTGGTAGAAATGAGTTGGTGATTTTCTTGTGGTAGAAGCCTCTCGCAGCTTACAGAAAGAAAACCAGAACGAGAACCATCATGCTTTCTGTCAAGAAAGGCAGTGTGGTCTCTCATACTTGCTATGGTGCAAGTGGAAAAATTAAATAAGGGTTAATAAGGGAATCTCACTGGCACATAAGGCAAAACTTTCACCTGATCAACAGCTATGATTCACTTGTTCTTTTAGTTAACCTATTTAAAAATGAATCAGCATAGTGCTGATATGGAATATATCACAAAGTAATCTCTTCTAGAAATGACTTCTTAAATCTTAAATCAAGAAGGCTTTTGCAGGGTCACACTAGAGCGCTTTCTAGCCCACTATCCTTTTCTTCAACAGTGGATGCCCAAAAAGAGATGGGCAAGGTCAGGACAAAGATACATAACAACAGTCTTCTAAGACTCCTCAAGAACCTGAGCCAAACACGCTTTCTACATACTCAGGAGGCCTCAGCTGATTTCTGTTTTGTGAACTCTGAACTCATCCCATCTTCTCCACAGGCCATGTGAACTTCATAAAATAGCTTTGATTATACATACTATTGCTGACATGGTATGCACTGGAACAATGCTCCATTCTTACTTTACAACCCCAGGAAGACTTATGCTGGCTGATCCAATACCATGGGAAAATGTAAACAGAATTTAAATGTATATATCTATAGGTACCCTCCCCTGCCACATCTTTTGTGGTCAAATGACCCCTCATGGGATTTCTGCATACCTATCAGTACACAGTATTTTCAGTAAAAATAACAGAGTAGTAGAGTGGAAGTGCCTTGCAGTTACACAGCAAACCCAAGAGAAAAGAGTTCTTGTGGCATAAGGCTCAAACAGCCACGTAAGTCTTTTGTACACTCAAATTCATGTGAGTCGATTGCTTTTGAAAGGCATCAGACTAAGCCTTAAAGCTCCAGTCCACATATGGCGGAATAACAATAACTGCTGTGTTATTTCTGTAGCTGTACACAGGTAGCTGTGTTTACTTATCCAAAAGGGCAAGGGTGAGCAAGACAGACCTGTTCTTATACTACCTAACCTCCACAAGGAATGTCAGCCTTCACATCAGAAGAAGGAAAACCATCACACTGCACTGGGCTTCTTCTGACACACAGGTTCTCAGTGGCTTTTGGTCTGACTCTAATCTCTGCCCATAGATACAGAGGTGGAGGAAGTAAGCCTGCTTGTTTAGATAGCCATCACCTTCCCATTACATCCTACTGCTTGTTCCTATCTCCGCTTTCTTCTTCTCCATTTTGTGTCACCCGCCCTCAGTTAAAACCACGGAAATGATCTGCACTAAAAATAACCTCTCCCTCCACCTCATTTGGTCAGGCCAAACAAACAGCTTTACCAGGACACAGCTGAGGGCACATTGCAGGCATATAAATGGGAAAGTGGAGTGGACAGTGATGGGGGAGGGTTGGAGGAAGGAGGACAATGGCTTAGCCTGGCAGCATTGTTGGAACAAATGCACATGAAACTGAACAGTAAGCACTCCTTAGCATGTGCTCTCAGAGCAGCGACGCGATTCAAAGACTGATGACTTACTTAAAATATAAAACCTGAGGAGAAAAATAATTGATATAGAGACATGAAAAGGGTATGAGCATAAGCATCTCAAAAAAGTAAATTAATTCCAAAGTCACTTGGCCAGTGATATACCCTCCAGCTTTGAAACATCAGGTCCCAACAAGAACCCAACCTTTCCACACTGGAAAAACCTGCCCAGAGAGAGTAAGCATTGACACAACTGAGCCAGTCCTTACCTACACCAAACAAAGAGTGCTCAGAGCAAACTGTGCTCTCTTGCTAGCAGCAAATGCCTGGAATTCCCCCCAAGTCAAGCCAACTGTTAGTCAGGATTTTCTCCCTACTACACCCTGACATTCCACAGAACAACCCTCCATAAAGTGCTTAAACATTTTATTTTAAATTTCCCTCTTGGTGTCTGGAAGCATGCAAAACAATATGTTTTTACACAAAAACCCCCAAATGAACCCACCTAATTATGTTATTTGCAAAGGTGTTTCGTTGTTTCTATCTTGGAAAGGGAAAAAGTAAAAGAAAATAAAACTTTGTTTTACTGCATACTTTTTATCTCTGTATTTCCCCCAGGATTGCAACTTATAAAGTTTAAGTATGTTCACGTTTATCATGTAAGCATGGATCAGGAATGGTATTAGCATGACATGTGGCTGTACTTATAATAAGTTCACCACTCCTAACAATTACAGAACCAAAAAAAAGATATGCCTTTCAATGTGACAATCATTTGAGTCAACAACATTGCAAGATGCATGTCAGCATTTGTTCCCTTTAAATTCACTCCATTAGAAAAGCAGGAACTACTCCTAGTGGGAATATGAAATGGAAGTTGTGTCTTTTTTCTACAGATCTTGCTATCACAAGCAGGAGAGCTAATGAAACCTGATATACTGTGATCTGTGTGTGTAGTTCTTTAAACCTCTCACTAGCAAAATCAACAGCTTTGCCTTAACTCTGCTCTCAAACCCCCTCTTCTGAAGACAAATGCAAAAGGCACATCTCCAAAAAGCCTGCAGACTACCAAGGATGGCACTTGCCACAGGACTCACAAGTTTACTTCCTTGTAAAGGCGATAGTTGGCAGCTGTCACCAACATTTCAAAGCTACTCACCTGCCCCCCCTCCACCTGGAGAACCTCCTCACTGACGCCAGAGCCTTGAAACAAACTTGTTTTATTCTCCAAATTCTATTTTCACTTCCACATGCTCCAGGGGCTACAGCTAACAGCCTCTGAACTGGATTTTTCACCCCACTGTTAGGCACCAGATGTCCTAGTCCTTGAACAGATTAGAACCTTGTACAGAAGTAGGAAAAGTCTTATACTTAAATGTACATATGTATGCCAGTGCACACACGGATGAAAACAAAAGCTCCTGCTTGCTGGTTTTAATTGAAAATATCTGAAGGCATGCTCTTTGCTCTTTGGAGCCTTTAGAGATTATACTCCTGACTGCATTACTTCCCTCAGCCATTTTTTTCTGCTTTTAGGGAGGAAAACTTTAGGCCCTGTCCAATTAGGAAATGTGCGTAGCTCTCCACAAGAAGAAGTGAATCATGTGCATCTTGCCAGGAATTAGTTTTAAAGCAATCAACATTTGGAAGCACAAGAAGAGTTTTGTGCATGCTATGTTATAGTCTGCTACACTGTCTGAAATAGCATCCTGGAAGAACATGCACTTTAAGAAAAATTATCACTGTCTGTTTATACAACATGGCCATGACAAAATTAGTCAGATAACTAATGAAGTTCCAGTTCAATTCAAGACATGATTACAGAAGACCTGGTTTTGGAAAAGAACTCCCAGGGGCTTTCAACCAACATGCCCACAGAAGCTCATCCAACAGAAAGTAGCAAACGTGAAAGACCAACTGATATGACCTTGTGTCTTCCAAAGTTTCCCAGATTTTCAGAAGTTTTTAACTTCTTGAGCATAAGGTGATTCACGTCACTGAAGATACAGACGTAAGTGCCTGAAACTGGGCAGTCGTATCTCCATGTATTCGTGAGATTGTTCTCATTAAATTCACTGTTGCTGAATATCCCAAACATGTGGACTACCATACATCACGAAAGAGAGGAATTTTCTCCTCTCCTCAGCTTAATTTGCTCCCTCTGAAAAGACAGGCACAAGAATATGTAATTACAGCTTTTTAAATACTAAAAATTGTATTTGGCTCCCTTTCCCCTTCAACTTGGAGTGTTCTCTTTCCAAGAGTAAACATACCCAGTTTACTTTGTCTCCTCTTACTCCTGATGCTCTCCTCTGGACTCCATTTGTGTACTTCTTTTTAAGTTCAGTTCCCAAAATTAGACACAATACCCCAGCTGAGGACGCACCATTGCCAAAGAGAATGGCATAATTACTTCATGCTTTTTTGTACAACAGGCTTGTTAATGCATCCCAGAATGAGTTAACTTATTGTTTGTGGTCCACTACTACAACAAAGAATTTTTCCTGCACTACAAGCAGCTTCTTTGCATCCTGTATCCTCTTCCATTCCCTTCCCTAGAGACTTTCTGTTTATTCCTGAGAGGCTACCAGAAGGGGATGACTGGTTGACTTGCTGGAGACAACCATGTTTGACAGACTTTAATGTACAGATTTAGTATTACCAAGATCCTATAGCAACTTGTTTTTAATTCCTTGTACTGCCAAAAAAACCTGAAAAGTGAAACAGAACTGAACCATTTTCTTTGAAATTGCTCGCCACAACTGATAGAGAAAATATGATGAACAGAGGTACAGGTTTAAAAATGAATAAAGTGAATTAAAAAAGTATTTTAGCAGTAAAAAGAGGCCTTCTCTAGTAGCCACTCCTCACTATTTTTGCTTCTTTAATCACAATCTACAATGCTTTTTCCCACAAACCCTAAGTGCTGAATCATGTAAGACCTAAATTGACATAAAAATAACAAAATTCTGCTACTTGCAGTGTTTCCCCAAGGGAGATCAAAAAGTTCAGACCATTTTCTCTCAGTGACACACAGCATTAGGAACTGCGAAGAAAAAAAGGGGCATTTTGTATTTTTAAACATTTTATTTCTCTAATGAGAAGGGTTCCAAACAATGGTGTTCTTTTCTGCTAAATCAGGCAAACTATAATGAACGATTAAGGAACTATGAGCAGATCTGAAAGCACAAATGTCCTTTGTGGTACTGTAAACATTGCCTCTCCAAAATCAGGCTGAAGAGCAATTTATTTTCTATTTTAAGAACAAAAATAAAGTGTGTTCTCCGTCTGTACGGAAGAAAATATTAGTCATGGTAGATAATTTTAAAAATGCGTCTTCATAAGTCATACATGGCAGTATAGCAAACGAGAAGACATGTCATTACACATGAAAGAATAAAAAATTGAATGCAATGGATTTTTTGAACAGACTAGTCAATATGTACAACAGATCTGAAAATACCCGAGATAAGGACAATTATCACCAATAGTACCCTTTGGGCTCTGCTAATGTTGGTACAGAGGCCTTCACACATATTCCTCTTACCTGCAACTGTGCTCAGGTTCTCGTGGAATTATAAAATAATCCACTGTAATTATACAAAGATATCAACTCAGTGTCACAAACTCCCCAAACCCTACCAACAGCAAAAGAACAACACAAAACCCCGCCCCACAATAAAAAGGACTAGATAATGAAAAAGAAAACACCTTGAACACTGTTTGTAGTTTGGGTTTCTCATTGCCAACAGGATCTAGTAAAACTAGAAGGGCAACAAGAATGAGCAAAGACATGGAACAAGCCCTGTGAGAGAACCAGTTAAGGAGACTCTTTAAGTGGAAAGACAAATATTTGAAGGTATATGATATGCAATGAGAGGGGCAATGTAGGAAAGACAAAATATTTCTAATAGAGAAACTAGGGAAGACTAGTGGGCAGCAGGCTTGGAGGAAAAACCCAACAAAACAAACAAACAAAAACCTCCAAATCAATCAAGTGGCACTTCCTCATACAACACATACTTAAACTGCAGAACTCACTGCCATAATTAAAAGCCCACACAGGCTGGGGGGGCAAAAAAAAAAAAAAAAAAAAAAAATTCCTGGA
>VZTI01002183.1:363577-393175 GCA_013397865.1 Struthidea cinerea | reverse complement strand
CACTGCTGACTCATGTTCAATTTTCATCAGCCAGTACCCCCAGGTCCCTCTCCACGGCACTGCTTTCCAGGATCTCATTCCCCAGTGTCTGTACATCCAGGTGCATCCACCATCCCAGGTGCAGAATCCAGCATTTTCCCTGTTGAACTTCATATGGTTGGTGATTGCCCAGCCCTCTAACTTGTCAAAGTCTCTCTGCAGGGCCTCCCTGCCTTCAAGGGAGTCAGCAGCTCCTCCAAGTTTTGTATCATCTGCAAACTTGCTCAGTATCCCATCCAGTCCAGTGTTCAAGTCCTTTTTGATGATATAGAAGAGCACGGGGACTAAGATGGAGCCCTGTGGAACCCCACCAGTGACAGGTCATCTGTTTGATACAGCCCCATTCACTATAACTGTTTCTGCCTGACCTGTGAGCCAGTTGCTCACCCATCACATGATGTGTTTATCCAAGAGACTGTACAGAAAGCTTTACTGAAATCCAGAAAGATTACATCAACTGACTTCCCATAACCAGCTAGGTGGGTTACCTTGTCTTAAAAGGAAATTGGGTTTGATAAACAGGACTTTCCCCTTGTGAAACTTTGCTGGATGTGACCAGTGACTGTGTTGTCTTTCAGGTGTTTTTCAGTATCATCCAGAGTAATCTTCTCCATAACTCTACCAGGCACTGAAGTGAGACTGACAGGCCTGTAGCTTCCCAGGCTGTCTTTCTTGCCCTTCTTGAAAATCGGGACAATGTTCACCAGCTTCCAGTCAGCTGGCACCTCTCCAGATTCGCAAGACTGCTGAAAAATCAAGAGAGTTTTTGTGATGACATCAGCTCACTCCTTGAGGATTCCTGGATGAATGCCTTCAGGCCCCATAGATTTGTAAGGATCCAGCTGGAGCAGGAGATCCTGCAGTTTCACAATCAACTAGGTGTTGATCATTCTCACAGTCATGATCCTCCAGCTCAGGGCACTGAGACCCCTTTGGTCCATCATCTGTGTTGAAAACAGGGGTAAAGAATGCATTAAGAATCTCTGCCTTGTCCATGTCCCTGTTTGTGAGGTGATCATTGTCATCCTGAAATGGGCTGATGTTATTTTTACACTGCATGTTGCCATTAACATACTTGAAAAAACTCTATTGTTCCCCACAGTTCCGGCCACGTTCAACACCAGCTGAGCTTTGAATGCACAAATTTTCTCCCTACAGTGGCAAGGAGCATCTCTATATTTTTCCCATGTCACCTGATCTTGCTTCCATTGGGCATACACCGTCCTTTTTTGCCTTGTTTCCAAGAGAGGATCTCTGTTCAGCCAAGCCAGCCTTCTGCCTCGCCTGCTTGACTTCCAGCATTNAGCCTTCTGCCTCGCCTGCTTGACTTCCAGCATTTGGGAATTGCCTGTTGCTCTGCCCCTAGGAGGTGATGTTTAAAAAGTGACCAGCACTGATAGACCCCAGCACCTGCAAAAACATTTTCCCTGGGGACTTTACTTACCTGTTCCCTGAGCAGTCTGAAGTCTGCTCTCCTCATGTCCAGAGTTGAGGTTTTACTCGCACTTTTCCTCCTGTCAACACAGATTAGAAACTCGATCACTTCAAGATCACTGTTGCCAAGACAGCTGCCAATCATAAAATCCTCTCTGTTGACAAGCAGCAGGTCGAGAAGGGCATCTTTCCAAGTTGGGTCCCTGAGGACCAGTTCCATGAAGTTGTCATCCAGGTTTTTTAGGAATCTTCTGGCATGGGTAGTACCAGCTGTGTGATGCTTCCAGTTAATTTCTGGCAAGTTGAAGTCCCTCATAAGGACAAGGGCGATTGACTTGGAAGCTTCCCTTAG
This sequence comes from Struthidea cinerea, assembly GCA_013397865.1. NCBI lineage: Eukaryota > Metazoa > Chordata > Aves > Passeriformes > Corcoracidae > Struthidea > Struthidea cinerea. The sequence continues at coordinate 391,350 of VZTI01002183.1, read as the reverse complement.
TTCCTCAAATAATTCATCGGTGTCATTGTCCTGGCTGGGAGGTCTACAGTAGACTCCTATAATGTCATTCACATTATTTGTTTGCCCTTGATTCTTATCCAGAGGTTCTCAACTATGCCATTGCCAGCTGTGTCATGAAGATAAGAAAAAAAAATTAAAAAATAGAATGGAGAGAAAGAGCATACCATCAAGTACTGAAAAGGGGAGGAGAGTTACGCAGGGCATAAATAGTGTGGGCTCAAAATCTCTGTCTTATTTTTTATGGGCTATGAATGTTGCTAATTGACCATGGAATGAATCCATAATAAAAAGTTATATCTCTCAAAACTAGCTTTTGAACAAAAATACACATGAAAAGTAATATTGAAAACATTTTAAGAGGAATTATTGCAGGTATTCACTGATAGGAACGTGTCCTAAGGATTCAAAAAACACCAGTGTATAGAATTAACTGAAGATAAGACTCATGTGAGCACTAGGCTATTTCTGTGTGCTATGTCGAACATCAGTTGTGGAAAAAAGCTTAGAAACTATTTTAAGAGATCAAGTAGAAAATACTTTGAAGGACTCAGGTTGATTAGGAGCAGAAAATATGGGTTTAAGAAAAAACGTAATTTATGCATTGTTGACTTTTCTTCCCTTCTAAAGAAAACCACTACAGCTTGTGAGTTGAAGAGAGAAAACTGAAACTTTAGTGTTTGAAATATTATGGCAAGATTTACATGGCAGGTGTAGCACTTTTATATTAATAAATAACTGAAACAATAGAATGATTAATTGGCTAAAGGATAATAAGCAAAGAGATTTCTTACTGAAAATTTCAGGAGTCACTAGAAAGCAGGAGTTCTTGTCTGGGTAAAGTAATAGGGTATCTTTTGGGCCAGTGTGAGAGATTCCCCAAAATCTTTTGTCCATACAAAAGATTGTCATTTTAGTGCATTACAAGACTCTGAGACTAGCTCAGCCTCAGCAGGACCGAAGAGAGGCACAAGGGGTAGACACAAGCTGTTGAGGTTAGGGAACGAGACCTCTTATATCATTTTGTAATTTCTAGAATGACTAGACAGAGTTGAATTTGAATGTGTTACCAGAAAATTGTATTGACTCTTTTAATCTTTCTTATTTTTGAGAATTTTCAGTAGTTTTTAGTATGTGTTTGACATTCAGCAGTCACTCTTCAAGCTCAGTGATTGAAGAGATGTCATGTACTATTATTTTTGTTTCTTGAGTAGATGAGCAAGTGAGCAATGTTTCTGTGGTGCTGCCCAGTCCTGCTGCTAAAACTGTTGGACCAAATGAACATAAACTGACTTTGTGCCAAACAGACTTCTGCTTTCTCACTTCCTTGCAAAGAGTAAAGGACAGAGTTATCACATGAAATCTTGTAGTGTTCAGATATATTAGACCAAGTTGTGGAGGTCTACAAATTACTAAAGTTGAATTTCAGTTGTCAAATTAACAAAATTTGAGAACAGGGTTTGTGCTCTATTTTCCTCACTTTTCTAATTATGCCTGATGCTTACAAACTCGTGTCAAAGGCTCCACCCTTCTTTTGTGAGCTATCATAGGAAACAAGGGGGAAAAAAGGAACAGAGCAGCAGAGCACCAAAGCTAACACAAAACTGTAAACCTGTAGAGACAGAAGTTGTACATAAATTCTGCTATGGAGGGAAATAATAGTCCACAGCAGTGGAGAAATGAAACATACAGGCTACAGCCTTCCAAGAGTGTTTTGATCTAATGTTGGAATAACAGAATTGTTAGTAAATGCAGCTGTATACCTTGTTCATTTGTCATCTTATTAAGTGCAATGCATATCTAAGCCATGTCTCATTTGGTTTTGTTCATAAAATGGAACTTAAAACCAGTTACTGTCTCTCTTGATAGTGTTCACACCAGTTAACACATGTATAATTACATCTTTTCACTTAAAATGTCTATCTTGCAGCAAAACATAATTGGATGAATACATGTTAGGATGGAATTATTTCTTTTCGAAACAGAGAAAAACCCCAATCACTGATGATACAAAATGGTGAGATAGGAAACCAACAGCCTCGTTTCTCTTTTGAATTATGAACATCGGAGACATAAGTCAGCGTATGTTTTATCTAGAGAGAGTTCTGACTGTAGGGCTATTGCCTATCCAAGCCTCTATTTACTTCTAACACTACATAGTTTACAAATACCACTGGATTGTGTCATTTTCATCTTTTTCCCCACTAATGAATAACATTTTCAGCTTTCAGAAGCCAGGATTTTTTATGAAAAAAAATGGTTGCCTTGCCAGTTCTAAGCATGCTAACAGCGTATCATTACTGTAATTATTAGTTTAAGGAAAAAAAAAAGCTCCGGGAGGGACAAGTAGTTCATGTTTAATACATTATTAAAACAATTTCAGAGTGTATTACTGTATCAGTATTAGTTTGCAAAAAACTGCCAGCAAAGCTTGCCTTTCTCCCGCATTTCACAAGAATGGTCCCAGGAGAGTCTGCAGCCAACATGCTTTAATCTATGTGAAAGTAAAAATGGCTTTTGTGTCTAACACAGAAACATTACAGGGTTGGCTTTTTTCCTTCTGAAGGATGTACATTAAGGGTTCAGAATAATAGATCAGTGTTCAAAATATCCCAGAACTACAATGCATTTTTCAAATATCTGGCTTTTGAATGAAATTGTGTAAAAGTAGTGCAATAATGTGCTCTCTTCAGGCTTTCAGGGTCATCTTTTCTGTTTGCCAGGTCATTCGCAGAACTCATAGGCATGAGTGGTTAATGTAAATCAGGATATGCTTTGATAATGAAAGGAAAATTCAAGAAAATCAAGAGTTTTAGATAAAGACATACTTTTTTGGCAAGTTGTTTTGATTATATATTTTTGATTGGGAGGGTTTTTTTGTAATTAGCAGCAGAGATTGTATATTATTTCTCCAATAAAAGAATTAACTATAAATCCTACTTTTGTAATTTTTTCCCTCTTAACTAATAACTACATTTTTGTTAATTTTAGTAAAATATATATCCCCTTGTTTTAAATTCGTGTTTCTTTCAAAATTGAATGGAATTAAGCAGCAAAGTTTTCAGTAACAGAAAAAAACCTCAGATAGCTGGGTGTCACTCCTGTGTTACTGGTATGAGAAACATTTGCATCTGCAGATCTCTTCTAATCAACTTACATGTCAAATAAAAGAAAGGATTGAGAGCTACAGAGATACTCTACAGATGGAAGTTTGAAATTCAACACTTATGAATTTCATTTTGGTTTTCCTTTTTGCTTCTGGTTTCCGTTGCTTTTGCTTTATTTTTTTTTAAATCATTAGAATCCAGAGCAATGTTGTTAAAGAACTGATAGATTTTCATTTATTTTAAATGCCTATAATATTGAAAAAGAGACAGAGAGATGGGCAACAGCTGTTGGCAAGGCAAGGTTTTTGGCCATGTTATAGTGTATTTTACACCAAAACCAAGCAAGTAGTATAGGGAAAGCAGGATGGGAAAAGCCAGATAAGTTGAGTATACCTATATGCTATAAGAAATTAATCTTTCCTGATACGTCAGTTTCCTAATGGTGATTGCAGGGTGTAAAGATTTCTCAGTGTGTTGGCTTTTGTGGTTTAATCTAAGAAGATAAACAATTTGTAGCATTGCTATTTAAGAAAGTTATTTAAATTTACATAGATATTCATAACATACCATTAAAACAAGTTGTATGAATGAATACTAAGTCAAATATTTTGCTGTTAATACTTAAGTAATGACTACAGTGTAAGTATTTTTGTAATTATCAGAGCTTCGTCTTGTAGAGAAGTAACTAAAAGGTCCCCTAAATGCTCATTTCAAAAGTAGTATCTGTTTGGAAAGTATAAATGTGAACCAGGAAGAATGATTGTCCAAAAATTATAATCATCATAAACTCCAATTCTCAGTTTAAATATATTGAATATTATAAATACATTCAGTTGTACAGTCACAAAGCCATCTTACTTTTACCATTATGTAAAAATTGCCACATTGAACATTGTCTGTAAAATTACAGTACTGTTACATTGATTTATTCATATCATCAAGAAACAGTTAAAAGCAAAAGATGTAATTCTAAATGCAGAAGATAATAATTTTCCAAGATTATATGACTATCTTGCACCAGTTCACTGTTGTGTTGGGCTTATGTGGCCAGATTTTGATTACAGGGGTGGCTTCTGTGAGAAGCTGCCAGAAGCTTCCCCCATGTCCAGCAGAGCCAATGCCAAACGGCTCCAAGATGGACCTGCTGCTAGCCAATCAGAAATGGTCATAGCACCTCTGTGATAATGCACTTAAAAGGAGAGAAAAGTTATTGCACAGGTGTAATTGCAGCCAGAGGAGAGCAGGGTGAGAATACGTGAGAGGAACAATTCTGCAGGCACCAGGATCGGGGCCGAAGGAGGGGAGGAGGTGATCCAGGCACTGGAGCTGAGATTGCCCTGCAGCCCACGGAGGAGACCCATGCCAAAGCAGGTGGATGCCTGAGAGGAGGCTGTGAACCCCTGGACAGCCTGTGCTGGAGCAGGGTTCTGGCAGGGACCTGCAGACCCATGGAGAGAGGAGCCCATGCCGGAACAGGCTTGCTGGCAGGACTTGTGACCCTGTGAGGGACCCACTACAACTGTTTCTTTATTTCACAAAAAAGCTGAAAATTATTACATTTTTGTTTAAATAAACTCTATGGGGAGGAATTTGCGTTTTTAGAAGCTAAGACCATTTTAATGATTAGACCATATTCCCCTAGTGATATTTAACTTCCATTTCATTGAAACTAATAGACTTTATAGAACTATATACAAAGGCAGGATATGTTTGGTTCTGTTTCTACCTTTCCATCAGTTTTCATATTTAGAGGACCAGAGGCTAGAGCCACCAAAGTGGGGCTTGCTCCCAGCACTCCTGAGCAATCTCACATATTAAAGTTATTGTAGGCTGACTGCAGATAGGCAGGTCACAGTCTAGCATTACTTTTAAGCTGGTTTTTGAAGCTGAGGATTGAGTGGAAAACCTGGTCCTATTCCATTGTATTTACACCAGGCAAGAGGAATGCAGAGTTTTGAAAACCCCAGAAAACCCAGCTATCTACTTCATTGAATATTTTCCCATTACAGAAACTGTTGACAAAAGATGCAGGCAGGTTCACAAGTTGAGTGTCAGGTATATGGCAGGAACAGAAAACATCAGAATTCCTGCTGAGGATGAGAGGGTTCTCTGAAAGAGGAAATAGTACAAAAGTGCTGTTGAATTTTCATTTACAACAGCAACTACACACCAAGAGTAACTATGTGTATTATGCCCCCATCCATAATATTTCATTATCAGAAAGTCTCAGAAATAACTGAAAGCCACCAGTGTTAGAATTCTGTGGTGTATCACAAAAATCTCATGCTTTTATATTTTATTATTTGGAAAATGAATAAAGAGGTTTGGTGAAAATTTTGTGTCTCTGGAAGCAGGGGAGACATAAGTTCCTTTACCCTCGTTTTACTCTTCCTTTAGAGTTTTTACTACATCTAACGAAAATGATGTAGTAAATCCTCATGTCACAACTGGCATGAATCCTTTTGTTCCTAAACACCATTCCTGCACTCCTGTGCAGTCGAAAAGTTCACTATACTGATACTTGCAAGGGTAAAGAGTGTGGAATCTCCTGGGAGAGATGAAAGTTGTGTTCTATTAGATCTTGATGATGAATCATTACTAACTAGGGAAAAAAAAATTATTCACTCCGTAAGATTTTCACACACACTTTGTTTTTAATTTAATAAACAACTATGTAAGGACATATAAAAATGTGTTTATTATTTTGGAAGAGAATGAAACCTACTCTTTCAGAAAACAGTTTCACTAGTTTTATATTATTAATGATATTTCACCAGTTTTCTAGAATTTTAGGTGCCATGCCTTAAATTACTGACAATGAACCCCGCAAAGGATACTTGTGTTTATGGTTCTGTTTACTCTAATCTCTGCGGCAAATGAAACACTGACCTACAAACAGCCACATTTCCATTTTTCATCAATTGTGATGTTGATGTTTAGAAGTAGGTGGGCACACTTCACATTTAACAAATGAACAGTTGGGTAATTTTAATGACAAATACATCTCTGTGTGGTCTGCCATTTTGCAGGCAGAGAATTTATCCCTGCCAGCACTGCTGTGAATTTCAGTACATCAGCGAGACAAAACTGAACTCTTTTACCTGCCTGGGGAAATATGCAACACATTTCTGATTTTCTTCTAAAATGCAGCTGACTGGGATGCATTGAATCTTAAATGAACAAGGATTCATCAAAGAATAATTGCTATCACTCTGACCCCATGACTCTTTCCCACTCTGTACACCTAGTCACGCGTGCTTGCCTGCACAATTCCTTTAAAGCATGCCGTGCCACAAAGAATGTGTGTGTGTGAGAGAGAGAGACAGGACAATCCTGCTGCTCTGACAGCTGTGGAAAGACACAGGCATCAGAACTGCATTGACATTAAGATGTTGAGAAGAATCTCTTGCAATGCTTTCATTTTACATAAAAAATGCACATTTATTGTGGTCTAGTATACTTTTGTACAAAATTTGTTGATATATCCTTCTTTATTGAAATTCTGCTTTGCGCAACAAAAAAAAGATAACTGGTGAGTTATGCCTTGAAATATGTTCTCACAGATATACAAACCCACTTTTAACAACTTCTGCTTTCATTCACATAAATGCATATTCCATGTATCTTCTGTAGCAGGCCTAGGTATATGCCTGGCATATATTGATACCAGGCTGCAGATGAAGTCTTGTCTTTTCCATTGGGTTTCTTGTGAACACCTGAATGCTGTGAGTGGTGTGAACCACTATCAGCACTGGGAGTTCCATGCAGGGAAAGAGAAGAAGTGTAGAGAAAGGTCATACAATAAAATTTCTGATGAAATGGAGTTGTTAGCTACAAGAATGGACTCCTGCATTGTAACTGGATTTTATGGAACACTGCTCTTATGGGCAGCGAAAAATTCTTAGCTTGTAGGTCCTATTTGTCCCTGATTAGCAGAGATCTGAGGTTAGGAGCTAGAAAAACCCCGAGATTCATTCAAGTTTTAATTGAACTTGAGCTCAATTTGTTCAGAATTAAGAGCAAATTCTGTCCATGGACATGGACACTGGAAAGGCAGCAAAAGAGTGGAAGGATGTCTGTATCATTGCTTTGATAGTTGAACTTCCACCTGTTGGTTTTGCTTCTGCATAATATAACAAGATTTCCTTTTGTCCTTCATCACAAATGCTAATATTTTCTTTCCTGACCTATGGGTTGCAGAAAATGAACAGAAAAAAAGCAATGAATCACTTGGATCCTGCAGTGTTACAGAGCAGCATCAATTCTTGATTTATCACCTTTCATTAGATCAGAATTTAAAAAAAAAAAATACAAATAGCTATGAGAAAATGGGATATGAAAAATGAAGGTAGTGTGGGCAGAAGTAGTTCTCCTCTACATTCTTGGCTGCAGATATTTAGTATTCTGCCCATAGTTCCAGTCTTTTATCCTGCCTGCCTCCTGTTTCTTGTTTTTCTGGCATTCAGCCTTACTTTGGCTGAGCTGATAAGAGGCAGCTGGCACAAAGACTTATTTGCATCTTTCTCCAGCTCTGCAGTGACTCAATGTGGTAGGTAACAGCTATGGAGGTGGAAAAACTTGGGATAAGCTAAGATTCTAGAGGAAAAGGTAAAGAGAGAATAAGTAATTAGATGGAAAGCAAAGTCAGCATGGGCTACAGAAAATATATGGTGGGGACAATAACACTCTTCAGACCTTCAGAGAAGGAGACTGATTCTCTGCAAAAATATTCCAAAGAATGTTACACTAGATGTGGTGAAGGATAAGGGATTTATTTGGGAAAGGTTTCTTGGCTGGGGGTTTTCTTCAGATTGTTGTAATCTTCATTAATTTTCATAAAAGCAACAATACAATGATGGCCTTATTTTTCAGATTACCTTTGTATTTAACATAAAAGTAACAAATATATTCAATAAATTCAGTAAGCATATCTATGATGAGTGGAGGAAAAAGAAATTCTCAACATGCATAGCAACTTGCAGTGTTTTCTAATCTGCAGTCTAGAATATTTGTTGTTTTCATTTCTGGTTTTGTTGGCTTTTAAATGAAGAAAGGTATTTTAATGTGCCCACATTAACAATTTCTCTGTCTTTCTATTTATGGTTTACCCCTTGCTCTATAAGGAAATGCATCCATAAGTGTTCTTTAAACTCTTAAAAATGTGGAACATCTTAAACAGCAGGAATTATAAAAGTGAATGTTTCAATAATGAAAAAATGCAGCCATATTTCTTACACATCTCGTATGATTTCTTTGTGAATTATTCACAGGAAGTCTTGAATACCAAGAGCCTGGAAAGTTTGTTTCTATTCATGATTTCACTTATCAAATCATTGCATAAGTTAGAAACCTATTTGATTCCCAGCTGATTGCTAGTGTCCTTAGTTTTGATTGGGGATGATTGTTTTGCAGGTAAAAGTCAGAGAAATGTTTAAGCAGAAGCTGAAATTGATCCCTTTAGCATGACTAAGAATAATCCTTATCTTAGCAGGTTTAAATAGTATCAGAACATAAAATAAAGCTTTTCTGGATCAGATCAAATGGTTCACCAAGTTCAGTGACAATAAGATAATGCTTAGGGAATGTGGGTGAGGGTTTCTCACCTGCTTCTAGCCGAGCATCCTCTTGGTCCATCCAGAGGCCACCTCCCCCAACACCACTAAGTGCATTGAGGTGGATGGAGGGATCGGAAGCAGATCAATCCTCTTCCTTTGAGGACTCTATGGTATAGAGTCCCCACCCGATCTCCTCCCTCTCCTCTGTCTGTCAAAGTTGTTATCCCCACCTCTTTGCACATGCCCAGTTCTTCTGTTCCAGAATGTTCCCCAGTTAAGTGCCCATCATGTTGGCTCCTCCCTGACTCCTCCCAAGTTGACACCCCAGTTGTACCCCATTGGTTTTTGTACCCTTGTTCCTCCCCTATACCGTTACCCTATTGGTCCAAGTTGTAAACCCCCTCCCTTGAATTTTCCCCTTAAAAACCTCGAACACCCTTGAAACCTTCGGTGTTCTCCCCCTCTCTTGCCACGCTGCTAATAAACGTAGATGTTGGTAAGAGACAGAGCTCCCCTTCTCTTTATCTCTTTGCTTTCGGGATCGCACCGCCACACCACCGCGTACCACCAGCAGCCAGAGTGACCCGGACGACGGGTCTCGGGAGATTGATTATCCAATCTCACCCCGCTGCCGGCGATAGCCCGCACGAAGCGGCTGACGGCACGCTGCCGAGAGGCACACACTGAGAGAGCAGTGTCCAACCGACTCTGTCGCCGAGCCCTGTCGGGATCGGTCCGGACGCCGCTTGAGCGGTAACGGTCCGAGGGACCGCGGCGACAAGGGAAGGCATACAAATCTGAACAATACCTGATATTAATTTTTCTCATGTTTCTCCACAGTCATTGGATTAATGACCCTGACTGCTCTATTCATCATCTAGTTTGCAAGCCTATTTCTGATTTTGTTTTCAATCCCTTTTTTGAAGCAGCTGATTCCATCTACCTCCACAATCTCCCCTAGAAAGAGATTCCAGAAAATTTCTGCCCACTCTGCAAAGAAATATATTCTTTCACCTATTTTAAGTGGATCTCCCGGTTGTCTCAATGGATATTCTCTAATTCTAGGGTCAGAGAATTAGGTGGCTGACTGTTCCATGTTCACCTTACCCATTTCATTAATGAATTTGAAGCCATGATCTCACTTCATTCTTCTTCTCTACAAACTGAGGGGTGCACAGTTGTTTTCATTTCTCTGTTTGAGGAGGTGAGAAGCCCTTCATCATGTCAGCTGCCCTCTTTGTGCTTAGTCTGTCTCCAGGAACGCCTTTTTGAGATACAGAGAGCAGCAATACAGGTGCCACTACAAAACTTGCACAATTTAAAGCTTTCCAGAGAAAGGTACTAATATTTCTCCCTCTCTCAGGAGAGGAAAAGGAAGATAGAACAAATGATACCTAACAGTCATTGTACTTACAGAAAAAATTTGGCAGCACTGAATGGGATTTGAGGAAGAGACCATAATACAGCAGAAATAATTTTCAATTCGTCATAAAACCTGTACAAGGTGTGATTATGTAGTTATTTCGATTGCACATAAGAATAGTTTTCCACAGATAGGCAATGATTAGTTGTATGAGAAGTAAAGCTGCAGATTTTGTGGTTGATCTGAATACACTCTCCTTCTATGTTTGTGATAACTGCCAGTTATTTTGTCACAGAAAATTTTGGGATCAGACAGTATCACAGTGACAGAAAGTGTATCTTGTACTCCACTACAGAGTAATAAGAGTTCAGCAAGAGTGTAAATTGTCAGGATATCAAGAAAGGGTTTTAGAGTTCAGAAAGACTGTTCTGCTCAGAGACAGAGATGAGAGTTTCTGAGGCTCCAATATCTTCAGCTGATAAGACTCAGGAAAGGCTCATACACCTCTCACAGTAATAGAGGCTATTATGGAACTGTCGTTAGAAAATCGTTGACATTCTAGCCTTCCCCTAAGTGTGTCTGATAATTTTAATGACATCCTAAATAAATTCTAGCATGAATAAAAATAAGGGGGTTCATATCGTCACATGTGATTCTATTCGTGCAGTCAGTGTCTAAAAAAGCAAATTACACGCATAATTATGTATGCTATTATTTTGTCAGATAAAAGAAAAGAATCCAAACACTACCCCTACCTTCCTCCCAAAAACCCCAAATCCCCAGTCAGACGAGAAAATACACAAACGAACCACCTTTTCCAAAGTATTGGACTTCCTGTGATCCAAGACTGGAAGAAGGAAGCAAAAATGAGGTTTCTGAGGAATTTCAGGAGGCTTTGCTTTTATTGTTTCCTTGTACAAGTATGACATTTTAGAAGTATTTGTAAAAGTATGCTTCTTGTATGTAACATCTTCTCCAGACTTTCTCATTTATCAGAAAATCTTATGGATTGGACTGCTCTTTCTTCATGACTGAAATTTTCAGCAAGACTTCTGCATTGCTGCAATTCTCTCATTATACATCACTATGTTCCTTAAAATATGTTCCTTGCAACATCTAACAAGTGAGCACTGAGACTTTTGTTAGGTGAAGATGATGTTTGGTCTTGTTATGTGTCAGGAACCATTTTTTTCAGGGTGCTGAGTGCATTTTAGCTATTTTTTTTCAGAGGCATGGACCTTTCGTCTTTGGTAATCTATTGTCTTTTGTGCTTAGACAGGTTTTCATGGGTTTTTACATAAACTTAATGTGGTTATTGTCTTGGGGTGACTTTATAATGTGTATCCCCTATCGCTACCCTATGCCCACCAATCTTTTCTGTGTCTTTAAACGGAGCCTGAGAAGGACAGAAAACAAAAAACGTTTCAAAGCAGTTGTTTCAAGGACACTGAAATACGCTCCTCTGTTTCTGCGGTACCCTTTTTTTTTTTTTCGGCTCTTTTTTTTTCTCCCAGCGAGAGACGGAGGGTTGAATTTCGTTTTCCTAGGATTTTTGGGTTTTTTTTGCTCTTTTCTTCTCTTCTGGACTGTTTCAACAACATCTGAACACATCAGGAAAATTTTCCTGGAGGCCCGGGGGGGTGGCCCCTCGCCGACCAGCTCCGAGGAGGAGAGAGACCGCACCTACAGAGGATCTCTGAAATCTTCTCAGGTTTTCTCTCCACAGAGAGAGAGATCTCATTATTTAGCATTATTATTCCCCACCTGTGTGTTTGTTAAATAAATAGCTTGTTATCTCTTTCACTTTCCTTTGAGGAAAATTTTTCCCGAACCTGGGGGGGAGGGGTGGTTGTGACCTGACTTCTATCAGAGGATATTCTCCTCCAAATTTGTCCAAACTAAGACAGTTATTTATTGACAGTTTTTGCTCAGCCTGAAACAGAATCTTGTCACTTACTGTTTTAATGTTCTTTTCATCTTCATCTGTATTAACAGGATAAGTTGTGATTTTCTCCTGTACTGAAGAAAATATGACATAGGGCCCTTCCTTTTTTTCTTTAGTTCCTGCAGAGTAGCCAATTCTAAATCACACAGGAGGCTGATAGACAAGGAATGAATTGCTCCAGCTCACACAAGTCTGAGGTAAACCACTTTCAAAACTATGCAAATATTTGTGATGTGCTGTTCCACTCTTGAAGGCGTGAGTTAGGTTTATGTGCTTGGTAGAAAGGAATTCTCTTGGAAAGTGAAGTGGACAGGGGAAATAAAGAGCTACTCTTGAGATATGATATCCTTCATGTAAAGATGTTCAAAGCAGTAATGGAAGATTTCTTTTTCTTGGTAATTTGTAACACAGTAAAAGGTGGGTACACCAGAGATGGAATACATCCAGTTGTTCAGTCAGTAGATTCTTGGTACAAAATAGCTCTGGGTATAAGTACTATTAAAAGACATACAGGGCCCACACTCACAATTCATGTGCACGGACAAACTAGTGGCACAATATCTACTACTACAAATTATTACAGATCTGGAGAAAAATCCTATATTTGCAGCAGAGATAAGGGAAAAGAAGATCTGAATGTCTCTGTGTTCCTGCTGCCTTTTTTTTTTCTTTCATTTTCCTTAAATATACATTTTCCACAATTTTAACTTCTATTTAGTGGCCTATAACCTCATCTGTTTTCAAGGGCACTTCAATTTAAGAGCAGCAGTAACAGCAACAGGAATAGCAGAAGCAGCAGCAGCAGGGATTCTGCCTGTGTAGCTATGAGAAGTATTTCAGTAATGAAAGGGATAATTGGGGCTCCCTGCCTCTGCTGTAATTGAAAGTCTACTATAGTGCCTTTTCATTTAACTTTATTGCTTGAGTTCAAATTGTTGCATAGAAGGGAAAGCAACACTAGAATAATGTCTCTACTAGTGCTTTCCTGTCCATTGACCAGTTTGAAACCTAGCATTAAAGTTAAAGGAAGAGCAATTAGACATATTCTATTATTAAAGAGGAAAAAACTATAATTATAAATTTCAGTAATGAAGAAAGATTGCTTACCAAATATTTACTTACAAGTTCTTACTATCAGGTTATCTCCAGTGAGCTGGGAAACAAGTAACATGGTAACACAATTGTCCAGGTAATTTATTCTGAATTACAATGGAAAACCTTTTCACTATGAATTGCAATGACTTGTAAACTAAATTGCTAAAGCTGTTCCATCTGCTGACAAAGCATAACCTTAAATCTGCAAAGTGTTGAAGTATTTTCACCTTCTACTGTCTCAGCTGCCAATGAATTTATGTAGTACATTGCACAGTACTCTGATAACAACTATTCTTAGACACTATGTTTTTCAAACTTTCTTAATATTTTCTGCTGTTTCGATACCTGAGTCTCTGCAACAGCACACATGTGAAGAGAAATACAACGGGATTAACCATTCTAAATATATTTGAAATATTATGCTTATAATTTTCAATTATTTGTATCACTGTGGGAAAAAAAAAGTGATTTTGGAAATAAGTACTAATTATGGATTTGAGCACTATGTTTTCTGTCTTATAAGAAACTGTACACCCATAATGCTCAGTTTTCTTCCCATTCTGACATGGCATCAGTTGGCTTCTGTTTTTAGAGTAAAACCCATGTAGATACTCTGCAGTGATAAATCTGTAAAGTCTAATTTTGTCCCTATCAGTACATATATTATTGTATTTCAAGGAAAAATAATGGAGCTACTATGGACATGCCTCCTTTAAAATTAGAGCAAAAATTTTCTTTATATTTAATTCATGGGCTTGAAGAGGGATACTTGATATGTTACAGCAAAATTCAAAATAAGATGTACAGGGAAAGAATCTTCAAGGACATGAAATAAAAAGAACTTATCAACAATCATCCTCTCCTGCCTTCATGAAAAGTGACAGTACCCTGTCTGGTTTTGTGTTTCTATATTTTATTAGCTGCTCATCACTGTAAACTATTTTTAATAGGTGGATATTTCTAGCATGTGTAAAGGGATGGAGACTCATTCAGATTTCCATTCCGTATCAGTTAAAGGTTTTTTGAGTCAATACATGTCTAATTCATGTCCTGTGAAGAGTCAGTCATCATATGCTAGTGTTAAAGAACCGCTATGGAAACACAGAAGTGAGGACAAAAGAGGAGAACAAACTCAGGTATCCTTGTGATGTGAAGTGATGTGATGTGATGTGATGTGATGTGATGTGATGGAGGAGATCTCTGACCAAGCTGAGATTGTGGGAATTTCACTGCTATGTAGTCATTACCTTAATCAAAGCTAGAGATGAATTTGGTTTGGGTACAAACAGAACAGGGGAGTGGGCATTATTAACTAATAACTGTGTGAGTTCAAACTGATCTGCGTAATGTGAGTCCTTGGACAAAAGGTTTATTTATATTTAACGTTTTGGTTGTCTACTACTTACAAGCTATTTTGTCTCTCTTCACAACTCTGTGCAAATAGTTCCAGTTAAATAATCCAGTTCTACTTGGATTATACTTTGATGTGCATCAGCTGCTGAAAGAATTCCCATGTCACTATCTAGCATCAAAGACAATGGCCCCTGTCTCAGAACAACTACTTCCTAACCTGACTCAGCAGAGCACACAGAATTTCAAATTACTGGACAAATACAAACAGTTACCCCAAGTCAAATCTCCTTCCTCATGGCGCTAAAAGATTCAACGTTACTGAAAAAAAATGTTTGCAGTTGAATGTTTTTTATATACTTACTCAGCTCTGTTATGATATAGAAGCTGGTAAAGAATGGCATCAAAACTAAACTTTATTTCTATACTAGAGAACTAGTGCTCTGTTGCTACAGATCATAAAAATGGGGTAAGACTTTTGACACATCTTGTCATTTCTACTCTGAATATCCTAGAAACTTAGTTAATTGAAATTCATGAGGAATTTTACTGCCTATGGCACAGGGGTTGGAACTAGATTATCTTTAATGTCCCATCTAACCCAAACCATTCTATGATTCTGTGATTCTATGATCCTATGGTAATTCTTTCAAGTGCCTTCTGGGCAGGTCAAATTAAATAATTTCCATTGCCATTAGAAGGTAACATCTTGCCTCTACTGTGCTGCACAGTAAAGAGTATTTCCTGCAGTATCCTTAAAGACAGATATGAGATACGAAATGTGAAGTTTACTTGCTTTATTTGTTGTTTTGGCTCCAGCACAGTATATACACGTAAGAAAGACTTGTTTTCTCCCCTCTGTATTTTTTTTCAGGTAATATTTAGAGACTCTAAGTGTTTTGCCCAATTGAATGACTAATGGGAAAGTATGAAATGGCAAGTAGTATTCCCAGTCTCCATTAAATCTGCAAAAAACCAAAATATAATGACTGTATAATTTAAAATGGGGACCTGAAACATGGTTTCATTCCAGGAGAATGAAAATATTCTCAGTTCTGAAAAGCAAGCAGAAATTAGTAAATAGTAGAATCGTTTCCTGAGTATTCATTAAAATTTGAACTGTTGGGGAGCCTAAGCTTTCCTTCCACAGATTGCTGTTGATAATCTCTGTTGATAAGGGTAACAATGTGAAAATTAAAATCAGTAATGGAATTACAGGATTCATGCAATCATACAAGAAGAAATTTTTTAATAAAGAAAAGCAAGCTTTGTATATGTACTGAACACAGCATTTGCATATCAAACTTGCTGAGGAATTTGATGTTAGGCTATATATAAGGTACATGAGGTTTGCCCCACCACCACCCTTAACACGCAAAACAGAAATTATTTTGCTGCTGTCATAAGTGTCATAGCTATTTTTAACTGCAAAGAGTGCATATTCTGTGTTCTTGAAAATATTCTGTGAATGTTGCAGGAAGGGTCTATAAAAAAAGTGATGAAATTTTACTCAATGCAGACTGAAATAAGAAGAAAATATGCTTGATATAAAGGTGGAGAAAATTCTTTTCTAGGACAAACTGGAGAGAGTGCATTTGTATTTGGGATTATGATTGTGTGCACACTGCGCACTGGGACGAGGCAAGATTGCACATATTCACACACTATACACAAAGACTGGATTTAGTCCAAGATGTGGGCTGCATCTCAGATTGGTTACTCTTTTAAATGAATGATCTTTTCTTTCCTATTCTATTACTTCAACTTCTGGACATGTAGTTGCAGTCTTGGTGAGAGCAGCACAGTTAAAATGCACATAATAATAGGTATACTTCTTTTATTCTGCAAGATATAGAGGTCAAAAATGTTGTTTATTCTGGATGGATGCTTACAAACTTATGCTTTTCCTAATGGAACAGTTTTGACAGCTGAGATTGGTTCAGCTTCATGACATTCAGAAATGCATCAGTACATGTCATATTCTTCACAGCAGGATACTTTATGATTGTGTACTGTAAATTACTCTGCAAACACATAGGTATAAAATAATTTTAAAATATTAGGAATGAGGAACCAGAAAACCAATTAAAGAATATTGTGACCATAAAATACAGCAATATTATATGTAGGGTAAAAAAGACAGTAAAAAAAGCACCAAAAAAATCAGAACTGAGAATTATGCCTCTGTGAATGATTTTATTTGTTCAAATGAAAATAATCTTATAAATGAAAATCATTTCATCAGGAAACTCACATTTACCACTAATCTTGATTAAAATTATAATTTTATTTTGAGAGAAGTACATTATCAGGGGCTTCTGTCTCTCCTGATACAACAAAGATGAACCTTAGGGATACTTTACCTTCTTTCGGCTTGTAAAGCTTATGTCTTCAGCCATGTGAGACGTTCAGCGTGTGATGGAATTATTGGACACTGTTTGTTGGTAAGGAATAGTCACAGGAATGGGTAATTCTGCCAAGTATTCTCTGAGGTGTTTATTTGTTACTCGTTATTTCAGTAAGTGACTAATTTATGTTGTCAGAGATTTACTGCCTGCTGTTTAACATGTGACAAAGTGATTCCAAACTGTACTGTCTGAGATACTTGAACTGCAGAAGGCTGGGGTAATTACAGTGTTATATCAGTGGAATTTCAATGGAAACAGTATTGATAGACCCAGGGAAGTGCAGAGTGCTCTTTTTTTTCTTTATATAAGATGTTGCTGCTGTACCAGAGTGTATCTGCAAAGAAATAATGATGAATTGAATATAGAGATTTTATTTATTTTAAATTCGATAGCCACTTTGGGAAAAAGAATCATACATTCCTTGTCAACCTTTTAAAAGTACAGATTAGCAGGAAAAACAGTCTGTTAATTCAGTAAAATGTGCGGTTAAAAAATGGAAGGAAAACTTATATCCAACAGTAGCTACTCATGTCCCTTGAAATGGAGACTGAAACAGAATGTTGGTGTCAGATATAAAGAGACAAATTTCCTTGTCTCAGCCACATGTTCTGCTTAAAAAAAAATGAAAGAGCTCCTACACACTAAATACTAAACAATAGTTTCTGTTCTTTACTTATGTTTATAAAGTCTTGCAGCCAATACCCAGTAGATAAATTTGATCATATACCCACTTTTGTGTTTTACAGTACTGCCTTTTTCTGAATTCATACTTGAGAAAATAGATAGTATGCAATCATTTTTTGTCCATCTCAGTTTATTCAAGTCACATTTCCAAGTGAGTTTTTTTTTTTATGTAGCAATAGGGGACAGAATTTTTTAATTATTGGGTAGAAAAATTTAAAAACATGCATTGGGATAATGCTCATTATCTAAACTTTTTTTCATTCTTTCACCTAGAACAGACAGCGCTGTGAAGAGAACAAAATTGATTTTTGAATCTTGAGCTAAATATTGTAAGATTTGGGACAGAATCAGACAACCCAGAAACAGTTTCTGTTTTTGTGGAAATCAATGTTGTGGAAAAAAAAAATCTTCTGGAAATGTGGTACTTTCATTACTCTTGTAAGATTAACAGGAAAGAGATGCATCCAAAAAAATTAATTGGTGTTCAACATATGCTTTTTAACGTTATTGTGATGAACTAGCAATAGAGTCCCTCACAGACAATCTACTTTTGCTCAGCAGCAGTATATGTTAGGGATTTTCTCCTCAAAAATGGATTCCACCATAGAACACCTGTCCAGAACCTTCTGTGAACATACCCAGTTTCTTTACACCAAAGCAAAATCTTCACACAAGTTTGAAACTAAAGTATGCTACTAAAGTATTGTCTCTGACAATGAACTTTCAGTTTTAGTGACTCAAGAGACTTCTTTATTAAACTTGGTAATAAATCAACCAACTTTATATAAAGATCAGATTAGGGATTTTCATAATGGCAAAAGGTTAAGAAAACCTCTATGTTGTTAGTATTTTTAATTTACGTCTTTAATGAGGTGTAACATCACCAGAATTGCTGGTTTGGCTTCCCTCTATTTGACTACGTAGGACTTTAGTTTCCTTTGATGTACGTGCAGTCATCTCATATACAAAAAAATAGAGAAGCATATGAATTTAGGAGGCAAAAATGGTAAGACTTCCTGCTTACCACAAAACAATTTGCACGCAGATAGGACATTTCCATGGACCAGCCTCATGCAAGCATGTTATCACCCATCAGAACATTGAAATTGCTTTTAATTACAATTTTGTAAATTTAATAAACTTCATATCAACATACTAAAACCTCAGGCTAACAATTTAATGTTTCTCTTTGCAACCAGAAAGTGTTGAAAGTGTTTTGCATCACTTTTCAAAACTCAAAAAAAAAGTGACTCTGACCTTTAGTCTTTTTATTCAATTGCGTCTTCACAAGAATGTCTTTCTAAGAAAGTATTATAAAGAGAAAAGCTCACATAACAATGACACATATATGATTGTCATAGTTCTGAATTATTATTGAAATTTTCTAATTAATTCTTTTTACCTTTTAGACTTCTAATATTAATATTCTCTATGACTGCTTAGAGGAAAAAAGTCATATATATAGGAAAAAAATTTTAAAACCTACACAAGCTATTTTGTTCATTTCTGGGAGGGGATAGGTGGTTTGACCTTAGAACAAATTGAAATTACTAAACTTTACCTTCAACATCCTCTGAGGACTCATGTTTCAGCACCATGAAATGAAGCTGCCAGTGATTCAGATTTATGAAACTCGCTGTAAGGTATAGAGTGAATAAGCTAATATTTTAACATGTTATATTTATAAAATTGATCTCAATGTCCTTGTTCTTAAAACAAAGGCAAAAGCTAAAAAGGAGCAAAATTAGCTAGTTTGCTTGGTTTTTTTTGATATATCTTTCAGTAAAGAAATCTGCGTATTCAAAATAGGTTAGGTTTGGTAGAACTGAAATTTGTTTTCCTTTATAGTAGCAGCATACAATACTCTGAAAGAGAAAAGTAAATAAAGAGAAATTTACTCCAGTAGGGTTCTTCTGGTTGCTAACACTGAGATAAAGAGAGAAGGGCATTTTAACTCATGATGGCAGCTGACAAAGGGGAGGTAGCAAAAACACCTCTTGATAACCCCGCTGGCTTCCTCCATGCTGATCAGAGAATATTGCATCTGCTTGGGACCCCCTGGCTGTCCTGAGGTCTAGTGCCTGCCCTTTAGAAAACAAGGTCCTTAGCAGGTGACTGCTTTAGAGGCAAAGCCATTAGCTCAAATTCTGCCAAGTTCTTGGAGAAACCTGACTTCAACTCAAAATCCAACAGTACAGGTGCTCCGGAAAGGTGCACTCTATAACGACACCACTAATTCTTCTGCTGAATGTAAGATGTCCTTCAATTCAGGGTGTATAGTAAAAATTCATGCTAATAATTAGATTATAATGTAGAATGATCCAGTATATCCTTAACACTAACTGTGGTTATTAATTGTATTCTTGGCATTTCTTTTTGCTTAGCAAGGTCATTTGCACTTGATTACAACTGCATCTATGTACACACACATGGTGTTATAAATCTATACCAAGTTCTGCTATATTACTCAATCACACTATGTTTAAGCAACAGCTATTAAAAGTAAATAGGGGTAATAAAAATATGGCTGTCAGATAACGCTAAATGAGATTTCATTGCTAACAGTGTTAATACATATCAAAATCTGAAATTTCCCATCCTCCTAAAATAAAACAGACATACAAGGCAAAGGAGCAGCAGAAGACATTTTCTTCACACAGTACCAAGGTTTGCAAAAGCAATACTGACAGAAATGGGCTCACTGAAATAATATGAAACTGAACTTAGCAGGGAAATTTATGGATGATTTCTCAGAGCCTGATCCATGCTGGGGTCAGTGGGAAAGAGGGGAGGGGTGACAATTTGAATGGTGGAAAAGATTTTAGATTCCTGTAGAAAAGAAACAGGGACAAATTAGGTGGATTTTAGTGGACACTGACTTTCATACCATAAGGTCCAGTGCAACAAGTGTAACTGCCTGCTGACTTTGGGCATGAATTAGAAATACTAAATAGTAGTGGAGTTTGAGAACTGATAGGCATCAGCACAATTTTCAGTCTGTGAGCCTCAGATCTTGCTAAAGCCAGTCCCAGCAAGGGATTTTAAAACTGCCTGTGGCATTTTCAAATCAATCTATCAGTCTGTAGGTAGCAATGTAAAGAATGCACAGCCAGCAAAATACCTGTTCCAACCAGTGACAACTCTGCTAGTGCATTCTGAGCAAGCCACAAGCAATTCAAAACCCCTGCGAGGAAAGAATGACAATAAATGAGTCTCTGTTCCCAAGACATTGAAAGATGATTACAAGGATCAGGAAAAAGCAGTGTCACTTGAACGAGGAATAATACATTATAAAATTAGGTGCACTGAAAAAGTACTCTTGCATACAGATCAGCCTAGCTTACTACAAAACTCATCTTTCTGGTAACATTTTTTTTCCTTGGAATCTAAAGTCTATTTTCTTCACTGTTGCACTTTTTTTTTTTTTTTTTTTAATCACCCTGAGAAAAACTGCAGCATTTCAGGCCAAACTTAAATTAATCCTATAAGGCCTGACTGATCAATGAAATGTTCTCTTCTTTGGAAAGCAATGAAACCTGGTGCAGGTGAACAGCAGCTAATTGCTATTGAGGTTACGATAATGTGTTCTAGAAGAACATGGTAAGACAGATTTTAGAGTCAGATTTTAGTGACAGTATTAAAGCAACAAGCTCACATTGGTAATGTTGCTTTCCCATGAAGTAATATCTGTAGGTGAACTCTAAAATGGGCTTTCATTTTTGGAAGATGATGTTCAATTGATAGTGAAAACCTACAGGCAATGACAGGACAAGACTTGCACAAAGGATTCTCTGAATATTAGTGGTTGAAAATAGCCATACTTCTCTGAATACCTGCATTTCCTGGAGCCTATTGGCAGAGACCTAGTTTATTTCTGTTCTATGAGTGGCCATTTGGTTGATTTTTTCCAGTACATTTGGTATTTCTTATCTTCCAATCATCAAGTACACAAACAGCCAATGCAAAAGCAGCATTTTTTCTCCGCTTGGTAAAATCCAAACAAAATGGAGAATATTTGTTTTGAAAGTCTTTTTCTTTTTATGGAATGGTGTTTAACTCAACATTTTTTGTTCTTGAAGACCAGATCCTACCTAGGTGTACAGTGATTAGCACAATGATAAATAGAATTTTAAACTTAAAAATTTCCTCTAATCTAGAAAATACAACAATAAATAAAGTGTATTTACTTACACAAGCTCTGTACTAAAACAAATATTCACAAGTAAAATAGCATTTTATGAGACCTTGTTAGTCATACTCATCAGAATGTGGTTAACGAGATCATCTCAATCAAGTCTTACTGCTCATTTTCCACTACTGTCTTGAGTTTGAACTGGCGGTTATCAAGGTACAGAACATTTTTTTTTATGTACTGCACTAGATTATTTGCTGGCACAAGTATTAAGGCAAATAATCTAACCAGACTAAAGGAAAGAAGAAGTATTTGGATGTAAGTGGGAAAATGTCCGTTCATCTCTCCAACGTGACCATTCCTGAAGATGTTATTTGAAGGAATATCAGAAAATAACAGTGAATGGATTATCACTAAAACTGCTAAGGGAAAAAAATGTAGCTTTTAGAAAAAAAGACTGGAACTAAATTCCACCTGTTATCTGGTCTAAAACTCACATAGTGTTAAGAAAAGAATGGACTAATACATCAGAAAATAGAAATGCATGTTTGTTTTTCCCATTACACACACACACACACACATATATCTAATGTATATATATCACAATGTAAATTTTTCTTACTTTTTTTTCATTTAAGCTTTTTTTTCTGCATGTATCAAGGGAATCCTAAGGCTGCTTGGATACCTGCTTGCATGCAAATCTGTTTGCATTTCACAGAAAGCTTCTTTCTTGAAAGGCTTACAGTGTTGTTTAGATTAAAATCCTTTGCAGGTTATACATGTCTCACTGTGCCTCATATTCTTGGTAAACTTGGTTATATGATGTTATTCTATCTTATCGGTAAGATAAAACTTTTAGACAAACCCATCACGTTTGGGTTTGTAGGGGTTTTCTTCGGTTTTGGGGTCGTTGGTTTGGTTTGGTCTCTGTATTTCACTGTTTCCTTTTTAGTTTCACACAGCTTGTTATCTTCTTTTCCACATTGATTTTAACTACCTAGATTTTTTTCAGTCCAGAGTGCTAGGACTCCATAAAACTTTATCCTTAAAAATTATATTTTTATGGTGATGTGTTCAGTAAATGGCTTTAAATTAATTCCCATGAGGTTACTCAAACATGAAGTCTACCCTAAATCAAAAGTAATAAACGAGCAAGTACTTTCTTAGAAAATAGACTATAAATTTCTCCTGATTTTTGCAATCTGCAACACATTGTCACCATGTCCAGTTCCATTATTACCCTCTGTTCCAAAAGCAAATTGTATCTGATGCTGTTATATGAATACAGTTATTGCGACTACCCAGCATGTAGTTTTTATACCAGAGCAGCATGTGAAAGGTAAAGAGAAGAAGGAAGTTACAGAAGGAAAGAAAGGCTATTTAAATATAAAGCTTTTGTCAATTCTTTCTGTAATCTTTTCCATAATTCCATGTACTACAAAATGCATAATTTTGAAGAGCAAAGTATTTATTTTTATAAAATCTAAAACAATAGAAAAAAGAGAAAAGTATTTATTTGCTTAAATGCTGTCAATTTCCCCTCTAATAGTTCATTAAAAAGTGACAGCTGTGCTCTAGTGTTTTACAGTGGTTAATTATATTTTTCTACTCGTACATTTTCTTTTTTGCTCATTTATTAAGATAAACTGATTTTGAGTGATAACAAAATTGTCATTTCACTAACGTTTACTACAAATTTCTGCTTGTGTAGAAATTTGCATTAAAATAATCTCTACTCAGATGTGCAAAACATTCATATTTTTAAAAAAAATCCATTTAGTGCAGTTGTAGGATTCAAGTTCAGGGAAACAAAGAGGAAAAAAGAATTTAAGAGAATAAAAGTATACCAGGAAAAAGAATATGTGATAAAAAGTGTTTCTAAATAATTTAGACTCAAAGGATGTAGATTAGGATTATGGCACAAATTATAGTCTCTTTCTCCCTTTGTGAGATGGAATAACATAAACAAAACTGAAAAACAGGATGATGGTGTCTAAATCATGTCAGGTTAGCAACCGTAAGCAGATCAAAGAAATCTACAATTTACTAGAGAAAAATGAACCTTCTCAGAATGTTATTGTAGGTACATTTTGTTCTGTATATAATTCTGTTACAAAATGACGAAAGAAAAACACTAAGAAATTTACAAATTAGCAGTATTTAACATGCAGAAGATGATGAAGATTTCTGGACTGTTATGGCATCATGTACGGACTAAACTAAACCCTCTTACTAAAATAAGCTGTACAATATAGACATTTCTCCTGCAGTAATTTTCAAGTGGACTTCTGGGCATCACCCGCTGTTGCCTGCTGTGGTGACTTGGAACGTGGGAAGCAATGAAAAAGCATCACTTCATGGATGATCAAGTTCTGACTTCTCTGTGAAAAAGCATAGCATAAGACTTCAACAGTTCCAAGGTCTTGGGCACCTTGAGCCTGGGTACCACAGCGAATTATTCTCCAGAGCCATGCTCTCAAACACATAGACATTTCAATGCTTTTAAAGCATTAGTGATGTTCATCATGTGTTTAGCGTAGGAGTGGAACTATGCACATCCACACACAGCCAAGTGTGTGTATGCAAAAATACTCCATACAGAAAGAGCCATTCCGGGTCTGGTCCTGACTCTGACTGTGCTAAATTCAGTGATTTGCAAAACTGGAAGGGAACAGCACTGGAGTGAAAAACAACAGTGTTCTCAAACAAAACATAGTTACATTCCCTCAGAGATCAGTTTAGGAACAGCTAGTGCAAAAAAATGCAGCGTAATAGCAGTTAACACTTACCGGTGTGTTATCCTTTATCCTTTTCAAAACACTTTACAAGCCTTGACTAATTAATTAATATGTATAACTCATCATTAGACAACATTGCAAGAACTCGGTGTATGATTCTCTAATGGCTGTTACTAAGAAGTCCCTTTGGGAGGCACTCAAAACGGTAAATGATTAGTGTTGCAGAAGCCATTAGCTCAACCTTTCCAGACCAATTGCTCTTGTATATATACTTAAGATATCCCATATACTCATAATTTTATATGGATTTATGTCTTTGAATATGGAGTTTATATACTTTTTGTTTTCTAGAAAAAATTCTAGAGGAACATATATTTTTATGTAACTTTTCCTTATTATTTTGTAGAGATTTATTTGCATTCTACATTGCCCAGCCTGTAAGAAAACAAGTAAAGCAAAAAGCAGAAATATAAGGCTGTTGTACAGTGTGCTTTGTGTGATGCTTTTCAGAATTCTGCAGTGTGAATCAGAAATGAGAAAATACTTGATTGCAATGTTGCTTTTTGACAGCTTTCTGAAATGCTTTTTAGAAACTTGCTTCTTTCAATTAATGATAAAACCACAAGTTGTTTCGCTGTAGCTGTCCAAATCCAGGAAATGCTGAGTTTCAGCTCTTTGGTGAGTTACAACAGGAAGTCTTTAAAATCTTTACTTTTAACATTTTATTAGGGCAAAGAACCCCAAACCTCTTTTCTGGGCTTCTGTCTGGGGATCAGGTTAATATAGCTCATTTGCCCTTTGACATGCCACTTAGCAATAGTGTGCTGAAAATGACAGCTGGGGCATGACAGCATCTTGTTTAACAATATTTTGCCAGTATTTCAGGAGGTTTAGGAGAAAAACTGGCATATTTTGTCAGTAGTGTTTAAATTTAAGTTTCTTGTCACATAAATAAAAGAGAAAAATGTGTGAAGTGTACACATGTAAATGACTACTGCTCCAATTTAAAGAATTTCCTTTTTGAGTTTTCACTGAACAAAAATAAACCCAAAAATATATCCTTTGAGTTATGTCTATTCCATTTTATGTGAATCATGCTAAGGGACACATTTAACTAGTGAGTCTGAATCTGTACCTCCCTTCATCCAAGCCAATATTTCCCATATTTTCCTTCCAAAGCCTCAGTTTCCCTGCCTCAGGAATTAGTTGCTTTCTCCAGAACTGAACCAAAGTGAGAACTGCAATTTAGGCACTATAAATGAATAAGTGCAGAAGGAGCCAAACAGAGCTAACTTTTTAATACCATGTTATATTCAGCTGTACTAAATCCTCCTGGAGGAGAATTTTTCCTTGTGTACATTAGCCTTTCCTTGGAAAAAGATTGTTTACAATATTTAATCTCACTAGAAAGTTTTCCTCCAAAAAAAATCATCACAGATAAAAAAAAAATCCTGAGTGAATGACCTAAATAGCATTTAGAAACACTCTATTTTGTATTTTAAGAAAAAAAAAAAAACGTACATTTTTTACAGGTGATACTTAATATACAGAATCAAAACCTATAAATGAATTTGTGAAGCTAAGCCTGTGAACAAGAATATCATAATCTTCTCAGGGATGCAGACCTCAGTTTCAAATTACTTTTCCATGGCACAGGCATAGACAAAAGCTACTGTTACACCCTCAGGTTCTTTTTCACTGGCACCAGCTGTATTCACACACACAGTCTAAAGATGCTATTTTAACTTAGGACTTGCGCACAAAAGTTAGAGAAATAATGTTTGTCTTTCTTCATGAGATTAAAAGAATTTCTATATGCTCACTTGGCATTTATAGCAGTTATTTTGTTTATTTTTAGATTGATTCATTTCGATTTACTTGTTCCTTTTAATTTGAACAAACCCATAATAAAAGATGAAAGAAATATTAAGTTAAACTGTGTTCTGACTGTATTTTGCAATGATAGAAAGGTAATTGTATTTAACTTCAGGTTACATTTGCACCAAGTTTAAAAAAAACATTTTAGGAATGTAAGACCCGATCTCTTTGCCAAACACTTCCCTCATTATTTTCCAAATACATAAATTCCAGAATAGTTTGGGTCAGCTTTGCGGGTGAAAGCTGTAAGTCTGGGAATATTGCAAAATACCATTTAGCATGTGTTCTTCAGCAATTATTTAGGATATTAAGATAGCAGAAAAAAAATGGATAGATACAGTAAATAGCTGGAATTCTGTAATTTCATCAGGGTTTTCCTAATACAGACTAATTTTAGTGTTTTATTTTATCCTAATTCAGATCAGAAATAAAGTGAACATTTGGTATAAATTTGGTTTGGTTTTTTTGTTTGTTTGTTTATTTTTCACTCAAGGAAGTAAAATCCAGTAAATTCTTTAATAAAGTTCTTTTGAAATTGTTATGAAAAAGTAAGGAGTATTTTTTTCTTTTCCCTTTCTCCCTTTTTCCTTCCCTTTCTCTATCCTTTTCTTTTTTTATCCCTTTTTTTCCCTTTTCCTTTTGACTTTTCATTTTCTGTAAGGGAGAAAGAAGTAATAGACCAAAATTATCCCATATTTAATTGGCTAAAAGCAATTAGATTAAATTAAGTTAAAACACATCGAGTGACTACATTTGTCTCCCTGAAAGGGCTCTTGCTTGGTACTGACCTTGCCATTCTTTTACCATACTTGCTTGTGCAAGAGATATCTGCTACTACTATGACTTTATGATAAATATTCCCTTACCCCAAATTCTTTGTTTGGACAGTACGTGGATGATGGCTAACTCAGTCTGCATTCTGCCAGTACCAGTGACAAGTACTAAATTTTGGAAACAGACACTATGCTACCATGATTGTCTGTGACATTGAAGGATTGACAGATTATTTAATCTATAGAACCCATCATTTGGTCAGAAACAGCAAAAAAAAAAAAGATCTTTTCATTAATTCATGGTATTTTTTGTAGTAACATTCATCATAATGTTCCAATTACCTGCTAATGTACATGTCACACGTGTTATTATAAGATTTGCACTATAACTCACCATTGATTAACTGGATGATCATTTTAAAGTGCTACAGGAATTATAAAAAGTAGCTGTCATCTGCTTTCAGCTGTGTTTAATTTATGCTCATTACAGTTGCCAACGATAAATTTTTTGCTGCCTATGCAAATGTTATGATGCTTTGTTGTTTAATAAATCCAAATTAATATTTTGACAGTGAAACATTCAAATGAAAAATAATAAGACTCATGTACAAGTAATGTAATATGTTGCTAAAGAGAGGAAAATGTTCCTACCTTCCTGTTAATTTTTAACAAATAAAAAAAAAAAAAAACAAAACCAAAAAAACCTCCCCCCCCATCTATTATTAAG
>VZTI01002183.1:349279-363476 GCA_013397865.1 Struthidea cinerea | reverse complement strand
TGCAATTAAAACCCAACTTAAAAAACACCCAACATAACAAAAAAAAAAAAAAAAAACAACAAGCCACCATTGCAAATATTCATGTGCAAAGACAGTTAGTCACGTTCCATTTACAGATAATACCCTCATATCCCAAAAAAAGACTTTGGGAAATTGATTCATCAAAAAAAAAAATTACTAAATTTACACGTCCCTGAGATGCCAACTGGACTGAAGTCATTCCGGTATGCAAAACAGAACGTAATTTACTACATTCAAAGGAGTCTAATATATTGTCAAATGATACTCAGACATTTCCCCTCTTGGTTGTGCTGCTACCTGGGCCGTATTTCTTTGAAAGGAGTGTTTGAGGACGCTCTACAAGGGTGCCTTGGATCAATGAAATAGGACACATTACGTATCAGAGGGTGCGCAGATAGAGGGATAACAAAGAAATTCCCCTGGACATGTTACCATGCAGGTTAATAGATTTTTATTTTTCTTCAGAGCGCAAGTATTGCCCGAACTTATTAAAAACAAACACTAATGAACTGTAGGAATTAATGTCTCTGATAGAGATTTGAATATTGTAAACATGTCCAAAAAGAGGGGTTTTTGTAGTAAATATTGAAGCATGCCTAAATCTGTCTTTAACACATAAAGACAAAGAGACCTGGGTGAAAAATCAAGGTCTTAAGTTTCACATTGATGATTTCTTTTTCTCTCTTTTCTTATATATGATCCCTAACTGGGACTTTGATATTCAAAGAAATTGAGAGTTCATGACTACGGGGTAACGGCATGAAACTAGCATCCAGATACTAGGCAGAAGATGATCTAGGTTGTTAGCAAATGATGAATCTTGCAATTAATTCTATTATTCCTTTGCAGTGAATTAAACTAGTTAATTTATTCTTCTCCACATGAAAGAGTCTGGTCCATCCACTAATTGTATTGCTTCCTCTCATTTTTGATGAACATAAATTTCATAACATTTTGTAATTTGAATTCTGCTTATTTTCTCCCTGATACAATGGAATTCCACTCATCAAGAAGAGATGATTTTTTTTTTTTTTTGGTGATGTGGACTCTGTGTTGTCCCAGGAATTCTTTTAGCTACAAGAAAATAAATACATTACAAGTTCAGTTTCCTTAATTGTTGCTTAGGACTGTTGCTCAGTTTCGGCTGTAAAAACAGGTGTAATGCTACCAACATCAGAAATTAACATTTTTAATCTTTTGGAAATAGAAAAAAATTATGCTATATTTTAATGATATATTCTTCTGGCAGATAATACTTCATTCATTAGGTAGCATCACTAATGGAAGAGCTAGAGTGAACCTCATAATCTATTAGGAAATGAAACTTGTAGAATTCTCAGAAGATAAAAAGTTCTTTTAAATGGTTAATTTCATTATTTAGACAAGGAGAGACATTGCATTATGTATGACATTTTGTTCATGAAAGAAGAAAGAAATAAGCTCCAAAGTTTCTGGGGAAAAGCTTAACCTGTATCAAAGTGATTAAAAGAAGTAGAAAAAAGTGACAGTGCAATGTGCATTTAAGCTAATCTTGTAGCAAAAAATGTTTTGTGATTTGTGAATTCTACTTTTGGGGGCTGGATGGTGACTTAGCTGCATTAAATCTGATTACTTTGGAATGCTCATTCAGGTATTTTTAATGGAAAAGAAAAAATATGAATGGCTGTAAAAATAATTTACTGCATTTGGACACAAACTGGTGTTGAATTATTTAAAAAGGAAATCTATGATAAATATAAAATGAGAAAAAATAATCCAATTTTATGTACACCAAAAATGATAGAGATTTTTTATGAATACTTTTATGAAGAAAGCTTAAGAATTGACAATCTAAAAGTACCATGTGAAAAGTAAGATTAAATTAAAATAATGCTTCTTTAAGTATGTTAGTATTACACTGATTTAAGATGACATGGACTTAGTATAAAACCATTTTTTAAATTAATTTATATATTGCAGGTGCTTAACTGAATTTAGAAAGAATATAAACTGTGGTATGGTTGTGATTATCAAAATAACAAGTCTAGAATTGTGGAAAGAAGGGTTATTGAACATCTGCAGTTATAATTACTCTGTGAATGTTAATATTGCCATGAATTCACTGGAGTACCTGAAAGTATAAAATTAATGAGATTATATTTTTAAAATTTTTTATAATAAGAGTCCTGCAGAAAAAGTAAATGTTAGTCTAGGAGTTGCCTAGAGGGTAACTCCCTATGTAATATATGTACATGAGCTTTGAATAAAAAGATGCCTTACTCTGGGTCCAGTAAACCATATAATAAAATATTTAGGTCACCAACAGACATAAAACTCCAACTTCCATCTGATGCCTTAGGATTTAGCTTTTATATTTTCAGGCCCTGTACCGGTTTAGTGTGTAACTCTAAAACTTCACATAGCCTGTTAGCTATGGTTAGACATAACAAACTCTCTCTGGGCCTGGACTCAAGGACACCTTGTCGTCCCAGGCCCCGAAACATGTAAACTAAGCCTCTGGGGAGGGGGAGCAAACTTGGGGTAATTACGTCATTACCTGAAATTGTAATTGGAGAATTAACCCTGTTATGCAAATGGACCGAACTTATAAAAGTGTGAAAAACCTATCACCCAGGGTCCATCTTGGGTGTAGCGTCTTGACTGCCCAAAGTACCTTTGAAGGCCCTTCAATAAATACATACTTTTGTTCTTTTAATCTTGTCTAGCCTCTGTTTTCAGGCCACTGCTAGGCATCCACTCTGGTGACACAGATGAGACAAGGAAGCTTCTGGAAAATCCTCTGGACTGAGAGAAAGACCCAGCAGCTACCACCCCCCCACAACCCCGCTGGCACTTCAGGGAGGCAGTTGCCACAGTCCAGGCGGCGTCAGAGCCCAAGAATCCTCCAAATTCAGCACCGAGGCATGGGATTGAGTGAATAAAATTGGTATTTTGTTGATAGCACCTGGATTTGATGTTAAGAGATCTGTCATAGTTTTGTTTGGTGGGCAGAAAGATCCGAGAGGGTCCAAAGTGGGGGGTTTAGTTCATTTGTTGGTTTGTTGTTCACCCCTGTTTGCTCATTGCTCATGAGAAGTAGGAAAGGACACTTTCTGAAAAGGAGCTTTAGCACTGCAGGGGCAAATTTTGGCCTGGGCCCAAGGGTGGTGTCACGGTTAAGCTGCTCCCCTGCTTATCCAGACTTGTGGGTTTGAGCCTCCGTTGCTCCTTGTTCTCTCTCTCTCTCTCTTTCTGCTTACTAGTGTCTGGTTAGGTTGCTTTGCTTTATTTCTGCAATTTCCTGTATATGAGTGCAGACATGGGGTGTATATTCTCATGTGAAGATACGACTCAAATACCCTAAGACTCCCCCCTGGGCTTAACACTGAAAAATTGGCAACAGTTAACTGGCAAAAATCCATTGCTTCCAAAACCCGAATTGATTAGACTGTCTGAAATAATTTGGCCCACCTATAAATTACTCAACAATGAGGCATGGGGTAGTTTAGATGAAGAATTAATATCAAATTTAATATCTCGCGAACCTCAAGCCCAGTATTTCGGAGAGTTTCACATCTTGTGGAGACTAAGGACAGAGCATTGAAAGAAAGTTCAAAGGCTGAACAGTGTTGTGGCAATTTGTTATGCTGCTTGAGTTTCCCATTATAGGTCAAGTTGGTGTCTCAGCAGGCCTTGGTTTGCTTCTTCCCACATTGTAATACTCACATCTGGTATTATGTCAGCACAGTGTAAAAACTTGCTGTTGTAGGACTTGAAGGTGAACTGAATCTCCCATATAACAAGTGACAGGACAAGAGGAAATGTCCTCAGCCTGCACCAGGGGAGGTGTAGGCTGGATGTTGGGAAAAATTTCTTCACTGAAATGGTTGTCAAGCATTTGAACAGGTTGGCCAGAGAAGTTGTTGAGTCACCATCACTGCAGGTATTTAAAGGATTTGTAGTTGTGGCACTTAGGGACATGGTTTAGTGGTGTACGTGGCAGTGCTGAGTTAGTAGTTGGACTTGATGATCTTAAAGGTTTTTTCCAACCTAAAATATTCTGTGATTCTTATACCTCTTTTCAGGAAACATGTGTTGGCTGTTCCTTCTAATGCTTTTACATTGATGGGGAAATTTGAATGCTTTCGATAAATATGTCAGAACGTATTTGTATCTGATAATGTAACATTTCAGTAAGAAACCTGCCCAGAAGTTTCAAAATAGGGTGTCATCGCTGCCACGGGCCGCCCGGTGGCCTGGCAGGAGGCAAGGCAGTGTCCTGGTCGGCGACCAAAGGGACACAGTCCTCGTGGCTGGTCGGAGCGCTCTGCTCAGAGGCTCACAAAGGAGCAGGCTGCAGCTCTGGTGTTGCTGTGCGACGTAGGCGACGGCAAAGGAGGCAAGTAGGACCTTCTTGGGGCTCACAGTTCCAGTTTATTAAAGGAACAAAGTAGCGAGGAGAACGGAGCTGCAGGGAGAGCACCGAGAGAAAGGGTGGGAAATAACACAGCCCCTTTTAATGTGCTCCCAAAGGGGAGGAATCAAGGGAAAACAGCCAATAAGGAATTGATGGGAGTGACAGTTGGCCAATGGGGAAACGAATAGGGGGGAACAATGCATAATCAATAAGACTCATAAATATACATAAACCGACAAACCAATGGGGGTAACAGAACTAAAGAAGGATCTGGAAAGAAGGGAGGAGATGTGGCAGTGGCAACACCCAGGAGGGGATGGCCCTAGGTCTGGGGACCATCCTGCGAACTGCCTTCGGACCCGCGCTCGGGGTCGGAGTCATGGGCAGGGAAATTGATCCACCTAATGACCTCCAGCCCCGAGGTGGGCTGGGCCACCAAAACAATAGGGTGTGTGACTTCTTTTCCTTCCTGTTAATGTTAAAAATGATCTTACTCTTAAAAATTTTAGATTTTCCAGCTTTTGATCCCTTATTTTTCTTTTTTTTTTTTTTCTTTTACTTTTTTTTCCTTTGCTCTGTTCAAGGCAGGATCTTAATGAGCTCCCCTGTTTTTTCCTTTACTCAGTAAATGTACTGATACGTGATCTGCAGCAGAGTAAAGCTTCCACATTCTTCCAACTGTGGAATTACCTTCATGCCTTGGAGGTTTCCCTTAATATGTACAAAATTATTTGTTATATTTAATCTCCCAAAATCCTTATATATTTTGTTTCAAAGACCAGTGTTTTCCAAACAAAACTGGTACCCAAAGGAAAATATTGTGCCTAAATTTTTGTTCTAGTTAGCTGGGCTGCTTGCTTTACCCAAATGGCGGGGAAAAGCCTTTGGTTATACAGTGCTTAAAATATGAACTTTTTCATCTCTCTTTTAAATAGATGAGTTGGCACAGAGCTGTTACTATTTTAATAACAAAAAAGAGCGAATATTCAGATAGAGACTCTGAGGAACTGACTCAGTATTAAAAAAAATAAATGAAAGAGAAATAATATATTAACTTTGTTTTCATGTTTTACTTATTGCAAACTGGAAATTGCAGTTTTAGCTTACATTTACCATGCTTCAAGGCTTTTTTAAAAAAAATGCGTATTTATAGCTATGAATGAATATCCTCTATTTTCTGTTAAATTAATTTCTAAGATGACGTGTATATATTCTAAAGCTGTGCACTATTAACAAAAGAGAAAGACTTTTGAGGTTAGACTGATGTGCAGTAGAGATATAAAATGGCAATCTTTTTCTTTATAAAAGATAAGTAGTGTTGTTTGTCTCCAGACTGAACATTTAAAATATAAAATAAAAATTGCCTAGCCTCGAAAAACATAGATTGACTACACTAGATTATTAGATGAAAGTTTTAAATTAATTTTTGGTTATGTCTCATGTGAAATATCCTAACTATCTGTCAGTTTTCAATGAAGACACTAATTTACTTCTATGTGTAAAAGCCCTCCTGTATTAGTAAGAAGACAACTGCTAGAGGTGTGTTTTATTATAAGATAATAATACTTCTGAGAGAAAAGAGACACTTCAAGTAACTGTACCTTGAAATGTTTCAGGAGTCTGATCTGTAATCAACAAAGTTTGGTTAAAATATGCTTGAAAATAATAACACCCACAAAGAGGAATTGTCTGGGAACTTTAAAGTTACATGCTTCTGGAAACATTTGCTACATATGATATCTTCAGCATTTTTTAATTAATTGAAGTTTTTCTTATCTGCTGAGAAGTTAGTGTCTAAAACTCTTAGCTCAAAACCATTATCATTTAAATAAATAAATAAATAACCAAATAAATCTAGGTACAGGTTTACTGTGTTATTTACGCTGTATTCCCATGAGCTCTGAATGCAGAAGAAGAAAACAGAAGTCCCTCCAAAGCTTTCAAGAGGATCAAGCCTGCACCAGCAATAAATAAATAAACAAAGAGGTTTTAAGACCAAGGCTAATTTCAAGGATACTAGCATGCAATATTTGTAACATTTATTGAATTATCAGAGTATAACACGTCTCATACAGCTCTCATACTTGTTTTTTATCCTATACTGAGATGCAAATGAAAAGCAGAATAGTATGTGTTGTCATTATATAATTAGAGCACTCACACATTAATTTTTATATAAACACACATATGATATTCTCAAAGTTTTTCTTGAAAAACATAAGTAAAGGAGGAAATCTCTAGTACCTAATTTAGCAGATCATTTAACTCTTTTGTGTAACAGTTTTAACACTGCTGAATTTTACCTCCAACTCTAATGAGAAGTTGCGTGTTTGAAAATGTCTGCTATGCAGGAAGAAGTGATTTGAAGTATTTGCAAATATATAGGCTGTTTACACATCTGATATCCTTGGTTCTCAGTACTTTCATTTGACTGTCTGAGTTTTTATCAAACTCCTCCCTCCTTCTCTTCCTCAGTGTAGTACTGTGCTAGTACTAGTTTTGTGGAACATTTCCAGAGTTGTAACAAAATAAGACTTCTTTTATACGTAGTGATTATTGACTTTTTTGTAGAAGAGAATTACCCCTGAAATATGCTGAAAGATTGTTAGTACAAATATGTAGGAAGCTGGCTGTAAGTATTATTATGATATTTTTTAAAGGAAATTCTTGAGATATTGCAATTTGCATTGTATAAAATTGAATTCATAAGTATTCAAGAGCACACTAGGTTGTATCCTTCCCTTCCAGTCCCATGAAATTCTCTTAGTGGTACAAATACAATAATTTAATTTTGATAATTATAGGCCAGATCTTCTTGGCAGGAAAGTTGCAATGAGAAACTATAGATTTTGCAAAACATTAAATTATAATCCTCCTTTCCATTGAAAATTAGTTTATCTGGTTTTGATTTTTAGACTCTGTGTAGACTATTTTTATCAACATAAAATATGTCTTGAATATCACGTATATCCAAACGTTTATTCTCCAATTTAACACAGCTATTTTGAAAAACTCTTGACATGTACAATAACTATAGTTCAAACAACTGCCAGTGCCTCACATCTTAGGTGAATTTTTCAGGTTATCAGACACTGTAAAAGTGTCTAGGAAAAATGATTGCAGAATATACCATTCCTAGTATAAAGAAATATTAGTAACTTCTCAGTGAAGCTGAAGAAAATGTAAGTGACTCAGGTGAGAAATAAACACATACACCATTACAGGCTGAGGCATAACTG
Source organism: Struthidea cinerea (assembly GCA_013397865.1). Lineage (NCBI taxonomy): Eukaryota > Metazoa > Chordata > Aves > Passeriformes > Corcoracidae > Struthidea > Struthidea cinerea. The sequence goes on along the minus strand of VZTI01002183.1, from coordinate 355,820 downwards.
TGGAAAGCAGCTTTGCAGAGAAGCTGCTAGAGACTGTGGAAGAAAAGTTAATCATGAGCTGGCAGTGTATCCCTGTGGCAACGGTGGCCTACAGTGTCATGGAATGCATTAGGCAGAGAGATACCAGCAACACTTGTGAGATACACCTGTAGTGCTGTGTCCATGTGTAGGTTTCTGGTATGAGAGAGACGTGGAATGAGTTCAGTGAAGGGCCACAAAGCTGTTGAAGGGATTGGATTATTCTTCATAGAAAGCAAATCTGAGAGAGTTGGAGAAGACAGAGCAGGTCTCTAGGACATTCTAGTAATTTTTTATTTAATAGATGTTAGTGAATATAATTTCTCTTAAGCAGTGTAAATGGTTCCTTTGTCTTTTCAAAGTAGATTTTTTTCTGTAATTGTGATTTTTACAAAAACGTCTGTGCATATCTGCACAAAATTTTGGAAATTGAATCAGGACTTTTTTGATTGCAGCAATATTGCTCCTTTCTAACTACCTTAATACAAAAAAGTTGGTTTGATTGGACATTCTTTAAAGGACAACTAAGGCCCTGAAATTAATGGCAGCAGCAACAAAACCAACAGGTTTTTCATGTAGATGTCTGCAGGCAGAGGAGAAAATCTTGGCAAGGATCCTAGCCAAGTAGTGCTGCTGTCAGGGATTGCCCCTGAAAGTAATTTTTTTTTTCTCATTTCCAGTTGTTTTTTGTCAGTTGCTGGCAAATATCTGTGCCAGGAAGAACACTGTGAGAGAAAATGAAGTACTCTGACAAAATTAGAGATGGATAAGTGCCAACATATGTCTGCTTATTGAGGATTGAGGGAACTACTGTGCTGGCACATAACAACGTAGCATTACACTGAAAACATTTACTGAGAGAAAAAGCCAAGATAGAAAAAAATATTATAAAGGCAGTCTGCCAGTTATTTTAATATGATTTAATTTGCTAATTGAGAAAAATGGTGGTGCAATTTACTGAGCTTGCACATGGTACTGCATCTTACCAGTCCTGTAGAAAAAGGACTATCTGTTTGAACCATATGAATGCTATTAACTTGAAAAAAAATTCTGATATCTCGTTTTGATATAAACAAAGTTTCAGTGCTTAATGAACACATTCAAGATGTGTTACTTATTTAGCTACATATTATAGCATTTTTGCCCAAGGTTATTTCCTGTCATTTTGGCTTCCAGATTACTTGGTGACATCTAGACATTTTGAAATCAGTGAGGAAAGAATGTACCATATCCTTCCAAGTTCAGCAAAGAAAACTCCTGTATTCACATCTGCTGGGAACAACTGGCTGCAGAGCATGTCTTCAGGGAAAAAAAAGGGCCCAGGGGTTCTGGTTGAGAATGAGTTGAATGTGAGGCAGTGGTGCACCATTGTTGTGATGGAAGTTCACCAGGTATTGGACTGCAATTGGTGACAATTTGCAACACAGAAAATTCCAAGCAGTAATGAAGAAAAATGTGTTCACCTTGGAAATTACTCAGCCCTGGAACAGGTACCATAGAGAGGCTGTGATATTTTCTTCCTTAGTGATTTCCAAACCTTGACTACAAAAAGCCCTGAGTAAAGCCCCTGCTTTAACAAGGAGATTAGGGTCGGTCTGGGGAGAAGGTTGCATTAGAAGATTTCTTGCATAAAAATCTGTATTTTTCCATGGTTGTGTACAAAATCTTACACCACAGATAATTTTATTATCTTTCCCTAATGTGGAAATCTACTGCCATGGTTTATTTTGTTTTAATTCTGATATTAATTTTCTTACTGATTTTTCTTATGCTATCAGCCCATTTTTTTAAATATTGTTGTGTTGTAACTTTATTTACTGATCCAAAGGTTCTTTTTTCTCTACGGAATATATTCAGAAAGTTTGAAACATAGAATTAAAGAATAAGGCATTTTGTAAAAGGACTTTTCCACTGTCTTTGTCGCCAAGTGCCTTGTCCCACTGAACTTCTAAACTTCCTTCTCATCAAGATTCCCTAAAGAATTCTTTCATGTTACCCTTCACCTTCTTTGCCTTCATTACACAATGTCCTTGTATGCCTTCCATGTAGCATGTCCCTGTTTCCAACAGCTATATATTTCCTTTTCATGTCTCAGCTTTGTCAGGAGCTCCATGTTATCCAGGAACAGATTCTGCCTTGCCTGCTTGATATTTTGTCCATTGGAATGGACCATTCTTGCTCCCTAGAAAGCTGCACTTAAAGGCCAACAAATAAATAAACTAGGCCCAGGTTATAAGCCACTATTTGCTTTCCTTTTTTACACTGTGATTACCCACATTTTCTAAAATTTGTTAAGCATTTTAATTCATATTCCACCAATTTAAATGTTTAATCTTATTATGTTACTTATTAATTGATCTAATTTTCTCAGAGACTTCAGTATCTTCAGCTGAGTATTTTGAATACAGATAAATTAATGCAGTTATAAGCCTTGTGCACTAAATCTTAATAAAGCAGAAGGCATGATTGCCTCCAGAATCATAAATAAATAGGAAATAATTCATGGGGACACCTCACAAATTTATCTAGCTCAGCGTACTGCTCCTAAACACTGAAAATGAAACTGGTAGATGCTTGTCTTACTTGTTTTTTAGTAGTAGTCAGCCACTCATATTCGAGCGCTTTCCCTGCCCTACAGCTCATTTCATTTTTCTTAAATTTTAATAGAATTGAGTCACTCATATTCCAGTGCTTCCCCTGCCATGCAGCTCATTTTTCTTAAATTTTAGCTCATTTCTTTTTGTTCTATACCTCGTAGACAAGAACATTAATTTTTGAGACAACCCTTAGCATATAACTTTGTTATTGTACATCTTCCAAGTTTCCTCCTTTCTAAATAAATGAAACTCAATTCAGTCTTTTTTTCTGAAGATTTTTTTTCTGGATTGATTATCACTATTACTGCTCTCTCCTTCTTCATTTACTACCTAACAAAGGAGTCATTCTCCTTACTTACTAGGGCTAGAATTAATGAGTGTTTAGTTCCTGAGAATATCACCAAAACTGAGTGTGTCCAGAGAGGCTGTGTAGGCCAGGTAGAGAATTGGTATTTCAGTCAAAACAGGAAGTGATTTTTCAGTGCTAGTCAGGAAGTCTACTTGGATAAAAGTGTTAGGGAACATGCTTAAGTCCTGATGTCTCCCAGGGAGTTTAACAATGATTTTTGTAGAGAAGAAAATAGTAGGATGAGCATGATGTTCTGCCGAGTGGAATATTAAAACAAGGTGACATTATGGAGCCATAAAAAAAAAATAAAATGGGATCTCATTATTTCATTCAGTGTGGTGTTTTCTCCCTGTATGGGAAGAAGTTGTAGAATTGCATACAGCTTCTTGGAAAGGCTTTATTTGGACTGAAATATATAGTTCTGCTGTTCCAGTAAATAAACTTAGGACATGAGTGCAAGGAAGAGCCGCTGAAATAATAAAAGTACCGCTCATCTTATATTACAATATTAGAGAGTCTATGAAAAAAATTCTAGCAATTGTAAACTCTGGGAAAGGTAAAAATGGCTTCCAAATTAAAGGGTGCTTGTGATACAGTTATAAGTAACAAATGAGGATATGTTGATCATTAGTATATTTATAGTAAAAGAAAATTCATAGCCATTTGAGCAGAAAGAGTCTGGAATGGAGTCTTATTAAGGAAGAATAGTGGAGACTAACAAACATTTTTACTTCTAATATTGAGATTAATAAATATATGGAAATAGGGGAAGATTTGGTGTCTCAGTATCAGTGACTATGCTCAGTGATCCACACAGTCACTCATTTTTAACAGGAGCTGTTCCATGACAGCCTCCCTGCCTTTCTCTTCACAATATCAGGGAAGAAGTTAACATTGTCAGGCTTATATTCCTGACACCACACGCTTCCTTGTGTGTGTAGGAAGAGCCACTGAAAGGTGTACTTCTGGCCGGAGAAGCAGAGGACAGGACTGTTTTCCTGTGCCAGGGAATGGTTCTGATCACACTATATGTAGTAGTATAAACATATCCCGTAGTTCTTAATTTCTGAGACACAATTAGTTAATAAAATCTATTGTTCTCATGCTACTTATACATGTAACAGCAGTAATACAGTATATTTTATTATTATTATTTGGAAGAGGAAAGATGTGTGCTTGAGCATCTAGGGAAGAGGGGTAACTTAGGACTGCTTACCATGCTGAGAAGGAGATAGTCAAGTATCCATTTGATCCATGGTCCAGGCCAAAGTGCCATGAACCAATTCTAAGTCCAACAGAGGACTGCAACACAGATGGGCTTTCACACCCTAAAGACAATATGTAAAACATTACCTTACTGAATTTTATTGAAAGTTTATAAAACCTTGGAGCTTGGTACATTTACTGACGTTTAACATGATTTATTCTATAGGTTTTGTATCTGTAACCATGTTTTAGCTAGGGAACAGTAGTCAGTAGCACTGATTTTATCATGCGATTTTCTTCCCCCTTGTTGCCTTACAACAAAGTACGAAGATTCTAAGGAACCTGATCTGGTGTAGAATGGATTCTCTTATCTTCATCTGTATCTGTTGTCAGTATTTTTTTGTGTTGTATTAAGTTTATCCAGATTTTGTCATGTAGGGTTGTCTGTCTCAGTTTTTTAAATTAACTTTAGGAATTTTAATGCTCATTGCCATGTTGCATGCATCCCAATTTATATGATTTATGCAAACAAATTTAGGATTTATTTCTATTTTATTATTCATTCTAGATATGAAGGTATATGTATATGCTTATACTATTATCATACTGTTTTGCACATTAAAGATTCATATGCTTTTGGGTGTACCAGGAGCTATCTCATCAAGCTAATAATTAGACATTAAGGATAAATTCATGTCTCCATGGCCAGAAGCTCCCACTTTTTATTTAAAATTATACCAGAGATGGTTTACAGGCATCTGCTCCTTTTGAAAGGGAGAATAGATTTGCTATAATGTACATATTGGAGAAAAAGCTAGAGTACAAAGTGATTTCTCTCACTCACTGCAGCTTTTGGCAGTTGAAGATGCTGTAAGTGAAAGGAAAAGGGGACTGGGAGTATTTATGCAGAAATCAGAAACTGGTATAAGTAGAAAAAGTATATTTGATTGGCATGCTGCGCAGCATGTGTAGGCATGAGTACAATACATTGAGTTCACATGAAAAGGAAAAAGGTATTACTTCTTGCTTGGAATGATGCCTGGAGCAAGACAAGTAAGAACTTAAATATCTACCATAAATACAATGGTATTTTAACATGCAAATACCAAAGAATGAAAATCTAGTGTTTCATCAGGTAAAAGAAATGATGTAGAACTTAATCTTTCTATTTTTATTTTGTGATGCTATTGTATTGTATCATATATCAATTATTTCATTATTAAATTATTTTTTTGTTTCTTAATTTAACTTAGAACACACATATTGCAGTAATCCATATGGTTATAGACCATGTTCTCATTTTTTTTGTAATTGTACAAATACTTGTAAGTACAAAAATTAAACATATATACAGTCTTACATGCACTTTCATACATGCACATATGTTACTAAGTCATAGCAGTCAGGTGCAGGCAACAGGAAAAAAGGGAAATTTTGTACTCAACTTTAAAAAGCAGAAAGGAGGACCCTGGGAACTACCAACCTCTCCACCTCACCTCTGTGCCTGGGAAGATCATGGAACAGTTCCTCCTAGTAGCTGTGCTAAGGTACATGGAGAACAGGGAGGTGATTCAAGACAGCCAGCACACTTGGCTTCACCAAGGGAAATTTCCTGCCTGAACAACCCACTAGCCTTCTATGTTAGACTGACTTCAACACTGGGCGGGGGAAGGGCTATAGATGTCATTTATCTTCTGTAAAGATAAATGTAAAGACTTCTGTAAAGCCTTTGATATATCCTTACCGCTAAATTGGAGAGAGATGGAATTGATGAGTGGACTATTAGATGGATAGGAAAATGGTTGGATGATCACAGGGTAGCAGTCAATGGTTCAGACAACAGTGACAAGGGGTGTCCCTCAGGGGTCTATATTGGGACAAATGTTCTTTAATAACTTCATTAATGACAGAGACAAAGGCATCAAAGGAACCCTCAGCAAATTTGCAGAGGACACCAAGCTGAGTGGTGCAGCTGACACACCTGAAGGATGGGATGCTATCCAGAGGGACCTGGACAAGCTGAAGAAGTGGGCCCATAGAAATGTCAGGCAGTTTAACAAAACCAAGTGTGAGATGCTGCACCTGGGTCAGGACAACCCCTGATATCAACATAGACAAGGGGATGAACAGGTCAAGGACAACCCTGCCAAGAAGGACTTGGGGGTTCTAGTGGGTGAGAGGCTGGACATGACCCAGCCATGTGCACTCACAGCCCAGAAAGCCAAACGTGTCCTGGGCTGCATCCAGAGCACCGTGGGCAGCAGGTGAGGGAGGGGATTCTGCCCCTCTGCTCTGCTCTGGTGAGACCCCACCTGGAACCCTGCATCCAGCTCTGGGGTCCCAGCACAGGAAGGACATGGACCTGTTGGAG
>VZTI01002183.1:243817-349098 GCA_013397865.1 Struthidea cinerea | reverse complement strand
ACAGGGAGTAGGTTTAGATTAGATTTTAGGAAAAAAATTCTTTACTGTGAGGGTGGTGAGACACTGGAACATATTGCTCAGAGGAGTTGTGGATGACCCATCCCTGGAAGTGTTTAAGGCCAGTTTGGATGGATCTCTGAGCAACCTAGTCTAGTGAAAGGTGTCTCTGTTCCTTGCAGGTGGCTTGGAAGTGGATGATATTTTAGGTCCCTTTCAACCCAGGCCATTCTATGACTCTAAGATTCCGTGTTTCTCTGTGTGTATCTTAGATGTGAATACAGGTGTGAGTGGTGTCTAGTGCACTCCTTCTTCCACTATTTATAGTAATGAGTAAAAGAATCCTCATCTTTATATCTGTCTGAGGATGTTTGTGAGCAAAGAGGAAGTGCAGCTAGTATACTGGAGTCTGGAAGTTCCCAAGTCTTGCATAAAATCAAAGTATTCCACACGATCTCTTATATTTCTTGCTGTGGGGCCCAGCTCTATACATCAAGACACACCAAATTTGTGCCACATATTTTACCTCTGTGGATTTGCACTAGGTATATATCTGATTTTGCCCATTAATCATTTGCAACAATTAACACAAATTAAAAACTTAATTATTAGATGGAGTCATTTACAGTTTTGCATGTAACCTGTTGTAGAAGCAATACTGAGAGTCTATAGCAATTAAACACATTGACCAACACTGAAACAAACTCTGTGAAGAGTGGTGCCCAAGCAGAGTAATACTGTCAGAGACTGGATTAGATCAATGACTCGAGCCAATGCCTGCGTGTGTGGTTAGGAGTGGGTCAGGCCTTGCTTTCTGGTGAGACAGAGAGGCCCTGGAATGCCTATTTCATGCACGCTGGAACCCTAGGAGTTGGTTGGAGTCTTTTTCTGTATTTCTTCTGTCTTTTTCCCTCTTTCTTCTCCTTGTGATCCTCTTTCATGGAACATTTTTGGGTAACTTAACATCTCATAGATTTAAAGGTTTCTAGGTTAAATGGGCTAAGTTTATGCTAAGTTAATACTAAGTTAATAAGTGTTTTATGTTGAATTTGGTGTTGTATTTACTCTGCCAAAGTTCCTTAATTTTCTATATTTTTTGCCAGTAAATTTTTGTGTGATTTTTATCTCTTACCTCTGGTTGGGATTTCTCCTTGCACCAACTAGAGTAAAGAAACCTCAGTTTAACTCCTGAATTTAAGTATTCCAGGTGTTACCAATACTCATCTTGATTGTCATGAAGACAGGCAGACATACCACTACCAAGGTTTGTACTCTCAGATAAAATGTATTACATGATCTGATTATTTTAGCAACTTTTGTCGAGTGAGGAAAATTGCTGGGGAAAAATAGTGTTGGGTGTATTTTTCTCACTATTTTCTCTTTTTATTATGCATTTGTCTTTCTGTAAAGAGATAGAATTAATCTCGGTCATCTACAATTATACATGGCATTTGGAACAGTTGGCAAATACGCTGCTACTTTTCCATCGTTTAAGTCATGGAATGTACATGAGAAACAGTCATAAAATAGATCCATTACTAAACAAATTATATAAGAATGTTTTGGCCTAGTGCACTGCCTTTTGGTTATCTTTAGAATATAGCCTTTTCTATGATAATATACTATATTGGTATTAGAAGCTCTTCTACCCAATATCCAAATTTAAATTTTCCTGGATAGAATAATTTATGAATAATATATATACACTCTGTAAGTCTCTTCACAGTCCAGAGCTCTTTTTCAGTGGCGATACAGATCTCTGGCTTCTCCTTTTTGAGCTCCTTGAGGCTACTGTTAGCATATGTCTTTAGCCTGTATAATGTTTTTACATAAAAAAAAAATTGTAATATTCTGTTATGTGGGTGATAAATACCTGTCCTTCTCCTTACCAAAAGAGCTAGCAAATCTCTTTCTCACCTCCATAAACTGTACTCTTTCCAAAATCTTCGTTCCTTCCTTGCTACAGACCCTTCCTCTTCCGGTATGCTACCCACTAGACTACACAATCACTCAAATCCAGCATATTTCAACTCATGAACTCTTTCACAGAGAGAGGTGGCATAGTTTGCTTCACTAAATTCAGATTTTATGAATGGATATGCCTAGAAAAATTTGTAAAAGGGACTTTGTAGTCTATTATGCCATTCAATAACCAATTGGCATCTTAATTTTTTGTTTTCAAAGGAGAAGGATGATTCTGTCAAAAATGGCAAGACTCCCTATACTGCAGTAGTTCTCCTGGAAGTCCCTTCATACACAGCCAGTTTAAAACCCCTAATTTTTCTCTGGTTTTGACACTTTTCAGTGCCTGTGGACTATATTTTTGTCTAGCTCTATACTGAGATTGAAGACACTTTATGGAGAAAACAGTCTTTGCATCATTCCTTTAATAAAAACTCTGAACTGGAAAACCATGACGTTAAACTATGCTTATACCTTATCATTTTTCTTGAGAAGTTGGTAAAATAACTGATTTCTAGCAGATGAAGTTTGAGCTCAGATATCTATAAATCTGAAGAGAGAAAATTCAGGATTATATTTCTTTTCTTAGTGATTCCCCCATATTAATGATCATGATGTCTCTATAAAATATTTTGAGGGTCAAAGGTTCATAGTATTTACTGTAAGATATGCATACTTTTACAGGGAAATCAATACTGTCACCAAGATTATATTTTTCATCTGATGTGAAAATCACCATTAAAATAATAACTTTGTGTTTAGAAATGCACTGTCCTCTAAACAAAACCACATAATGCTTTTTAAAATAATAGGTAGGCCTTCAATTTGTTATAAAATAATATTGCATTTCATTTTATTACAGTTAAAAGTTAACGATATTTTAAACACATCTTGGTCATGCAATTTGAATAGCATTTTTATTCTGCTAAGGAACTACCTGATGTAAATCAAATAAATGGGCGTGATTTCTTCTTACGCTTACGTTTATTTAGTGCATAAGGCCTTTTTCTTCCTTTATTTTGAGCCGCTGAATCCCAAAATTAAGACGTTTTGAAAGAAAAGGAGCAATAAACTGTGAAGAAAAGACTTCTAAAATGTTGAATCTTTGCAAACTTTTTATTCTCTGTGGAATATGCAAAAAAATTTTGAAGCATATTATAAAATCAATATTTTACACTCACTTTAAGGCACTTACATCTGGAAAATACTGATGTGATTTATGGGTCAAGTGCAGATTATTTAGGTCATTTGCTGTCTGGTGATAAAACGTCATAGTTCTTTTCATGGTCTCTACTCCTAACTCCTTTTAATAACCACACAGAGAACTAAATTTTTCAGTTTTATTTCTTCTAATGTGCAGAAAACTACCAAATTGATTTCAAGTTTTATTTAGTGATGGATAGCACTAACAAACAAAAAAAATCTTGGTATTTACTGACCTCTTAATGTGTCACAATTTGTGTCCTCAGGCTTGAGTGGGAGAGTCTTGAATGCAAAGGAAAAAGGACAGAAAATAAAATATGTTAACAAGAGGACAAGTTATGAGCAAGATTAATATCACAGACCCTCAGCTCACTTCTTAGAGGCATACTCTTTCTCATCTGTCCAAGAAGATTAACTGAGGAGATGCAAGTTCTTGGATAGCATATGTAGAATAAAAGAAGAAAGCACAGAAGATTATTATTAATGTTGCTGTAATTGATTTTAAAATTAGGAATCTGTAATATACTGCTGTCTCATAATTTTATGTAGGACTTAAAGTAGTCTTTTTTTTTCAGTGCAGGCTATATAGAACTGCAACAATTTTCCAGGTCAAGAAGCTTTTCATCACTCTACCAACATCCTTTCATGGATCTGTTCAGTTTAATATCCTTGCAGTTATTCAGCTTCAAGTAGGATTTTCTTTCCTTCACTAAGTGATGTGGAGTGGCTCAGTCATTATTCCCCAAGGTCAGAGTTTGCATTTTGCACTGATTTTATACAGTTTGCCTTGTGCTTTGTATTTTTCCTTGTTTGCCTTGTCTGATGTGACACATACACCTTCCCTCAACAGTTCAGTCTGATATTTTTTCTGTGCAATACACTTCACTAATCTATTATCTATGACAGTTGTGTGAAAGAGTTTATATGGACATAGAGATCTTTTCGTTTGAAAAAATATCTTCTGTTAATATCCATGTTACCTTTTAATAACCATACAGCTCCTTGATTAGTTTTCTAATTCTGAGAAGTGGATTTCCATTACTTAAATACATGTACATGCATAAATAAGTATATGAAATACTAAAATATCGGTGGCAAGAAAAATGCAATAATGCTCAAATAAGCAAATGTTTTATAACATAGGCTTTTTGTAAAAAAAAAAAAAAGTTATGTTATATAATCTTACTTTATATGGAAATTGTTGAACTCTCAGACTTATTAAGAAAAAGTAAAAATTCTAAGGTTAATTCTGGAATCCTAAAATACATTCTGAGTATCACTTATACAAGACCATGAAAATGTTTTGACAATGAAACAACGGAAAAATCAACCTTTTCAGTAGCACATTAAAATTACAGACATTTAAAATTACTCTATTTCTGACTTCCAAGAAATAAAATTTTGATATCTACCTTTCTTTTTTTTTTTTTTCTTTTTGTTTCCTTTTTGGTATTTTTTAGTATTATACTTCTTGAAGTTAGACTAGATTATCTTATATATGTAATTTTTTACTCACAAAAACCAGCTAGGTCAGGCATTTATATTAAGGGATTCAGATGCAATACCCGAATTAGAAGTACTCTGGGCTCCCTCTATTGCTGGTGCAGAGATGCATTCTTTGCAGCCACTCCAGGGGTTTTCTTAGGTCATCTGTCTTGGTTCCTACTGGGATGCATGCAATTTTCCAGTCTGAGTGAATTTGAGAGCTTAATAACAGTAAATGAGTTACATGTCTGGAAGGAAGAGAAGAGCAATTGTACAGCAAAAAAAGTGATTTTTTTTTTTTTTTTCAGCACAGGCTGATGAATCATTTGCCATTTTTTTGCATTCAGAAGCAGTAGAAGTTTTTGTGGTCTTAACTCTTCTATGAGTTAGCTGCAGTTACGTGTCTGGAGGCTCATTTCTTCGCTATTGCAAACATGTGAACCAAAATAACTGAAAAGGTGTTAAAAAGCAACCAAAAATATGCTGCATGTTCATTCTTTAGCAAGAAAAAAGGAAATTCAATCAGAGAATGTTCAGAGGGTAGAGTCTGATTCTTCTTCTACTTTGAGAGATGTACGGCTATATTCTTCACTCCATAATAGTTTGCAGAATTTTGGTCTTTTCCAGGCACGAAAACATTTTATGTTCGAATTTCTGCAACTGTGGTCTTAATCTGTAGATCCTTTGCTGGAAGTTCACTGAAAGTGACCTGATTTAGGTGGACATCTTAGTTCCCAGAAAGTCTAGGACTTTTGTTCACCTATGAAATATTTGTTGGCTCTGGCACAACTCATGTGCTTTTATCTCCCCTCTGCAGTAGTAAAGTGGATTTCTGTGCATGCAGGCTTCGGTCCTGCATTGGTGTAAGGCCATGGAGGAGGAGACTGCACCAGAGCCGCAACACTTGGAAGTGCTCCAGATTTTGCCAGCTGAGATACAGCCTGAGGTATATGGTTGCATGCAGCTGTCTATTTTTATTTTCTAGCTGCTTGAGGAAGGAATTAAATACAAATTAAAGAAACAAACAAACAAACAGCAGGAATTAACATAAATATATTGTGCAAAAGACAAAAGCATATATCTCAGTAGAGAAACAAAACCACAGAAATACTTCCCACAATAATTTCAACTTTATTTTGACTGAATATGCCCTCTTTCAACCAGTCATGAGGTCTCAATTGCAAAACAAAAGGGAAATGAGATCTGTGCCATTGCCAATTGAAAAGGACAAATATACAGCACAAAACAGACTGTTGATGAGAGTTTCAGAACTCCTGTTCTTCTCCCTTAACTGCTGAAACCATCAGTTCCAGAGATCTTTGTCTTTTGTATTGGTTTGTGTTGTTTATGAACCATCAATCCTTATGGTTTCAGCAAAACTGCATTAGTTTAGGTTCCGACATTCTATTTTATTCTTCATACTTTGTCACTATGAAACCACGAAGTTTTAATGTAGCTCCTATACCATTGTTTAAGACCCAAGAAAGAAAGCTGGACTTTGTTTATTAGGGATGCGGATGAAGTATTTCATTTTTCAGTTGGTCATATACAATGTCAATAAACCTGAAGTTTCACATACCTATTCTTAGTCAAGTGGGCAGTGGTTTCCAGGGAGTTTAACTGTCCTATATACTGAAATAATAAACTCAGTCAGAAAAAGAATATAAAATTCATAAACAATATTAGACAAAGAACAGTCTAGGAAATTGGTTTCACCTATAAATTTCTTGACTGTAAGTGGTGAAACAGCAGAAATCATAAATAATACAGGATTTTATGTTTTGCATTGTGTGAGTTTTATAGAGTTCAAATGGAACATAACACGGAAACAGCAAAGCTCTCCCTGGGTACTTTATAAGTTGTGGGTTGAATTTTCCTCATTGATGCCAAGTGAGCTTTTTTCCCCCACTGCAATATTCATAAAAACAGCAGGGATGCATTTAATTTCAAAAAAGCTATATATAACAGCTAATTATAAATGACAAGGATTGATTAATGTATACCTGATCTAGAATAAATACTGTTTAAAAGGATAACCCTCTGTGGTCCCAATACCAGGCTTTGAGAAACCCTTTTTACCTTGAAAGTGCATGTATGTTTTTTTAAAATTTAAGTGATAAGTCTTCAAAAGCACACTGGATAGAGACTGAGATTATACAATTAAGAAAGACAATTAAGAAAGTATTTAGTAATAAAATAAGAAAAACTGCAGAGATAAGGAACAGGGCTGTGGCAGGGCATATCACCCCTCTTCCCACCACAGGTGGCCGGTGCAGATAGGAGCGATAACCCAGGTGGGCAAGGCCCAGCTGATATCATCTCCTGGCACCAAAAGGTCTGCCAGCTTAACAGATGTGGGAAGAGATAAAAAACATAGGTGGCCTGTTTTACACTACAAAAGTACTACAGATTATCACAGAGACAGAAGCCTTCTACGCACATGCCCTTAAAGCATGTCCAGCATGTGGCTAGACAGTGCCCAGGTGGAAAGGGACCTGGGGGTGCTGGTCAACAACCAACTGAACATAAGCCAGCAGTGTGCCCAGGTGGCCAGAAAGGCCAATGGCATCCTGGCCTGTATCCAGTGTGGCCAGCAGGACCAGGGAAGTCATTCTTCCCTTGTACTCGGCACTGGTGGGGCCGCACCTTGAGTGCTGTGTCCAGTTCTGGGCCCCTCAGTTTAGGAAGGACATTGAGACACTTGAATGTGTTCAGAGGACAAGGCTGGTGAAGGGCTTGGAACACAAGCCCTGTGAGGGAACTGGGGTTGTTTAGCCTGGAGAAGAGGAGACTCAGAGGTGACCTTATCACTCTCTACAACTTCCTGAAAGGTGGTTGTGGTCAGGTGGGGGTCGGTCTCTTTCTCCAGGCAGCAACTGACAGAACGAGAGGACACAGTCTCAAGCTGCGCCAAGGAAAATATAGGTTGGATATTAGGAAAAAGTTGTTCAAGGAAAGTGTGGTGAAGTACTGGAATTGTCTGCCCAGGGAGGTGGTGGAATCACCATCCCTGGATGTGTTTAAAAAAAGATTGGATGTGGCACTTGGTGCCATGGTTTGTTGAGGTGTTGGGGCATGGGTTGGACTTGACGATCTTAGAGGTCTCTTCCAACCTGTTGATTCTGTGATTCTGTGATTCTTCCTGGAGCCTGGATGCAGATTCTGTGGTTACTTTCCCAGGAAGTAAGGGAAAGGATTTCGATGTGTACTCCATCAGCAATTGGATAGTAAGAAACATTGGCTCTTAAGTTACATTTTTTCTATGCTAGCTGTAAAATTAATAAGTACCTTTAACCCCATTAAAACCCTGTTTTTTGTTTATCTTCCCACATCCCTGCCACCCCTCTATATATTTATATATTTGTTTAACATTGAAAGCTAGGTTAAGGTTGCCAGGTAGTCTATGCTGAAATGCAAGGGAAAGCAGGACGTAAACAGCATTTCTTTATCAGCCTGTGAAGCAAGTGTCAGTTCCCTGGGAGCACCCACAGGCCTCACTGACCTTGCCTAGACTACTCTGGATCTTCCCCCACCTCTGCCCATGGCCCAGGACCCCACTTTAGCTCAGTCCCAGCCCTGTTCCTGAACTGTCCTGTTTTAACAGGGGTCCCTGGCACAGGGATGTGGGTGATGGCTCCCAGGGGAGACTGGTTAGGAGCCACAGCAGCTGTGGCTGCCCTGAGGGCCCTGGCAGGGAGTGCAACCAACTGGAATCACCACACTTGTGAACCATGTAGGGTCAATAGCTGGGCTTTTTAAGACTTCTGAGAAATTGTGTTGTGATGCTCAGAAAAGTGGTCATTTTCACAGGCTTTTTCTATTCTCTGGGATTGCACAGTCTAGTGTGGGGCGTCCCGAATGTTACGTAGCATATTGCCCACATGGCCAAACATGTAGACCAAGAATGGATCAGTAGAGAATCCAGGACTGTTGGCAAGGTTGGTTAATATCTCAGATACAACAGGCCTGGAAGCTGTAACTGTCAAATTCTAGAATATCCAGCTCAGATTTTTTCTGTCACTATGGCAGAGTCAGTCACTTTGTTATCATAAATAATCATTCCAACATCAAAAACATGCTGAAAATCATGTCTCCATGCTTCCTTATAGAGCTAGTGGTGCTGGCATTTTAAGCATCCACCTTCAGATTCTCTAAAGATTTAGCTGGCAAATATAAACTCATTCTTAATAACTAAATTTCTAGGATAAAGGAATAAATAAAATAATGCATGAATATAAGACTAGTTGTCACACATGACCATTAGGTTTATTTATGTAGTCATGCAGAAATGTACATTTTCCTTTAGTTTGATTGAGAAATTGCTTTCTACCAACAAAACAGGACACAATTATCTCTGAAAAGCATGTGGACATAAATTGAGTAAGTAATTACTTATTATTTGAAGAACGTAAACTATTAGTAAAATTAGTTGTATGCAATATTCAAAAAACCAGACATATCTCATTACATAATTGATAAAAAATAGGTATTACCCTTTTTTCCCCCCACGATTTTTATTCTAGATGAGAAAGTAGACTTCAAAATGAGTGTGTTTCTAAGAAATGAAGTGTCTATGAAAATGTCAAAATAAACACTTTTTTAAACTACTTTCAAGTATTTCTACAACACACTTTTTTTACCCCCCCCAATCAACATTATTCTGATTGACATTTTTCTTTTAATAATCTGGTTTTTGGTAGGTTTTTTTGTTTGTTTTGTTTTGGTTTTTTTTTTAATGGAAAACAGTCCTTCAGAGAAATTTCTTGGTTTTTTTCTCCTGTGGTTTGGGGTATTATGTGTTAGATATGTTTAAGCACACTGTAATTGTCAATCTGCTTCTGACCTTTACACTCATTCCCTCTTCTGTAATGTGTGTTCATTAGCAATACCACTCTAGCTCATTTGGCTAGTTTGTTAATGTTATTTTTCTTTATCAGGAACTGGAAAAATTTCTTCCTTCCCTCCAGATGGGGATTATGTAAAATATAAACTCTACCCTTGTGCTCCTTTGTGTACATAAAAAAGCCTTACAACATTTAAATCTTTGTAGGCCTCAAGGTAAATATGTTTATATTTTTAATAAAGGAATGACAATTATAAATTTTGAAACAGAGTAGGGAAATTTTGTAAATCAAGTTTGAGGTACTGTCAGCATTAAAGTATCATCTCATTACTAATCAGAATACTTTTAATTGAAATACAGATTTGTAGTAGAAGAAAAGTTCCTAGTATATTTCCTCCTTGAAGCATGCACTGCTCAAATGGTACTATTTAGGCAATCTGGATTTGAAACTGAGGGAAATTAATGGCATTTTTAACAATCCAGAGGATTTGATATAACATCTTTTCTCATATGCAGGTGATCCTCAGAGAAGTTGATCATGTTTTAAATTGTGGGTTTGCCTTTGACAGACCTGTAAATGAATGGGGAAGAACTACTAGAATAATCACACAATAAGGGTACGTGTTTACAAACAGGAACAGATCTATGTTAGCTCTGTCAACTGTTAAAACTTGTGGAAAATCAGCCAATTTAAGCACACATAACACTGCATTAAACTGCACCTTTTACTAAAAATCTTTTCCCTATGGTTTACTTTTCCTATTCCATGAAGTTGTTTAAACTCAAGATTCAATACTAGAAAATTTTACTTTCAATATCATTAAACAAGACAGATTTGTTAGACTGACAGTCACAATAGTGATAGTGTGCAAATTTTTGTTGTTAAATTTATAGTCTTGTGTCATGGAGAAAGAATATTTCTGGTTTATGACCAGTTTTTCAAATTTCTTAGAACAGTTATGTATCATTTTTTCAGCCTGCCTTTCTCATTTTGATTTGCGATTTTGCTGAACTTTCCCCCAGAAGATAGTTCTTTTATCATAAAATTCAATGGTAAATTCCAAGTGCAGAGCAGTGAGAAGGTTAAGGATGTTTTGGTACCAAATGTGTCCTCAGAAGAGTTAAGAAAACTTTGGTGGCTTATGGCTTTAAAGTATGAGCGAAACTGGAAATCCCTCTCATAAGTCAAACCAAAATTAGATCAGTTTTAAGAATTCCAGCCTTGAACAGAAAACAGATGGGACAATCTTGAAATCAAATGGAGAAGCCTCTAATAATTAAATGCTTTTGCTGCTATTATCAAAAGTTGCTTGATTGTGAAGTAAGCTGCTTTCTGCTTTATTGGATGAACATTTAATTACTTACCTAGTATGGCCAATAAGAGTTCTGAGAATGAGGTAGAAAAGGCAACTATTCACTCTGAAACAAATGGCTTTCAGTAGAAAAGAATTGCTGTCTAAGTTATGTTTTGTCTCAAGTATTATCGTTGCCTGGTGGGAGCATTCTAAAGTGATAGGAAACTCTCTATTTGTGTGAAGACAGGTTTTCTATATTAATTTGAAAAAAAAAAGCTCCATTTTCAAACTGAATGCATTTACTGAAATACATTTAATTTGCAAAGAGATGAAAGATGCAAAATTTGAATCATGCAAAAAATAAGAGTGTCACTAAATTTAGGCTTCCTTAAATCCCCTCTTTTAGTTGATCAGACTTTTTAATCAAACACAAACTGTTTCTAAAAATTTTGTTTCTACAGAAAAAAGCTATGCTACTTTTTTTCAGAAATAAAGTCTTAGGAGAATGATAAATACAGAGAGAAAGTGAAAAATATTTTTTGTGGTTTGTTAGTCACCAGATGAAAACATTTTGTGAAACAGCAGGTTAGTGGTCTTTACTGCCTCTCAGAAGAGATCCTCTTCTTTCAGGTTAAGTGTTTTCTGAGAAAAATTGTCTTGACACCTGGTAAGGCCATCTGTCCTTGTAGTGCTCTTAAGAGTCCTCTGTGCTCTTAAAATGTCTTTCGCTGTCAATTTGTGGAATGTGGAATATTACTTTAAAAATAGTAAAAATATAATTGCTTATATGTCCATAGTTGTATGTAGCCTAGCAACCTAGTAAATGTAGTACTGCATTAAGCTAACATCAGAGGCCACAGAGCTTATTAGACCTTTTAAAAACTTTGTCCTGGTGGAGTTGTGTTTGATCTTAGTTAGCCATTACAAAAATTACCTAAGGCTCAGACTTACTGACTGTTATTCACCTTGTTTTAGCTGTTGCATCATGGTTGCACAATGCTTATTACTGTAAAGAATTTTTCTTAATTCTTAGATAATATTAACAATTGTTTCTTATGTACAGAATGAACTACCTACAACCCTTGAGTATAATGCAGTGTAGTGGAATATTCTCCATGGTATGACAGCAGCATACTCCAAAGTACAGGCACAAGATAGTACTGGGATCGTAAACAGGTGACCAGTGGTCACTTACTGATTACAAAAGGGATGCAATCTTAGGAACTGCAATTTTAGTGCTAATAAGAAACCCAAAGAGCAAGTATTCAAAATGTGTAAAACACATGATACAGCAAATTTGCGTGGAACCAGTGAAGAAAGTACAATAATTTCTCTGTGTTTGAGAACATGCTGCAAGTGGACCTAAGAGTGAGAAAAAAGAAACTATGAGCACTGTAGCTCTCCTGGAAAAGGATTTTGTGTACAGATGACCTTTTCTACACTCTCACAAAGCAAACCCATTTACCTGAGGACCTAGATGGTAAAAAGTTCAGCATAACACAAGAAAAAGGTGCATAATTCACAAATTATGAGGGGGAGCTACATTATCCAATAAATGCTCTACTTGGGCATTGATTATCTGTTGTCAAATAAGTGAGAGGCCTGTGACCTCCCACCTCAATTGTTTAGGGGCAAATTTTTCATTTACACCTCAACTTCAAATTCCACACTTTTATGACTAAGTCAAGTTCCCAGGTGTAGTCTGTAAGAGTATCCTAATTATGAACTACTTTAGAAATTTAATAGAATGTTCATTATCTATTCCATTATGGGAAGGTCAGAGGACACCAAACAATTCTCTATACAGCTGTGTTGTCTTTTAATGCTAAATTCAGATCTTGGCTATACCTTTGAAACTCAAGTAAAGAAAGCTACACAGCAGTAGATCTAATTTTGTATGCTTCACAAAGTGTTAAATGAATTAGAATGTTTCAAGTATGGAAGAAGTACTTAATTTTACTTTCTCAGCAGCTTCCACCTAATACTTCAAAGTTTTATTCCAAAATAAAATTCAGAAAAGAAATATATTTTTCATGCTACTCAAAGCTAACTCGAATAATTTGATGCCTCCCTGGTTTATGTATTGCAACATGGAGTATTTTATGTCCTAGGAGTGACATGTGCTTTACAAGTGTGCTTCCTAGAAAAACAAAAACAAGCCAAATTTTGCTCAAAGAATTTGTATTGCATATACAGAAAAAAAACCAAAAATGAGCCACACCACCTTCCAAATAAAAATAAATGTAAAAACAACATGGAATAAATCTCTTCAGTCCACAGACCAACAATGGTAAATATCCTGCCTTGAGACAATAAATATGTCTTTCTTTGAGAAACATCTTTTCTAAAGCTAAATTGTGTTATTGAGGGCAACTAAATGTTTATATTTCCCATCTTTATATTTAGGCCTAGAAGTCTTACATCTGAAGTCTTAGAAATTAGAGGGTGACAAGTGGGAAATGTGTTTTTACTTTTGTGCTGTACTGGAGACTGAAGATTGACAAATTTTTGTCTCTCCTGCTTTTAAAACCTGCTTTCAATATGTACAATAGAATTTGCATAGAATATGTGAAATAGCCATTAAGAGTACTGTGGCAGCACATAGCAGGTTGAAAAGCCTCTCTAATGTATTCAGACAAGAAGAGAGGCACACAGTTTGAGAAAGTCTGTATTAGCAAAGATTATAAACACTTCAGAAAAGTTTTTCAATGTAACATTTTTATCATGTTTATTGGAAATGTTTGTCCTAAAGCATAAAATCATTTCACTCTATCTCCGTAACCACAGTTTTTCAGTCGTAAGAATAAATTAGCTGTGTAGGTGTGTCTGCTGTGCTCTGACAGGAACTTCTATGAAGATGAGAAAGACCATAGCCTTGTCATTGCAGATATTTCTCTGGGAAAAAAAAAAAATCCTAAATAGCTATCGAGAGAGAGAATGATTTTAACTCACTTGCCACTAAAGACATCCATCCATTCCAGCACAACACAGACTTCAAAACAACAGGTAATTTGTTGAATTACAGTACATGCTGTCTCTCTCTTCTGTAAGAGTCCATTAAGCTCAATTAGTACTTCTGTTTCCATAGAGCCTTTAATAACCCTTTTCTCAAAGTATTCTGAAAAGATTAATACTGTACATTTTCCTGACACTTATAAATCACTATTTTGTCATTTTTTACTTCTATCTAATCAGTCACATTCTAACATTTAAGTTCTGAATTAGCCTGGGGCAAATAACATAGCATATTCATTTAGGATGCTTAATAACATAATAAAGCTCTGGTCAGATGGCTTCTTCCTCCTGCCAAGATCGAAGGTGTGAGTAGAATCATCTGGGGAAAATTCCATCAACTATCTGAGAGGATGGTGAGAATGAGTTGGAAACTAAATTAATTCCTTCATGAATTTTACTTTTCATATGCATACCTGAGTACCTGGGGCTGTTTTGATGGATTTGCAGTGTGGGTATTTTACTGTTGTTGGGGGTTTTTTTGTTTATTTTTGTGTGGTTTTTTTCTTTGTAAGGGCAGGCATGGTACTATAATGATTTAATATTTTGTGAGAGCTTCACTCAACTGTCGCACCTGAAAAACACAATGAAAAGCCAAAACTTCCTTCACTTCCAGTAGCAGTAAAAATCTGTATTCTTGCACTGCTCTCAGTAAACATTCTCTTTCCACAATTTATGTAGATAAGAATCGAAAGACTACTGAAAGGACGTTTTGCGTATACAAAATCTCTAAATCTATTTCAAAGTTGATTCTACTGCACCTTTCTGACACTGCCAGTGAATTTGTTTTCTACATGAAAGGTAAAATATTTATTGCAAAACTCAGATAAAAAAACAATTAAATCACACTGTGTATTAGAAAACAGGTAATATAGAAGCAAATACAGAGGGATAAAGTTTTTTAGCCAACAACCACATAGAATACTGTGGTTTATCACACATTTTGTTGGAATTTTGAACTCATTCTGATGAAGTCACAAAAACAAAATACAGTAATACGTGCCTATTTTCCATTTGAGCATTGGCAGGCACGTGATCATAATTTATATAGAGAAAATTTTATGAAATATTAAACAGGTGTGAAGAACATTCATATCTCTTCACCCTGCTCATTTGCTTAGGAATGACAAGCTACAGAGCTGCAGTATACAGATGCAGAATATCCTTGCTTAAAATGGTGGATGATGACACTTCTGTATACAATGTGCAGAAGTACTTCTGCTGATCTGAGAGGAGAAAAACAACTTGTATATTCTGTTCAAATTCATAAATTTTCTTTCAGTTAAAAAAAAAACCAAACCAAACAAAACAAAACAAACAGAAAGGAAAAAAACCAACCAACAAAAACCAAACAAAACCAACAAAAATAAAAAAACACCACAACCAAAAGCCCCCCAACTCTATGTATGGAGTTGCACCCACATGAAATTCATTAAATTTACTAAAATTCAGTTATGCTGGTTGTCTCAATTTTAGTAGATTTTATCTTAAAGTCAGTAAAGAGATAACTGATTTTATAACTTGATGGTTCTGGTCTTGTCTCTGTTCTGAGGTTTCAGACCTACTGTATCCAGATATGCATATTAGACTAATTTCTTTACTTTCTTCAATCTGCAAAAATTTTGAAAATAAAACTCACACAAGAAAGTCAAGAACAGTCAGTATTGCTCGTCTCTTCACTAGTGTAATGGTAGAATAATTATTGACTCCAAGAAGAACACAGTTTGATAACTGCATTTTTCAGCCCTCATCTCCCAGCTAAATCCTTTATCCTTTCAGGTAGCTGTTTCTGTAAAGAGTATGACTGCAAGATCTGTACCTCAAATTTAAACACATCTGCCACCTGACTTACTCATCTAAAAATCTACTCCAATAAAAGAGCCTTCTGATTAATAATTTAAGGAAGTCTATAGGGGAAACTGTTACATTTGTCTCTAAGTGATGTTATTTTAGATTGCCTCTGGCAAAGAAAAATGCAGTATAAAGCACTACAATTGTAAAGAAATACATGTAAAAAGCTAAAATAATGTAGCCATTACATTATTACTTAATTTTTCATGAAACTTCTGCAGGTATTGTAAAAAAATAAGTGAAGTCTTTCAGGCAACTCCATCAAATTGTAAATGATGACAAACAGCAGTGCAAAAACTATTGGGATAAAAAAAAAAGAAACACACATCTTCTTTGCACAACTGTGGCTAATAAAAATAATGTTTAAAACATAGTAGCTGCGTCACAAAGTTTATTTTCTGATGCCTTGCAATTTCTGTAATGAATCTCTTCTAATAGTGTAAGACACTAATTTTTTTTATTTTCTATGTATTTATGTTACCTACTGAGGTAAAATTTACGAAAGCAGTGGACTGTGTGGCTTATATCTTGCTTCAAAGACCACTCAGTCTTCTGTTTGAATGAATAGGAGCTTGTCTTGAATCATGCCTTAGAATGCAGTTCTGGTTTTAATGAAGATAGAGTCATGGTTGCAAATTTTTGAGTGAAAGTTTGGTATTTATAAATTAAGTTTCTAGGAGAAGAGAAAGATAAAGGAAATGCACCGTCTCAATATTTTTTTAATGTATTATTGTGGAATGAGCTGGTACTAAAATAGTCAATGAAAACTTAAAAGCTGCCTAAAAATTGCTTTTAAACTGTTTATTAGTGTTTTGACCTATAACTGATAAGGACAATGTTTGTAGTCTCCAGATAAATAGGTATTGATAAAGCAAGGGATTGCAAGAGATATATAAAGAAATGTATTGTGGTAGTTCAAAAGGAACCTGAAGAATTCAGTAAGTCTTGAGTCTAAAATAACAGAAGCAAATATAGTCAGCTACTTTAAAAAACACACATAACCCATAATATTTTTTTCTTCTCTATCTGACTGTCTTTCTTAAATTGTAGTTGGCTATATCTTTTTTCTTCTCTGATTTGTCAAGCCTCTCAACTTCATATAGAATCTAAAATTTTAATTTATTTTAAGGAAGTTTAATGAACTAACAAATTGTGGGTAAAACCATGATGAGCTAAGTAGTTTGGAGTCCTGTTTTATTGCTTTTCTTAATCTGTTTTAAGCCCTGTTTGGTGGCAAGAGACATAGTCCTCACTTTCAAAATAAGTAGCAATTAAGACCATTATTTTCATCATCTGTGTTTACCTCAGTTTTAAAAATATTTGTGCTTTATTAAGTACAAAATTAATAAGTCTGAAAATACCTGTTGCCTTAAAGAGTGAAGAATCTTGGCATCTGCCTTAGAATTGATCTTAGCATTTGTCTAGACATTTACAGTTTTAGTTGACATTTTATGCTGTTCCTTGAATTATCACTTCTATGTCTTTGTATGGATACTAATGCCTTTCTAAGGAGCTGCTTATTGGGGTTTAATTTTATGTTAGTTTTGATGAACTGGAAACCCGCACCAACAAACAATTTTTATTTAAAGTCCAAGTCACTTTAAAAGACTGTGGAGGACTAGAATATAGTCATGCTGTAGATGCAATTTATTCACTGGCCTTTGCAATAGATTGACATCCACTGAAATTTGTGTTCAACCTTTGATTGCTTTAACTTACAAGCATTCGCTTTTCCTGCTCCATTTTCAACCAAGGAAAACTGAAATAAGGTAAAAATGCTGCCACTGAGACATGTAGCAGATTTCAACTGCAAAAAAAGGCACCAATAGCCAGGGTTTCAAGATTGCAGAGGATATAGGGCAACATCTTACAGCTAAAGCAGAAGAAGGGATCATGGATCTGGTCTTCTGCAGGGAATTGCTACATAACCAAAGATTGCATCTCTTGTTCTTCTGTTACTCCAGTTTTATTTCTCTACAACACCTCTGTGTTTTTCCAAAAGTACACTGTTTGCAGGGAGACAATCCCACATCAAAATGAAGGCAGCCTCATATGAGCTGTTTACAGATGAAAGGGGGAAAAAGTTCTATATCTTTATTCATAATACAAATGGCTTTCACGTAAATTCTTTATTTAGAGTGTTTTTGTGTCTTTGTACATTCGTGGATCTAATATTATATAAATGAATACATTTCTAACAGCCACAAGAGTACTGTTTTGGATTGCTCAAATTCTGTCTTGGCAAAATGTTTGTTTCTGTGTATCATGAAATGCTTTGAATGTATGAATTTGTGCAATCTAGAAACTAAAGTGTCAAAAATCAGTGTGAAGAGATAATAATTTAAATAAATCATCATTTTTTTTTCAGCTACTTTTTATCGGCTATTTGTACACTTCAGCTCCTATCCAAAGACTTAAAAGAACTTTAACTTCTATATAATAATTTTCAGCATCCATCTATAATTATTTCCACTCAGAAGATTAAATAGCTTCGCAAATTGGTGCCATTTTTCTATGTATGCACATGCACAGCTGCTAGACCTACCACTCCTTAAAAAGAAAACAGTGCCTAAAAATAAAACCTGAAAAAGAATTAATAAACTTAAAAGAGAATTATATTAGATAAAATCTTTTTTATGTCAACATTATATAATTTCTAAATATTTAAATATTTAGAGCTTTAATATTTAAAGCTTTAAAAACACATTCAATAGTGTCACTTATGAAACTTATCTGCAAGGTAAATTATTTTAAAGAGGATATCATATCTTTATTATAAAATTTACAATTTCCTATTTGCTATCCACTAAACAATGGAATTTGAGTTTCAAAGGCCACAATGTTAAATGCATATGCAGAACAGTTTACTACTGATTACCTTGCCAAAACACTTGCGTTCCTGTCAGTAAAATTAGGATGTGGTGTACAGCATAAGGACAAGTCTAAGAGATATGATTGGAAATATTGAATTTTGTTGATTGCTACTGTCTCATTTTGTAAGCAGCAGGAAATCTTTAATTTCCAAAAAGTGTAAGAATTGTACTTAGATTTAAGAAGAAATATTCTGTAATGTTTTACATAAAATAAGTGGTGACCTTTTTTCTTTTTTTTTCTGCTAAGGAAAAGGAATTAAAACATTAAGAGATGTATACATCTCACTAGGAGACAAATTGTCTTTTGAAGACTGTTTGTAACAACTAAATCTTATAATTTCACAAATATTATAGCATGGTTTTTAAACTTTTTTGGAGGCATAGGTTCATGCTATGTTTTAAGCAGAAAAACACTCCCTCAGAAGAAGTATCCAAAACCTCTATATTTTTTTTTTTTTTTTAAGATTGGCTTCTACTCATGTTCTTTGTAGCAATCATAACACCACAGCAGACTCTGTATAACGTCCCAGACCTACCAGATCTTCTAAACCAGCCTTTGCCAGCATAATTTGCGTGGGTTTTTGCAGTTGCCAGCACTCTTGACAGATCAGGCCCTGGAGATTTACCTCAAGTTTCTTCACAAGGAATGAAGAACATCGTCAGACACAGGCAGGAAGACTGATGATTATTACAATCAATGTTTTCTTCCATGTGACTTGTCAAGTGAAGTGGAATGAGACCATTTGTCGAATGTTGGACGTAATTCCTCCTTCATCATGCACCTCCCATTACTGGCTGCACCAGCACCTGAAGCACAATCTGATCTTCTCCCTGTTTAATATGATAACAAATAGTTCTGTATCTGACTCATCATTCTCATTTGGGACCGCTGGCAGCAGGACCACAAGTTCTCCGTAATGCAAGACCAGCCAGGTGTTCAAGTAGTACTTGTCTTCTGGCTTCGTTCAAAATTTTCCCGAGCAGTGGATATTCTGAGGACCTCAGATAGCTTCATGTTTTCGCAGAAAGTTTGTTGGCCCTTGGTGGTCAGTTATTGCTATTCTTTACCTTGCAGATGTCACTGCAAGCCAGCCTTTGTGCCTTTTCTTCAGCTTCTCTCATTGTAGATATCATCAAGACTATGATAAGAGGAAAACGAATAAAATTGAAGACTCACAGTAACTACACAAGTATGTGTCTTTATAGTCTAATATGGATTGTTTTTTTGTCCTAAGTATTAATTTCTGGTCACTCAATAATAAAAGATTTTCTTCTTTGCCATTTCTATTAGTCCATCTAACAATGGATCTTGAAGAGATGCCAAAGTTTGCAATCTAGCTGAAAAGAATTCACCAATGCTTGAGTATCTGAGGGTCCATTTCCCCACTGGAAGACTCCAGAAGCAAAAAATTATCATAGATTTGGCCTAGGGTTTTGTTTTTTCCTTTTCAATTACATTTTCACATGGATTAAGAAAATAACTCTTGTAACTGATAAATTGGACATTACTGATGGGTTTTGCCTAGTATGACTTAAATATTAGAATTCCATAGCTTTCTGTAACACAAACTGACATCTTAAGCAGTAGTTTTGATGAATTTGCTGTAGAAAAATCCAAATTAAAAAATAATCCAACAGCAATGAATGACTAAAAATAATTAAGCACACAGGGGAATAGAGAGCAGGGTCTTGGCAATGTCATTCTCCTATTGTTTATTCTGCCAAACAAATTCAGGCTTGAGGGGTTTTGGATTTGTATCAAATATTTGGAAACAATCCTGTCCATTTCCTCGCTGCACCTGATTTTCTGCATGTTACCAAATAGGGCATAACATCTGAGAATTCCTCTCTCACAGTGAGATTTTTTGGGCTTGCAAATTAGAAATGATGGAAACATCAATGACTTAGTTGCTTCTGAAAGCAATATTGCCAGAGGAAAAAAGAATATTTAAGTACATGTGGCAAAATGAATTTTATTTTAAAAGGTTTAGTGTAAGTAATCAGTTTTTGGAAATAGTCTGGAGACCTTGCTACTTAAACGCAGAACTGATAATATGCATTTCTGTATAGAAACTCGTATAAAGGTCACACTCACAAAAATGACATTACCAAATAGATGTTTTGTCTCTCATAAGAGGTGTAGTCCTGAAATACTAGAATTCCACTTTTATCTGCTACTCTCTCAATATTAAAGTGCTGTGTAATAAAACAAATAAATTGAAAAATTGATCCTAGTACAGAATTTATCAGTCTTCTGTCTAAACAAGTTGACTTGTCTAGATGCTACTGTTAATCTATTTTAATCTACATTTTGGGTTTTAGGTACTACAAAGGCACAGAACAAATGGGGAAGGCACTCATTTTTATTTATTTTATAAAACTCAATAAAATATTAATTGAGGTGACAACAAAACTAAAATGTTGAAGAATAATTTCTTAGTTCTGTTCTTCCCTAGATGAAATGGATAAAACCTTATCCAAATGTATGCTTCCATACTTATATATGAAGTTTTATACAAATATAACTCCAAATATTGCTGTCCAGATAAGCATATAGAAACTTGTCCAAATGTAGTAGCTGACTTTCAATTATTATTCTCAGTTAAAGGCAATTCAAAGCTGTATAATTTCTGGGTCATTAAATTATTTTTAAATTGTCATGGAGCAAGGTAATCAATATCATGGAGCATGAGAACAAAAGAGGAACAGAAGTTTCAGTTGCTAAAAGCAAATACCGAAAATGAAGTCTTTTCTTGTGTGAATAGCAGTATTGTTTGGTAACCTGCAAAGAAGTAAATAGCTTTCCATTTCTATGAAGATAGAAAGATAAAGAGTAACTGCTGTTGAAGCAAATAAAGATTTTCAATTAAAGGAAGGGCTTCACAGATCAAAGTGTATTCCTGAAGAGCAGGATATGAAATATCAAATGATCATAGCAGAGATCAGGGTTTTTACATGCTGTGTGCCTCAGCCATTAGTGCCAGGAGTGATTACAAATTCCGTGTTTGGCAGAAAGATACTTGACTTGCAAAAGATTCTTGTTGTTAATAGGTAGATTTTTTTTTTAATAATTAATGCATGTTTTTAAAAATTTC
The DNA here is from genome assembly GCA_013397865.1 of Struthidea cinerea. Lineage (NCBI taxonomy): Eukaryota > Metazoa > Chordata > Aves > Passeriformes > Corcoracidae > Struthidea > Struthidea cinerea. The sequence continues at coordinate 327,482 of VZTI01002183.1, read as the reverse complement.
TTAATATTTGAGTTCAACTATTTACTTGTCGCATTAAGTTGTACCCACAAAGAACGGCTTAGAAGACAATGAAATGTATAAAAAGCTAGAGAAGTATAAGGTTAAACCACTTTCACAGTTCCATCACAGAACTAAAATCTAGTTGTGCTTCTTAAAACTATTACCATTCAATACTTTCTACGACAATGAGAAGTTTTGGAAGCAACTCTTCACTCTTCAGCAAGGTATCCAGTTTGAGGGGTACCTAAGTGTTTCAATCACTGCTGAAGTGAGGCCTTCGTGAGGTCTGTAACACAGGTAAAATGAAGTAGATGAAGAACCATGTGTCTTACGGAATAGATTTTTTGGTCAGAACATTCAGAATTCATCTCCAATAGCTACTTCATAGTCAATTGTAAATTTGTAATGACTGGTGTGTATATATATATATACGTATATATGTATATATATATATACATATGTGTATATATATATATGTATATGTATATATTTATATAAAGATACTCAAGGCTATCATAATACAGATAATTTAGAAGCTGTAGAAATTCTGTGCATTTGTTTTCAAGACCTTTGCTTTCACCCTTGAAAGGAAGAGAAACAAAAATCTTGTAACAGTATTCTCTAAAGCTTGGGCAGAGTTAGAAACCATTGCATGATTTTAAGTGATCTAAGAAACTGTAGCATAGATTCACTTCATCTCACGGCCATTAGCTTTTGATTTAAGGTTGCTTTATCTTGCCAGAAGTGTAAAACGCAAATGAATAATGATGAATGGGCTATGATGTCATATGGAACTAATGGCTCTTCAGCTGAAAAGTTTAATTAATATTGCACATAAACAATTTTAACTGTCACTGTAGTTCTGACCTTGCAGTTCTCAGGTATAGGCAGATAAGTTAAGAAATAGGAATACACAATCCAGAAGTAAGGATATCTGTATCCTTGACATGTGACAGGACAGCAATAAAGGTAATTGAAATATATGATGCATTTGGCATTGATGCAGATACCTAATTTTGATGGTGTAGGAGAATGACCGATGTGACATTCTGCTCATTTTCTTCAGCTGGAGCCTGTACAATTTCTGAAGAGTAAAAGACCTTACAGTATTAGATAATATAGTCTTGACCCTGACTGTCATGAAAGCTCAGAGTGTGAACATGCAGTCAGCAAAACAGCCCTACGGAAAGTTAGCTACCTTTTACACTGGGGCAAAATCAATTAAAATTTTCAATGATAATGTCTGATAGCCTTGACACCCTCAATGTTCCCTCAGCTGCTTCTGTTCCATCTGCTTCTGACTTTTTCCGTGTTTCTTAAACATGTTTTAATTGAGATGCCACCAGCTTGTCTGAGGGGCTCAGCTGCGCCCTGGGTGGGTCCCTTGGACCCAGGTGGAGCATTTGTGTGTGGCACAGGGCAACCCTGGCCCCTTCTCACAGAGGCCACCCCCTAGCCCCTGCTGCCAGTGCCTGGGAAATACTCTCAATTCACGATTTTGGATAGCTAAACACACAAGTAAAGGTCTGTCTACATTTATTTCTACCCAGTGTCTGATCCAATAGGAATCTCTGAGGACACCCACCTTATTAAGCCTTAAAGAAAGAACTGGAAAAATGGGGTGAAAATTCCTCCTGTATTTATCATTCACCCATGAGAAACAGTAATGTAGTACAGAAAAGTCATGAAATTAATTTATACCTTTTAACTAAAACTACAGAAACTTTTACTTTCTGTAACTCAGGAGAGTACCTCAACTGAAAGCTTACGCCAGATCACAGTTCAGCTGATTTCAGCCTGACTTAGTGAAGGTGACATTTTAAAAAGACTCTTTGTTCCAATATTCTTTTTCACCATTTTAACTCCACTAAGTAGACTTGCTGTTAAATTTTTCTATTCACTGTTCTATAGTGAGTCTAGAATTAGGACTTTGCTGTCTTTGGATAACTTAAAAATCTAATGAAAAGTAAATGGGCATTTTAAAACCTAGCATAACAAAGATAGACTAGAAAGAATGCAATGCCAGTACATTACTTTTGGCTTAGCAACAGCTTAAATGACTATTGCTCTTCAAGAAGGATTTTTATTGTAAAACATGAGTTCCATGTGCTCCTTTTAAATACTGTTCTGAAAAAACTCCCCTACCAATAGTCAAATAATTAATTTAGTTGGTTATCTAATTTAAAATACAAAGAAAAGTATACAACTTGCTCCCCAAAATTCCTATTTTCTAGGTATTACAGTCAAATATATATTTTTGTATGATCTTTCATTGTTTTTCAGAATAGCTACAAACATAAGGTGAGATCACCAGCAAAGACCAGCAGGCACTAATACCATCTGTCCGAGTATGGGCTCTAGAATGATCTTTAGCATCCATGAACCAGCCTGCCTTTCTGGAGGCTTTGTTTTAGTAGAGAGGGTTAATTTTACAGCTGCAACACTTAATTGACAATGGTTAAGTTTAAAAACTGTAAAAAAGGTTGCTTTAACTAGGAACTATTTTTACGTATTGTAATGTTTTCCTTTAACATATTGGCAATATTTGGGCAAGGATTTTTGTGGTGAGTTGACCCTGGCTGGATGCCAGGCATCCACCAAAGCTGCTCTATAACTCTCCTCCTCAGCCGGTCAGGGGAGAGAAAGTATAACCAAAGGCCCACAGGTCCAGATAAGGGCAGGGAGAATCACTCACCAATTACCGCCTATCTAGACCCTGATTTTATTTTGAAATTCATGCCTTTTTTGGAAATCATGAAACCACTTTAAAAGAAGCTAGATGTGGAAACCGACAAGCTGCTCTGGAAGTTTCACAGAGCTCAACTTGGACAAAATCACTTTGTACCCTTGAGAATTTGGTTTGTACCTGTGAGAAGTTTTAACATCAACAGAAGCAAGAACCCAAAACAACAGATGTAGAGGGCGCAGCTTGCTCTAGGGAGGCTGTTATTTGCTTTAGATTGTTTTAGATGGATGTTATTTGCAAGTAACCAGTAGTTTTGTGGGATGTTAATGTAGAAGCCAATGGGGACACAGCATGAGTGCCAAGAAACTGTATAAAAGAGTCTTTGTAGAATTAAAGAGGCTTTTTGCCACTGCTTGGAGTTGTCAGTGTATATATGTGTTGTGACCCACCTCAACTGCGACAGCTAGACATGTTTTTGGGTGCTGTGTGTTTCTCTTAACCTCTAACATGGATGTTACGTAAATTAACTTTTGCAACAGAAAATAATGGCCCCCAGTAATGAACTCCTGAAACAGAAGCAGTCTCATAAGTGGGAAGAACGTTATAGGAAATAATATTTTTTCCATTTTGTAAATGCAGCAATATGAGGATCTTCATTGTGAAAAAATAATAAAATTAATATTATTCATAATATCTACAGCAGATATTACTGTTCTGTAATATATTTCTTTTGGGAATTATGCTTTCTGATCGAAATTTTCATTCCTTAATAAGTTGCTTTTTAATGATACTGAAAACAATACAAATATAAACCATTTTAAAGACTCAGAGAAGTTCCTTAATCAAAGTGGTGGGCTCTGTGTATGTGTTCATACATAAAAAAATTGCTTAGTAATAAAACAAAATAATAAATGAAGTAAATTGTAAAACAAGTTCTTGGCTATTCAAGTGAAACTCTTTGTCAAGTTAAACTGACTAAAGATGAATCAGATCCTGGGCTTATCAAATGGCTCATCCTTACACTGTGTTATTGGCAAGAAATCGCTGATTAGACCACTGTATATAATTAGGTGCTGTATCAAGACTTCTTTGGGTGCACTACGTTTGCTGGACTGCTGTTTTCTCAGTAAAGGTTTCTGGTTCTTAGTACCTTGTGGAATTGGTTGGTTTGTTTTTCATTCAATTTCTGAATATAAAACACCAAACTAATGTGTAGTAATACTGTACTTAATCTGTATGCATTCTAAAGTGTTCTAATGTGCTTACAGAACTAGCTTAAGAACCAGTAGAAACAACATATTTTAGGATCTGTTTTGCTGCAGAAGTAGTGAGTGCCCAAGAATAAGCCCTATCTTCTCTTTCTCATCAATTAACTGTTCAGCTGTCTAAATATACCTACCTAATATCATTTGATGAATCCAAGGGTGGTTCAGACATCCACTTACAGTTGACAGATACAACACAAGCTACCTTTTTTCTTTTTTTTTTTTTTTGACCAGTAAATTCTATCAGGTAAAATAATCTGGTAGCAATTACTGCCAAAGTAAAACTAGTAGCTAGTACTTATATTTGGGCAATCCAATCCAACCCAAAATGCAATCATAACTTCAGACTTCTCTTTATTGAACGGCAAGAGTTGGAGATATAGGTAGAGAAGGGAAAGGAACAACCAAATGGAACAGAAATACTAGATTTCTAAACCTTTTCTCTCCATGTTTAGAGCACTTATTCATGCCCCTGTACAAATATGCGATACCTGATCTTTCTTTGGTGGTGGAATACTTTCCAGTGAATGTTAATTAGAATTATAACTGAAAAACGAATGTCTCTAATCTTGCAACACTAACGATTAGGGTACAGAGAAGCTTGATCATGTACTTTTTCATATATTTTTAAGAAGTATATATTTATTCTTTTGAAGAGGAAATGGGTTTCAAGAAGAGTGAGAAGAGAGGTGATGGAAGAGGAAGGCAGAAGCTCAGAATGTCACAGCACTGAATTGCTCTAGTTATATTGCAACTACTTTAGCTAGGTGCCTAGGAAGCCTTAATGTCAAACATTAACAGAAAAAAAAATCAGGCATCTCATGGATATTTAGTATTTTTATATTAATTGTTTAATTATTCAGCATTTTTTAAATGTAGGCATGCAAAAGACAAAGTTTATTTCATTTTATTTAACTTACCAGACTCAAATCAATTTCTGATGTCATATTAAAAATATTAACCTTCAAATGAGAAAGTAAAATCAGCATAGAATTTCAGACACATTTATTCTTCTGTTTTTCAAAGCACTTGTTATAAACTGACTTGTTAAATGTCTTGAGCCATTTGGAATATGATCTGTCCTTCTTAGTGGGCTACCTCTGACATCAGTGTAATTTGCATTGCATTTTACCTACAGTAATATTTTTTCTCAGTTCTGTTTTGAATGTTATTTTGCATTCCTAGTTAAATAATATTTTCCTCTTTCTGTTCCTGTTTTCTACTGCATCACGTACTTGCACATTCCCTTTTTTCTCTGACTACCTTAATAAATACGTTAGGTTTCTTTTACTTTTGTTTTTCTTGGAATAGCAAGCCTGCTAGGGTAGTGGAAGAAAACTTCAGAGCTGTAATTTTTGTAATGTCTGTTTGCTTGAGCTTGCTGTAGCACAAACAGCTTACTCTTATTGTACCAGATAAATCACTGGGAAAAGGCTACTCTGGTTCTTGAATTTGACGTCAGCTAAGTTGTCCGCTTCGGTGTTTTAATTTAATGTAAGAATGTTTAATTGATGCAGAAATAATTTGACAAGTTACAGGCAGCACTATTATTTGAAGAGTCTGCAACAGACTGAAGGATGATTTCTCTAACTTCTGAGTCTAATGTGAACTTGATTATAAACCTGTATCTGCTGAGACAGAATAGACTCATCACTTTCTTCGAGTGTTCGTTATTTTGGTTTGTGTCTTCGTTATTTCGGTTTGTGTCCTCTTGAGGCCTTCCCAGAAGTGCGAGTCTCTAAATTACAGTCCCAGACTTGACATTGTGGTGCACGTTAGCAGAAACTTCTGCTGGCACAGTGGCAGACTTAAGTTAACCGTGGTCTGTAACAGCTTGGAGATATTCCTATGTGAACTGCTTTACGGTATTAGCAGCCAAAGCAAATATTTACATTTATTTCAGAAAAAAATGGGTTTACAGCATGATATGGATTCACATCATAAGTCCTCTACTGGTCTTTGCCTGCCTGTGGGTGGATTATTCCAGGAGTTGGACTTTGATCTTCCTTGTGAGTCCTTTCCAGTTCAGGATATTCTATGATACCCCACTTTATCTTTGCTTGTTTTCTTTGAATGTCATGGTCACTCACCTTTTTCATTTACCGTTTTAGGAATCCTGTAGTTCTCATCAGCTCTTTGCATAGGTCTGTAATTATAAAGCAATCAAATCTGCTCTTCAGTGTAGCTTGTCTGACACTTTTAAATTATGGATTATGGGAAAATGAGCCAATACCAGTACAGTTAGAAGTCTTCCACTGTTCTGTCAGAACCGAAAAAACATCACTATTGTGCTGTAGTAGGGAAACTGCTTTACTTGAATCAGAATGTTTCAGCTCATTGAATCTAAACTTATTGTATCCTCAAGTAAACTGTCTACTGCATAATTATGGAGAATAATTATTATGCTGCATATAGAAGAAAGTCTAAGTTGGAGATATAGGTAGAGAAGCTTATTCCTCCTTCTACACATTATAATTTTGTATTCACTCCTTTTTCATGCCTGCTTAAAACATTATTTGAACAATAAGAGTTTTGCTAATGTTTAACTTGGTCCTATCCCCTTAATAGGAGCTTTTGGGGTTTTTTTTAGCAGAAAAATTATTTAGGATCTCTTGTACACTGAGGCCCTCTGACTGGCTGGTACTTGACAGGGACATTTCTTTGGCAGTACTACATTAATAAGACAGAAAAAAAGAAATGTGGAATATATATATACTTTGGAATGCACACACTGATAACTGAAGAAACATACTCATTTACAAGCATAGTTTATCATTGTAATTCCCTTAGTGCTGCACATAATAGGTCACATGTTCAACAATAGTTCATATTTAACAGGTTTTTCAGGGTAAAGGAAATGCCAAAGTTCTCAAAAATACAGAAATAGTATGTTGATAACTTACTAATTTCAGGAGCGATCAGTGGCAGGTCTTCTGGAATGCTGCAGTCATCCTGTGAAGGACAGGAACACATTCAAGAAGGAAAGTAGATGCAACATCGAAGTGAGAGAGAAGAAAGTGGTGCAAAGAAGTCTATGCCTCCTCCTCAGTTCTCTAAATTAACATCTCATTTGAGGGAAAAGATTCACTGAAGTCTTCAGGTGCTTAAGTAAAAGACTTCCGTACTTTCCAAGAAAATCTATATATGTTCAGAAAATAACCAAAAGTCTCTTTTTAAAAAAAGCATTGATTTTAGTGCTTCTAATTTCCTTATACTTTAGTGCTTCTAATTTCCTTATACTTTTTTTTAAAAATATTAAAATGAATATAAATATTGTACATGCAATCATGTACAAATACAATAAATATGATCGTTTTTAATGTAGCCTTTACTGCAAATCATCCTCACTGAAGTACTCAGTATATTAGAGATTATTCTGACATTCAAGAAATGCTTTGACTAAATTCCTTTCCGCAGAAAGAATTAAGGGGGTTTTGATTATTGAAAAATTACAAGAATATTATTCTGTAGACCAGTACTTAGAGAACTTTCATATAAAGGAGTAGCATCAGACTCCAAACATTGTTAAAATATCTCTCTCTCTCTGCTTTATTTGTTATTAAGAAGGGGTAGCATTCAAGTGTTTGCTTTTTGTGCTTGGGAACAAAAGTCCAGATTATTTCTTTACCGTCCTCAGTAGAAGCCAAAGACTTCCCTTAGGTGTTCCTGAACAAAGTTCAGTGATGTTTACTTGGGAGGGCAGGAAATAATAACTTCACAAAAATAGAAATATTTAAAAAAACCCACATAAATTAATATTTTCCTAAATATTAGGATAAATTGCATTATGAAATTATGGGTATTAACCGCTTTATATTTGTTGATGAACAGCAGATTTTCATCCTTTTTTTGTAACGTAGAAATAAATGCAAGAGGTTTTTCTTTTGTCTGCTTTTGGATTTCATTTGGGATTTTAGCTGCAGTTTGCTACTGTGTGTGGATGTGAGTTCATCAGTCTATGAAAAGATACACACTGAGGAAACTGCTGTCTCAAAATAAATTTCCTTATTAGTCACATACTGTGCAAGCTAGTGTAGTGTTAACACTGATGCTAGGAACACTGCAGTAAAGCAAATGCTACAAACTGGAGCATATTTATCCTTCAAATGCGAACACAGTTTTAGTATCTCATTGTGAATTTAGAAATGTAACTTCATAATTTGTCCATAAGGAAATAAAATAAACATACAAAAAGAGAAAAAAAAAATTAAAAAAGCAGTAGCCACATGTTAGGACAGTTGGAAACTTGACTTAAATTTACAAATGCCTTGTAAAGCATTTGAACTGTTTTCTTGTGCAGAAGAATGAAAAGAGTAAAACCATAAAAAGTACTCAGTAAATTTTCTGTAGCACCAAATGTTTTCCCTATCTGTGGGCTGTTGCAGGAATAGGTGATAGTATGACACTCCTTCACTGGTGGTGATAGTCATACTTTTCTAAAATACAGCTGTATTAATGTCTTTTAAAAAGAAGTCTTCATAATTTCAAGAGGATGACCTTTATCATAACTGGTTGCAACTCATTTTAGTAAATGAGCAATGTGGATGACTTGGACAAGCAAAATGTTCTGAATTCATATGCCAAATATAGTGAAGTTTCAGTAGCTTGAAAATATGACGGAAAGAAATACATATTGCTTACCACTGATAATGGCTGTCCGGAGCAGTTCATACAAAATTTAAAGCAATTTGTTTTATTAATAATTTGTTAAGTACTGCCAAGTACTTCCAAATTATCTACTTTATCAGAATTAATTACCCATATTGCAATAGGACAAAGTAAGTAGTACTTGCAGATGTAATTACAAATTAAAACAAGTTAGGTACATTTAAAACAACAAGGTACATTAAAACAAGAAGGTACATTCTTAAGGCAATTTACAACCTATTACTATATAGATTACTGGTTAACAAATGAGTAATCAAACTGAGGTCAAAATTAAAATTAAATAATACACTTGAAGTAAAAATAATAGCTAACTTGACCTATTTAGGAACTTTTGTCATCAGAGGGCAACAAATTTAAAGAATGTAAACATCAATGTTGCCATATAAGATGAGAAAAACACTGGAAAATTACTCAAGTTGGCAACAATTGCATATTATATTGATTCAGAAGACTTTTCCCCTAGGCGTATTAGGTCAAAAATTTACTCCTAAAATCTCATTGCTAGGTCCTTCTTTGGTAATTTTTCAAGCCTCCTCCACAAAACCACTTACCCTTTCTGTGAGTTTAATCAAAATGCGGTTGAATTAGATGGGAAAACAAAATAATAGATAAACAAAATTAGGATCATAGAATCATCGGTTATCCTGAGTTGGAAGGGACCCACAAAGATTGAGTCTGACTCCTGACTTCACACAGAGCAACCTAGAAGTTAAACATGCATCTAAGAACATTGTCCAAATGCTTCTTGAAGATTGACAAGCTTGTGGCCTTGACCATTTCCCTGGGATGTTTTCCAGTGCTTGACCATCGTCTCAGTAAAGAACTTTTTTCTAAATTCCAATCTAAACTTCCTCTGATAATCTTTAAGCCATTCCCTCACATGCTATGACTGGACAGCAAAAAGAAGTGATCAGCACCTCGCTCTTGGTCTGCCTCATGAGGAAATTGTAGATAGCAATGAGTTCACCCCTTGTCTAAGCTGAAAAAACCTCATCCTCAGCCATTCCTCATAAGTCACTCCTGCTAGTCCTTCCACCATTTTTGTTGTCATTCTTTGCACATGTTTAGGAGTGACAGGAAAGAGCATCTCTGTCAGAAATTTTCAGTTACAATTTTTTTTAAAGTGAAAGAAAAAGAAATTTCCAAAGCCAGTGTTTTTAACGTATCTTTCTAATATGTGCAAGTAGAAATGGCATGCAGGAACAACATAGACTTGCATGATCCAGTAGTTGTTATAGGCACTTCTAGTTTATTATTGAGAAGTGAGAGAAATTGAGCCTTTTGGTAACTGCTGCTTAATGCCACCCGTGTACACTGGAGCTCAACCGACCTAAAGAAACAGCTTTGCAGAGAAGGGCCTTGAGATTCTGGTGGACAAGCCGACCATGAGCCAGCAAAGCACTCTCATGGAGAGGAAAGCAACAGCATGATGGGCTGTGTTGGGCTGTGTTAGGCAGCGTGGGCAGCAGGTCAAGACTGGGGGCCTTCCTGTCTGCTCAGCACTGATGATACCATATCTGAACTGCTGTACATACAGACTTTAGTCTGAAGACTGTCAGAAATGTCCTTGATAAATTAATGGTAAATAAATCCTTGTTGGAGGGAGGATGAGGACAGTCTGTGCACTGTCACCATTACCCTCCTTATATTATACAGCGTCTAAATAGTCTCATCACCAAAATTGTGTAAACAGTGGGAACACCTGCTTCAGGCAAATTATAAAATGATATATGGAAAAATTACCACAAGATACAATTTCATTACTCTTGCCCAGCACATATTGCTCATCATATTTAGGAAAAAACCTACAACTAACCAACTCCACTTCTTGTGAAGCTCAGACTAGACTCTATGCCCTTCATTTGTATGATTAAGGATTAAAAATAAATTCAAAGAGTATTTGCTTTCCTTAACAGCTCACAGAAATAAGCAGTAATGTATATTTAAAAGTATGTTTAAATGTACATTTAACCTTTCATATTAGTAAACACTCATAGGAAAGAAACTCTAAAATAAGCATATGTTTTTATGTATCTAATTCCGGAATTGTTTTCTGTTGTTTTGTTGTAGGTCTTTGTATAGCTAAAAAGGATTGAATATTCCTTCAAATTCTTCATGCTTAGGAATTCTTTATCAAGACCTTTTTCTTTTGTCCTGCTTGTTATTCTTTGAACTTATGTCTCCTCAGGCTCTTCGATATTTTCTATTGACTCTTCTCACTTTAATTTAATTACTTTTTCTTTTTCTGAGACTTTGCAGAAATGGAAAGTATACAGGCTGTACTGAATTAAATTTCTTGCTTGACCTTTAAATATTAAAAGATGAGCAAAAAGTATCTTGACATAGATTCAAACTTTGAATCTATGATTTTCTTTGAATCCCACTAAAAATGTGTGTTCTTTTTGAAGTAGGGTTGCATGCAGTAGCCATGAATAAAATCAAAAGCAAACAGCAGATTTAGTCATAATATAATATGAAAAATGGGAATACTTGTAGTGGTATATGAGCTCTGAAAGTGAAACAAAATGAGGTTGGGGAGGGGCAGGTTGTTGCTTAAAAACACACTTGGAATTAATCCTTGAATCCTGTAATGAGTGTTTCTTCACAAGAGATCTGTATTTCAGCCAAAATTTGATTGTCATAGGGTCAATGAAGAAAATAATTTCATTTTGGTATCTCTTTGCAACGACATGTGGTTAAGACTCATGGGGATAAAATTTGCAACTCCTGTAAAATTTTGTAATGAAAGACTAAAACCAGAGAAACCACCATTTAGAAGGTTTTCTTTTTTTGTAATCATTCAGTGAATAGCAGTCCAATTATACTCTCAAGAAAGTAAAATAATTTACTTAAATCTCTCCTAATTACTTCTTTTGGTGGTTTGGGGGGACCATTACTCATACAGGAAGACACTTTAAACATGAAGAAAAATTGTGCATGATCTTTAGTAAAAGATAAAGTTTGGCAGGTTTAGGGATTTAAAAAATGGTTATAACAGATCATTTTCTGATTAGGTAGGCAACTACCTACCAAAAAATACTACTCTTCTTTTTCTTTTATTTGACACATTGTGTAACGCTGACCATGAACTGATGCTTTATCACCTTTGAAAATACTCTCAAAAGAACAAAGAAGGAAGCCTGCATAAGCCAAGGGGAAATGATTGGTGATGTGCTACTCCACCTACTCACAACTCTGTGGGGTTGGATGGAATCCATCCAAGAGTACTGAGGGACCTGCCAGAACAGGTGCAGAGGGAAGGTGTTTTTAAATTTGGTTTTATTTTTCTTTACGCTCTATTGATTTGATTGGTAAGAAATTTAATTTCCCCAAGCCAAGTCTCTTTTGCCCATGACAGCAGTTGGTGTGATTTCTCCCTGTCCCTAACTCAAGCCACAAGCCTTTTGTTTTATTTTCTCTCCCCTTGCCCAGTTGAGGGCACTGATAGAGCAGTGTTGGTGGGCACCTGACATGCGACCAGGATCAGCCCACCACAACCTCCAATAGACAGGTCATTCCTGCCAAACCCAGGTAGATATTTCAGCTACAAAAGGGCTTCTAAAATGCTTCTTATGCTTGGGTTTGGTAAATACATCACTCTCCAGATTATTCCAGTACTGACATTTGTCTGTGGCTGAATTTGAACTCTGAGCAGAAGATTATTCTTGGGGAAAGAAGAAAGCATATTAGCAATTGACATACATGTTGCCATTGTTCACAGAGATTCATATTTAAAGAATACTGACATATCCCCTACTCAGAGCAAGGTCTGTGTCATAATTAAGGGAGAAAGAACCATAGGAACTCAGTTATTTGCGCCCTTCAAAAATCTTACTTAGCTGACACCTAACTCCCCAATACTAAAACATATTTGTAAACTATTCCAAGAACCAAATGTCCTACTCAGCAAATATCTTCTTCCAGAAACTGAACTTCTTTCTATTTAATGTCAAGAAGTCTATTCTTTTTAAAGGTGTGGACATCCTGTGAGACTGTGTCTGTGCTCATATAACTCGGTGTCTGTTTAGAACTTCTAGGCAATTAATTATAGAAGGCTGTTTAGAGGACTGTAGGTGTTTACTAACGATTCATAGGCACCAATTATTGCATCTTACCTCTTGTATTGCAGATATTGAAGAAAAATATATGGTTCATAGATTTGCAGTTAATTATATGTCTATAAAACATCAGTAAACTGCTTTACTCCTGATTTGGTTTAAACTACATGAAGTAAGCATTGTTTTCCCGGCAACAGTATCTAACTCACAGAGTATGTCTACTCAAAATGCTGTGGTAATTTTTTTAATCTCTCTGTTGAGATCTTGGGTTTGCAAGCTCCACCATTCAGGAAGGTACCTAAGTGTCGATTGCATCAGTACTAAAACTGTAACATCTACATACTTTTAAATTTTGAACTTGAACTAACTGAACTAGAGGAACTCCTGTCTACAAAATCTATTTCCATGTAAGACCTTGGGTCTCAGTGAAGTTGATATGTGCAACTTTACTGCCTGTTTGGCCTGCATTGGTATGCAATTGCTGTGCAGCTATCAAGACTATCCTTACTCTTTTATTTGTTATTCATCAAAACACAAGAAAACAAAGAAACCCCACAAAATCTATTATGGACTTTTCATGGCTTTTTTTTTCTGCAAGTCCTTTGTTTTCCTGCAAAAAAAAGACTTGTATGGAATCAGTTGACACTCCTTGGGTGTTGATCTTTTTTTGCTTTTCTTCTGCCCTCCTTTCTTTTTTCTTTTTTTTCACCCTTCTTTTTCTTCTTTTTTTCTGAGTGTCCTATACAGCAGTATAATTCATTAAAGCACTTATGAGTTTGTCACTGAGAAATAGTAGATAAAAACCAGATTGAAAATTAAAGGGATTTATTGGAGATGTTCTATTTGGATTACAATTTTTCACATAGTTTCTTAAGTTTAACTTATTTTTCACTAATTTTTTATGTTTAATTTTATGAAATACATGACCGTGTTACTGTAAGATGTAAGTCAACTTTTGAAAAACCGTGCTGTATAACAAGGCAAATTTTGAATCCAAACAGGTTACTCAATTTTCTGAGTGTCCGTTGTTTGTTCTAACTTGCCTCTCAATTTTCTTCTTTGAAGAAAGAGAACGTTTTTGTACTTGACATGCTTTAAAAATTATATCTTATATTTTTAAAACTTATTTGACCTCTAAACTAATGTAATAAAATCAATATGTATCATATATTATGCTAGAAAGTAATACCAAATTTTTACTAATAAAGTTACCAAATCCAGCATTATGACAAGGTTAAGGTTCTTTATGTAGTCCTAACACACAGAACTTCAAAACCTTTGTGGAGTCTAATGTAATCGCTTCATGTAAATATCACGTATCATATGCTTTTTTAAAAATTAGGTTTATGTCATTCAGCATAATGCTTTTGATGATTTTAAAGAATTAATTTTATGTTTAAAGTTTTACTTATATCTTACAAAGAATAAACAAAATTAAACAGACATAAATGCTATCAATCCATATCAAAATGCCAAATCAGCAAAAGATCCTAAGTAAATGAGGAAATGTTAGGTGTGTTTTTGGATAAGAGGCAGACTTTTCATTCTTAAGTTATTTTGAATTCAATCCAAGCTTTGCATATGCTTCTCTTGTTTAAACAAGGTTTTATCCCTTCCAATGCCTTACATGTTCCCTGTCTTCTCTCAACTTGTGCTGCTATTTTTAATACACTTTCCTAACAAGGACAAAATGGGATATGAAAAATTCTGTTTTCACACAGACTTTTTTTGTTTGTGTGTCACTTAACGCACTGTGCCACTAAGAAGACTTCTTCTGTCTCAGAAATTATCTGTTAGATTTAAGATTATATGTTAGAACAAGATCTTTTGCTGTTATGTTTTGATAACTTTAAGACATTGGAAAAACTTTACCTATTAGCCTGCTTTACTTGCAGTTCCTGACATGTCTTGGTATTGATTAGAGGTGCATAGGGCAGTCAAGGCTAAAGTAAAGATAACAACGTCTACTAATTCACTGAGGTAAGCTACATCTAACCAGCAGGGAGCAAGACCATTAACAGCTAGGTAACCATACCAGCAATACCCTATAAGGCTGAAATTGCTTTCATACTGATATCAGAAACACCAAATTTAGGTGTACAGACTCTTATGCCTTGATACCACTAATGTTTCAGACCACAACGTCAGATACACAAGGAATCACAACACAGTTCATTGTACTAGTGGCTGAACATTGTCTCTTCGTTGTCTCCTTCTCTGCTGAAAAAAAATTATAAAAAAATATACACATTACAGCATATATTATTCTGTTTTGCAAATTTCATGTGATAGTTAACTTCAGTCATGACATTTCCCTTACAATGAAAGTGTGATAGACCCTTTTCATATCTGTCAGTGATCACTAACCTCAGCAGTAACTTAAACTTTGGAAATTCTTTATATAGCTTTCATCATTTTCACTTTTGAAAATTTATAGGTTCATATTAATATGTTCACTACATTTTTTTCAAAACCCGATTTTAAGATTGTTCCACCTATGTTTTTATTTATGAAATGCAATATACTTCAGAAATAAAAAGAGCAATGTGGAAATATTTCTGTGAAAATATAGATCATCGCGGTTACAACGTGCTTTTGAGTCGGCACAGAGTAGCACGAAAGCGTTCAGCTGATCTGCTTGAATATGTTTTTAACAGCCCACTCTTTAGGAACATTTTGACAAATCTTTCTAGCTAACATTTTATTCTCATTACTGTAGATAGTCTATAATGCAAGGAAGTCTGCTACTCGGAATGGTCACAGCTCAAAACAAGCACAGGAAATCTGAAACAGAATACTCAGAATGAAGACTTGAATCAGGCCCTATATGCATCTTCTACACTATGCTCTGCCATTTGATGATGTTTTAGTCTCCAAGTTATACACGATCGTATGAAACTCTCCACACAACTAAGAACAAATTATTTTGCAGTTTGGAATATTATCTATGACCTCATCTGATCATTGCATCACAGATCAATTTTGTGACTCAAAATCCCTGCCAGTCTATCTCTGTTTGTTGAGAATAAAGATGATTACTTGTCAGATTAAATTATGCCTATACCTTTCTTCACTTTATTTCACTCTAATTTCTTTTAGTATATGGTGTTTTCTTCTGAGAATGTTATTTTCTTCAGTTCATTTTCAATTTGTATGTTGCCTTTAATTTCACACATTAGAATACTAAATGTCTCTGACATAGCTTTACAGAACTGAAAATGAGCTCATTGTAAACTAAGTACTCCCTTTCAACATATGCACATACATCCTCACTGTGGGGTTAATGTATTTAAAATAGTCAGGGTGTTTGCATCCTCCAAACATACATTTAAATAAGATGGACACATGGTTCAGGTATTTCCAAATCAAAGAATACATTTAAATTTATTAGGGGTGAGTGTAACTAATTGGGAGAGAATGTGAATATATCTGGGGATTGCCTTCAAGCTGTCTTTTTTCAGCTGATGTTCTCAAGTGAATTTGCTAATAAAATAATTGTGTCTGAATATCTACAACTCTCAGATTATCTTTTAGATGAAATGCCTTTATTCCTTATATGAAAAAGTTATCTAACAACATTAGTATAGCATTAGATACACTTTGAATTCTGTGTATTAAAAGGAGGATCACCTTCTTATGTATAGGAGTTTGTTGGCCTCTTATTTTAGACTTAATTTGGATAATTCTATAAAAATGTAAAGATAAAATTTAAACTGGCAGTCAGTAGTGTGGTTATAAAATAAAATTCTAACTGACTGGATTGAAGAATTCAAATTTACTATCACACTTGTTTTCAGGCAAAAATTGTAGAAATAGTATATGAACTCATTATTTTAAATTATTCATATGTAACTGATGATGAAAGCAAGTAAATGTCTTCAGATGAGTGCTTTGCACTTTTTTACAAGTGAAATAAATTCTGATTGAACAATTACCATGCAGTTTTATGAATTTAAAATGAGCTAATTTCACAGAATACATTTTCAACAAAATATAGCCAAAGACCTAAAAATCTATCTTGAAGTGGAACAGTTTTGCTCATATCTTGATGATTGCTTATACAAGTTCAGTGGATTCAACTAGCTTTGTATCTGAAAAAAAACATGTTTATGTATTCATGTTACTATATTCATTTACCATACCCAGTTCCCAAAGGAGTAATTAATATCTCAACTTAGATCATCTTTGGCAGATGAAATACTATTTTTCACGTGGCATCTTAAGCTATTACTTTGCACAGGTGTTAGAGCAGCAAAAGGTTCATCAGTTTCAATGTCTGGCACATGTGACTGATGCCCAGGGGACTTAAAAGACAACATTGACGACACCTGCTTTCACTCACTGGTTACACACTTCCTTGCTGTTAATGGTCTCATTAGGCAGACTACACAAAATGTGTGCCTTTTTAATTGTGGCCTCTCCTACGTGCAATTGCCTACATAGATTTGTTACACTTTGAAACATCAAATAATCTCAAAACCATGGAGTCATTAGGGTTGTCCTATCACTATATTGTCAACAGAGAAACTGCTGTAGTTTAAGATCTGCCTTGGTATTTTTAATCATGCATTCTGAATTATATCACAAATGCACTATCTAGCATCTAGTTTAAATATTCTTATTCAAAAGAATGGAACAATTTGCTTATTTTCTAATAAGTTTAAGAGTTGAGAGTGAATTTACAAAAAACTCTTTGTAGCAAATATCTTTTATTTTGTCACAGAAGTTTTGGCTAACAACAGGTTAAATGTTTCCTGATGTCTCAGTATTCCTCAGTAATATGAAAAAAGTTATATTAAAAATTCTTGAGTAACATCCAGAGTAAAATTCAAAGATAATATGCACATCTACTGTCATTTGTTTATCTATTCAACATGTCCATCTATTCAGGTAAGTACATTTTTATTATTTTTGTGTTTTTAATTAATGCTGTTACCAGACACAATCGGATTAATTTTTAGAATTTTAAAAATCTTCTTTAAACAAAAATTAAATGAGAGAATTTCTGGCTCAAAAAAAAGGTTTGAGAAAAATGCTAAGAAATGTACAACTGAAATTTTAAGGGGTTTATATCTGAAATTTTTAAATAGCTTTACCTGCAGCTGCCACCGTGTATTCCAGATAAATAACCATTTATATAAATAACCATATAGATAAACTCAGAGTATGTTTGCCAAAAGAAAGAAAAAGAAAACTAATTGAATTTCAGGAACGTTTCAGGTGCATGTAAAACAGAATACATTTTTTTTCTTTTTTTTATGTCATTTAAATACTTGGTACAAATGTGTCAAACACTTTTATAGAGTGGGAAGATCATAATTTAAGCTGTCAAAGGGTGAAATTATTTTGAGAGGTTTCATCAGCAGGGGGTTGGAAACAGTATAATGTAAGAGTGCCTGCAATTAATAGAGTTCTATCTAGCCAGAGGGTTGATTTATTGTGCTGCTGCTGTCTTTCTTTTTTTCGCCCCAACTCCACCCCCCATTTTGGAAAATTCCGTTCATGAATCCTATATATCCTCAATAACATAAATTGGCATGAAGAGTTTACAGCACTCTTAGGTATTCCTTCCTATTTTCTTTCCAGGTATTACTACATTAAGGCTTTCAGGTCAAATAGGCTTAATTTAATCTCAAGAGTGTGCATTTGGCAGTAAGTGAGGACCATTTACACTGTGTTTCTGATGATTTACATTATTTTAAAATTGGTTTTGCATATGAACATTAAGAATTTGTCTCTCAAACAAACCCGTTTTTTCCTATAAGAGTTAGTGTTCAATTTTGTATAGACAAGATTTTTTTGCGCTGCACAGGTAATAGGTTTTTTTATCAAGTTAATCAAACCCAGAGAGACAAAGAAAGAGTCTCAATGGAGCTTTCATTAAGAGATTGTGCCAGTTAAAATTCTTGTATGAGAGATTTTTTTACTATAAATTAGGTTCCCCAAATCTCTCCAGCATATTAGCATCCTTCCTATTACTTATTAAGTATAGCTTCATTAGGATAATGAAGTCAGGTGAGTACCTCTGGAAGAATAAGTATCTGAAAATTTAGATTTGTGAAAGACATGCCATTGCTCAGTCCATGCTATATTTGCGTCTGCTAGAAAAAGTTCCTTTAACATGGCACTGTTGATTTAGTTTCCTAGCGTGGAAAACAGGAGTACTGACAGCGAATGTGTGAGTACTGCTGAATTTTCTGCGCACTTCACCACTCATCTCAGTTCTAAAGCACATACCAGAATCTTCCTCCTGGGAAGATACTTTCTGTTTTCAATCAGCACATACAGTGTGATGTAGAATTGACAGTTTTCAGCCACAACACAAGGAATGTCTCTATCCTACACACCATGCCTACTGGACCCATTGTTTTTCCCTTTTTGTCCTTTGTTTGAGTACAGCAATGCATCCTGCACATAGAGAGCAATCCTGAAGTAGGAACTAGACAGTAAACTCCATATTTCAGCATTTTCTAGTTTTCTGCTATGGTCTTAATTAAAGAACTCACCCAGTCTCCCTGCTGTTAGAAGAAACCTTAGCATGCTTATATCACATCTTGTCTTATGCCCTTTATAATTCATAATAAGTAACAGTATTAAAAACTACGGCCAATGCTTTTATTTGTCACTTGATTATATTAATCATGGTTATTATTTAGGTCTGTGAGGGATCTTGGAAAGAATGGACTGTGGAACTAGGAAAATACATTAAGATCAGAGACAAAAATAATGATTTGAAAAATAGAGCCTAAATTTTTTATGTCTTCACCATGCAGTAAGACTACATGATAATTTTCTGTGATGCATTTAAATAGGTTCTTTTTTTGAGTGACAGCAAAGTTCCTTTGCTCACTTGCATGAATAAAACCAGAACTTCAGAAACCCATAATGTGATAATCTGGAGCTCATTATTCCATAGACCTCAACCACCAGCAGCTGGGTTGAACAACTACAAATGAGAGACTGCCAGTGAGATAATTTAACAATAATACCAATAACAACAGCAACAACTAATAATACCCTAGGAAATTATATTAGGTTCATACCACCTAAAAAGATCTACCAAAATTATGTATTTCAAAATGTTTATCTTTGGATGAAGACAATTCACAAACAAATGAGAAGGAAGAAAACAATAAAAAAACAAAAGGTAGTCAAACGAAACACAGAGAAGGCCTTTACAAAGGAAGACAAATTTTTCGATGCTGAAACAAATATCAAAACCAGGTATAGTCATCATACAATTTTAGGAATGCACTCATTTAATCAGGCAGAGGATGTTAGTATGTTTTTATAGTTATAAAACTTATTGTTTTCCAAATACAAAAAAAAATGGGATGTGTCTGATTATTATCAAAAAAGTAATTTCCGAAACCTTGGTGGAAAGTGAGATTGTTTCTCAAACCTTTAGTGTGGACTTTATCACTTTACTAGAAAGGCCACACAATTTCATACTGCAGGGCCTTTTTGCTTAGGCTTCTTTACTGCTCTGCCAGATGGCAACAAGGACCAAAACATCTTTTCAACACAAGTGAGGATCAGACGAATGAAAATACATTTATATCCACAATATCTGAATGAAATATGACAAGTGATGTCATCCTATATTTTGTTTGGTTTGTTCTTCTTGGGCTTGGATAGCATTTTGTAGGGATAGAAAAAACAGGTCTATCTTTTTGGGTTTTTTTATTCAGTGCCAGTTAGTGGTGCACATGGAGAAAATCCCAAACAGATTGAGAGCACTGCTAAAAATATCTTATAAGGCCAATCCATTAAATACAATTATAACCATAAACTAATTTTCTTCTATATACTATATTCTATGTACTACATACTGTGTTCTATGTTTTATGAAGTCTCTATGTACCCCAGATCCTCAGATAAGGAGGATCTCAAGTGGTTTGTTATCAGCACTGATAGTGTTTTGGGGTTTCTGTTTCTCCCCTCTCCACCCCCCCAGTCTCTGATAGAGAAGATTTAATTACCTGTTTTTTGTGAAAAAAAACCCACTATAGTTTTGAAAGTTTCTGTATTCAAAAATAGATAATGAAGTTTAAAGTGTTTTGGGTTTTTTGCTGCAGTATTCTCCAAAAAATTACAACGACCTCCATACAGTTTCCATTAAAAACCTCAGTCTCAGTATCTCATACTCTGAATGTGAATGTAAACTCTTGTTTATAAGGATTATAAATTAAAAATTCCTCCCATTAATACTGTAGTCATTAGTGTTGTAGAAGTGATTAGTAAATCCCAATCCTCTTATGGTACTGTTAGAAACAGCATATGATAATATTTACATCAACAATTATTAGATCCATAAATCAAGATTTTTTAATGATTTCAAATATGACTAATTCTTCTTGAAGCATTGTATTTAAAATCCTGTATCTTTTAGTAGAGAAGGTTTTTGGCTTAGTACAAAATGCCACCAATAGCAGTAATAAATTATATCTAGTCACACAGTTGCTAATGGTATTTTTAGACACCCATTGTCTAAATTAAAGAAATTTAAGAATAACCTTTTAAAATACTTTCATAAAGACAAAGAATAGGTTATTTGTAAAAAAATATTTTCAGTTTTAAATGACTGTGCTAACTTAAAATGTTATGTTTTTAGTAGCCTTTTGATTAAGAATGATACTTCAGTTATTGATAAATTGCAGTCTATTGTATGAGAAATGGCACTTCAGTCTTTGAAAGACATATAGAACTCACCATAATTATATTTGAGACTTTTAATTTTTCATTTATTGTGGCTGCAAATATATTGCTACTTGAATGACAATTTTTCAATTTATCTATTAAAATATATTTTTATTTTGGTAGCTTTAGTCCATATTAATACTTATAAAGTATGAAAAATAATTATTTTGAAAGCAAAAGTAGTATTTTCCATAAGCATAATCTTTTGATAGAAAGACTTGTATTTCTATATATTTCTGAAGAAAACTTGTGTTGTAAACTATTGTTTTCTTCAAAAATTTGTGAATGGCATAAACAAACTTTGCATTATTTAGCAGTTCTTACTGAAAATTTAAAATTTGCCCAATTGGTTCTATCATTCTGGGTTATATAATACCATCAAAATACTGTAAACTGTTAATTGAATACTGCCTGTATCAGATGCCAATTTTTGTTTAAGCTTCACTGCCTCGTAACAGCATCCAACAGCAAGGGGAGCTCTAAGACAAGTTGGAGTAAACTGAGAAACTTCTGAGAGAAGATTATAAATACTGTCAGGAAAAGATGGAGTTTGGAGAAAAGATTTGGAACGGGGGAGGGACATAGCTGTTATTCACCATAAGTGAGGCAGCCAGAGGTGTTTACTAAGTACATGAAAAAGATTTAAAAAGTGTAGGAGATTATAAGAAGCAGCCAAGTCACTAAATAGAAAAGATCCAAGCACTTTGAAAAAATCAAACTCGCGTCTCAAGTGAGATGTGCCAAATAGCTAAGAAAACCACCTAGATATGATATAGTGGGCAGAGAGTAGTTGAAATAAATAGTAAATCAGATGTAGATTGATCTATCCAGGATATAACAGCACCCATGAATTACAAATATAATTTACCTTCAAGTAAGTCTGAGAAAAAGGCTGTATGAAGGAGATTATACTGACTTTCACTGAAAGGAATGAGGATTGTACTGACTAATTTTGTCTACACAGAAAGTCTTTCATAAACATGCAATTTTTCCGGCATTCTTTTTATTAAGTTCAAGATGGTAACTTCTGACCCAAATCAGAAAAAGCCTGTGATCCAGCAAGCACTAGATTTGTAATAGACTATTAATTGCCATTGACCTTAAGGTTCTAATCGAAGGATTTTAAGAATGTGTCCTGTTACTTAAATTTGTATCTAGCATATAGGTAAATGAATAGTGGAGCACTGTGAAATATTGATTATATGAAATTATTTGACCTGTACTAATTTTGAATTTATTTTGCTCATCCAGCATGTTTTGGCCATCCAGTTTATTTCCAGGCACTGTAACCCGTACTGTAGGATGTAGCAAGGATGTCTTTCCTGATCAAAGACTGCTTTGTTCACAAAGGCCACATACTTTTGCATATGAGAAATGTATAAGTAGATACATTTATTATATTACTGTAATGGAGAGAAGATTTGTTATTCCTATGTATTACATATACTGTGGATGCAAGAGGCAATTTTTGTTAAGGCAGGCAAGACAAAGGATAGCCAAACCAGAAGCAAAAAGGAATATATAGCTCTACGCTGTCCCAGTACTTGGATCATCAATTAATTCTGAAGATGTACATTTACACTGTAGACTGCTTTGTTGCTAGCTTGTAACAGATGAAACTTCTGAATTTGATGCAACCTAAACATCCTGAATTGAAAATCTAAGAGTTGTTTTCATAAAGAATGGCAAAATTAATCAAAGATTGAGAAACCAGTTAGCATACAAAACACAAGTTGTTAGACTGTGGTGTTCTGAAAAGGTTTAGAACATCTTGACTCAGACCTTTTCTATAGCTCCTGCACACAGCTCAGCTTAAAAGGATGTCTTTTTTCTCACTCAGACTTCATAGCCCAAGCTAAATAGATTAAGCTCTTTACTTTTGCTCCATGCTAGATTAAACCAAAATAAACTGTTTTTGTCTTCTCAAAACACAATATAGTAGTAATATTATCAAATTCATTGGAAATCATGAGGTAAGGATCACATCATGTCTTTGATCTTAAATCAAAGTGTCCATTGGATAAAGAGAAGCAATCTGATAGAAATCAGACTAAATTAATGCGAGTTGTTAAAAACTTTTCCAGTGTATTTGGTAGTGCTCTGTATAGAGGTCTATGAAATCATGAATTATATCAGTGATTTTTTTTTTAGCCCAAATGTATATTATTAGAATACTTACCAACCTTGCCCATAAACTAAAAAATATTATGCTAGATGTACAAAAATTACTTGAACATATTATTATGTTAATGACCAAACTTGTCATTCTTATAATTTTTGTGCTTCTAGTTACAGTAAAGGAATTTCTTTTTGTCTAAGAAAGGGATCTTTTTGTTTGGTATCTGAAAATTACATACATTTTATTTTCCTTTTCTTTCTTGGCTATGAATATTTAAGCTTGGCAGAGTGAGAAAGCCAATTTGGTTAGAAAGTAGAGTTGCAAGTAATGAATAACAAGTAAAAATAACAAATACTAATCAAAATTAATATGTCTCATGTTCAAGTCAAACATTTATTTAGGAAGCCCAACATCCTCTGGAAAATGTGGTGTACAGTGCTATTTAAAGAAAAAGGACCTTGTTGTCACAAGTCAGGAATGACTTCACAGCAAAGATAAGAATTTGTTTTAAATTGTTGGAGTTATTAAATAGATATGACTAGTACTAATCTTATAGTACAGAAATGCGAGTGGTAAGCAGGACAAAAAGATTCAATGAGCTGTTTTTTGTCCCCACAATGAAACATGTTATAGAGAAATGTATAAATTTATGTGGGAAAGTATGCCATTTTCCTATAGTTAAACAGGTATAAAACATTTTGGGCTAATACTTCTGGCTACTAGAGGTTTCTTACCTACTGGGAGTTTCTGATAAATACTGTGGATTGTGACATAAGGAAAATGCTTAGGGAGAGTTTATATGAAATTTTATTACATGTTTAGAATGTATATGTTGCAAAAATTAATTGGATCCATGCCAATTTTTACCACATGGGAATGTGTCTGTGAATCCCAGTTCAGAATGATCAAACATATATGTTATGTAGCCATCAGTTCAATAGTACTCCTAGCTAGGGGATGATGTCCTAGTCACAATGCACTGGCTTGATACAATAAAATAATCTGTGAGACATCGTTAGGAAAATGCACTATATTCTTAGTGTTCTGAGGTGCCAAATGATAAAGATCTTACCACCTACTCTGCAGGTCTGGCTAACCACAGAGTTAACTTTGGCCTTCATGAAGCTGTGGTGATTGTATCAAAAATATTCTCTTAGACTAAGGTTGCTTGTTTTGATTGTGTTCTTTGATTTTTTGTTGGTTTGAGCTTTTTTGTGGCAGTGCATGCTTTTGTTATCTTGATTTGTTATCCTTTTGTTATCTCTCTTGAGAATACAGAAAACATAAAAATTCATGAACATTTTGAGGTGATATTTCAACTAGATTTTGGAATAGATAAGGATTTACTTGATCTTTTCCTTGTTTCCTGATCATAAGAAATATTCTCATAAATAGTAGCAAGTGTAATTCACCAACTCTCATCACTCTGGTCTGTTTATTTAAACACATTTCCACAAGTGTAATTCACCAACTCTCATCACTCTGGTCTGTTTATTTAAACACATTTCCACAAGTGTAATTCACCAACTCTCATCACTCTGGTCTGTTTATTTAAACACATTTCCAAAAATGAAAAGACTGAACACTGTGGTTTTACTAAGTGCCAGCAATCTGATGATTTCATAAATATTTTTAAAATTTATTTTGGATTTCCATTGATGACATTCGGCATATAATTCTATTTCAGGAAGAATGTACAGAAAAGGGACTGATACTTTGACAATTTTTTTGTATAACAAACTGAGAAAATCTAAAAGAATCTCTCAGTCATGATTAGGTACCTAATCTGGCACTTAAACATTTTGACAATAACACTGTGACCTGGTCTTCATTGAGACAGTTAAAGGCTATCAAAACGTTGATAAATATTTTAGTTATGAAAAAGAAACTGAATGTGACGATGTGTGAATTCAATCAAGAATAAGGAAGTTAAAGAGGAATATAGCTGCCTATGATCTGGGTTACTAGGTTGAACCATATCTGGTTTTGAAATTCACTGTAAAGGTGAGGAAAACAAAATTAATAGGCACTTTCAATTTTCATTTGAGCCTTTTAAGGTTTATTCAAGCCTTTTAATTTCCACAGTGTGTTAGTGTGCTAATTTACTGGAAAATTACAAGGTCCAGATATTTTTTTTTCTCACAACCTGATTCTGTTATTCACAACCAAGGGAGAATAATAGTTTATAAATTTCTGTGTACTTTTAGATGTACTTTTTACGGGAGCATGTAGTGATAAAACAGGGGCTAATGGCTTTAAACAGAAAGAGAGTAAATTTAGATGTGATATTAGGAAGAAATTCTTTACTGTGAGGGTGGTGAGACACTAGAACAGATTGCTCAGAGATGCTGTGGATGCCCCATCAAGTGTTCAAAGCCAGGTTGAATGGGACTCTGAGCAACCTGGTCCAGAGAAAAATGTCCCTGCCCATGACAGGAGGCTTTGAACTAGAGGGTCTTTAAGGTCACTTCCAATCCAAACCATTCTATGATGATTCAGTATCATAAACTACTTGGAAAATGAAAATATTTAAAAAGGATAAGGCATGAAAAAATTGTTTGACAGATCTGCTTTTAATAAATTCCATCATTCCTACTCTCAGTTTCTACAGTGTAGAATTTGTTCTTTGCCTTAGCGTCTTTAACTGGCATAAAATCCCATTATATGTGAAAGAACTACTTTAAAAAGGTATATATCTTGAGGTTATTTCCTCATATATTTGTGTAAGTAGGAGGGGGTTTAAAGCCTGATGTATTTTATTTTCAAAACGGGAATCATTTAAGACCTGATGAAAAATATATTTTTTGTATTTTCTGCCCCACATAAGTAAGTAAGCAATCTCCTATTTCAGTAACCATAAAGGAAGAGAAACAACTGCAATCTAAATAGCCCTAACTGAATCCTAACTTTTCTTCACTGATCTTAGAAAACGCTACCTTGGGCCTCTCTGCTTTCCTGTGAGAGGTTTCTCGATAGGAATCCTGTTCCTCCTGAATCTTTTCATGATTATTCTATCTTCTCCTACAATATACCTTTCCAGTTAGCTCAAGTGATGAATTCAGCCTCTTGTCCTCTAATAAATTTCTTGCTTGCTAATGTATGCCAAGAGAGACTTCTCTGGCCAAACCAGTTCTTATGGCTGCCAGTTTAGACTCACTGACTTTTGAGTCTGCTGACTTTGAGCACTCCTTGGAGACTGAACCAGGAGGCTCATTTAACACTCCTGTTAAATGTAACTTAACTTGAAAGGTCCGTAGTACCAGTCATAACAACAGGGAAACAGAAGACTAATTTTTACTTAGGCATAGGTACTGTTAAGGAAATGGTTACGAGATTTGAAAATAGAAATAATGCAAACCATATGGTCTGTGAAGGTGAGTAGCTGATAGAAAATATTATTTGTGATGTTAGAACCAGGATGTGCATATATGTCACATATCTAGGCAGAGTCTTCCCACAGAAGAGTAATTTCTTAGAGCAGTATTCCACAACACAGTTTTCTTCTGTGATGAAGCTGTTGTCAGTCTCTGAAAACATTCCTAGCCTGGCATGGAGATTTGCCTCCTTTTGGCCACTGTCTGCACAACTACTAGCAAAGCCACACCATAATATTCCATAATATGTAAATACTACCTCTTTCCACTCTCAATGTGGAGTTATTTTTAAACTGAGTCAGTGAATTAATTTTATTGGTGGAGCAGACTTCCAAAAAGATGTTAAACACAGAGGGCAGTGAAGTTAGAGGTGTAAATAGAAGTCACTGGGAATGGAAAGGCTGAGAACCTTTTTAAGAGGGCAACTCATTAAAGACATTCATAAATAAACATTCAGAAATTTCTCATCTTTATCATTTTTACTCCCTGGAAGGCTATTGAATGCAAATGTACTTTTGTACCTTTCCCTCTGCTTTCCTCTACACAGCTGGAATGCAGTGTCCAGTTCTGGGCTCCCTAACACAAAAAGATATGTATATACTGGAGCAAGTCCAGGGCAGGACCACAAATATGATTAAGGATCTGGAACATCTTTCATAAAGGAAAAGGCTGAAAGAGGTGAAACTTCAGCTAAAAAAGAGTGGTCTCAGGGAGAATTCTATCAATGTGTTCTATTCATTGAAGTAAGAGATTTTTCACTACAATAGGCAAATTTAACCATTGTTTTATGCAAGAGGAGAAAGAAATCTAAACACTTTTCTTTATGTATTTCCTACCTGCAGTAGTAAACGAAGTATGGTGAATTTGGTTTCAGTTTCCAGTCATTTCAATTTTCATCTTGGATGTTACATATTTATGAAAGTTGCATCATTTTACCCCAAATTTCAACAGTTGAAGTGGTAGCTTTTTCATTTACCCCAAATTTCAACAGTTGAAGTGCTAGCTTTTTCATTGTTATGATTGGGAATTTAAAAGAATTTTACGCATTCTCTAACTGTATGCTGAATTCAAGTGACTTCTAAGAGAGTAGTAAATCAATGTGTTTTATCCAGTGGGATGTGTAACCAAACAAGGACAAGCAGTTCTATTATAGTTAAGTGACTAATAGTCTTAATTGCTACTGTCTGTTTACTACAATAATACTGACCTCATATAGTCTTTGTCCCTAACTCTAAGATTGTAAGAAAAAGAATAATTAGAGTGAAGAAACATGTTTACTTTAATAATAGAATTCACCTCAGATACATTTGTATTAAACATTTTGCACCTGAATCTAAGCCTTGTTAGCATAAATTTCATTAAGTGCTCTTCTGCTTTCGTGCCAAAGAGAAGCAGAACATATTTCAGATTTAGCAGTAGGTTTGCACTGGCAATTCATAATAGATAATAAAAATGCTGAAAATAACCAACTCTGAAATCAACAGCTGGGAAAAGAATATAATATTGATGAAAAAATTGAGAACAATGATGACAAGCTTTTTATATACAAGTTCATGCTTCCACATCACAAAAGATCAAGAAATATTAAAGAAACAGGGCTTAACATCAGTGGAGCAAAAGCAATCAAAAGAATTACTTAGTAAGCTTATACTAGTGGTTGTTTTTGTCTGTTTTATAATAGCTGTGGTTTTTTGTCCAGTCTCCTGAAAATTAATGACAAGTTGTTTTCTAAGATACAATTACTGACTGTGTGGACAGCTAACTGAATCTGACAGTGTTTTGTAGCACTTTCCAGTCACTTGTCAGTGTTGGAGTTTTTTGTTTATCTTTTTTTCTGTGTTTACTTTGTATTTTCCTAAAGTTTGTGCTATGAATAAAATTTGGCAGGCATTTAAAGAAAATTTCTTGAATTCAAAGGCAGCAGGAAACCTTTAAAGAACAAGAAGCTCCTGACTGAACTTGTATGTACAAGGAAGATACAAGAGTTGGAAGCAGAGGTAGGTGACTCAGAAGAAGTCTAGAGATGCTGTCCTGCCCTGTAGGGTTGGGGTTAAAAAAGCCAAGGCTTATCTGAAGTTAAAAATTATGAAAAAGACAAAAAAAAAGGATTCTACAAGATTCAAACATGCAATTTCATTAAAATAGTTGAAAAGATGGGGGGGAAAAAAGACCATGACAACAATATTATTATGAGGGCCTAATTGTATCCCTTCTTTCCTTCTCTTTTTCTAATTGTCTTAAACAAATTGCCTCTACTTTGTTCCTGAATTATTCCCCATGCTTGCCAAGCCTGCTAAGAGTCTCATAAGATCTGAGTTGGGTTTTCAAAAGACTTTTGAAAGTGAAGAAGGAATGTTGTCCTATAAGATAAGCTCAGAGAGGATAGATTTTTTTCTTGAAGGATATCATCTAGAAAAGTATCAGACTGAGAAATTATCATGTATATGACGCTGTGTTGTATATACACCAAGAAAAATAGTAGTCATTTCAAATTAGGAAGACCTGATAATTTGAGAAGCACAAAATGTTATTTGCAGTTGTTATAAGCTCAGTTTTTCTGAACATTTTTACAAAGAAGAGATCTAGACAAAAGCTTAAAATAAGGCAAACAGGTAGCCCAAAATTAGGAGGAATATGATGTTTTTAATTTATAGGATGATAGGCTAATTTGTTTTAAGGGATCTGGCGTCATCTAATCTAATCTCCTCCTCAGATTGAGTTTATCTGAAGCAGGTGCTCAGGGTCTTGTGTAGGTGAGTTCTGAGCACCTCCAGAAACTGAGATCCCAAAACCTCACACATTCATTTTGAGTAGCCTGTCCTAGTGTTTGGTCACCATCAGGGAGGAGAAGTTTCATCGCAGAACTTCTTCTGGAGCCTGTTGACCTTTTGTAATATGCTCATGTCCTTGCTTACAACAGTGCTGGGAAATCCAGACAGGTTCCAGTAACAGAAGAGGAAGCTTGGTCTGATCCAGAGCCTTCTTATAAGTGTGCACTTGTGTAAGCAGAGGAGAGAGTGGTGAGAAAGAGGCAGAAGAGAGTAGTGTCAGTAAACAAAAATGGTAGCATTTAGCAGGATTCAAATATATTCAGAAAGTATCATGGCTTATTGCTCTGGTAACCCTACAAAAATCTGACTATATTTTTCAATAATCACTTTATTCTTTCAGGAAACAAGGCTGTTATTTTTTTAGAGACCTCAAGACAGCACTGGCTGTTTCTCTTTTTCCTGTCACTGTTAATTATATTGTAAGAAGCAACTTCATTGCAGTAAATGCACCAAGAATGTTGCTCTGTAACTTTTGCTCAGTCATGTATGCTTCTTCCTATAAGTCAGTACATTAAAGTAGAGAATAAGATATAGAAATGTCCTTTTTTTCAGAGTTTCCACTTCAGGAGCAAGCAGTAAAACATATTTAGTGGCATTCCTCAACAGCAATTTGCTGTATAAGAAAACTATCATTGATTTTTCTGACAAATATGCCTCTCTCTCTCTCTCTCTCTCTCTCTCTCTCCAGTCTTCCATGAAAATCAGTACCACTAGCAAAAGGATTGAAGATGCAAAGCAGAGCATACACAAGTGTAAAATGAGGTTAGCCCCTCAGTATCTATTCCCTTTTGATTAAGGTATGGCACCATTTACTGTCTGTGACAGGTGATAGAATCTGGGTTTTTTAATGGAAAATGTGTACTGTATTAATTTTGAATTGCCAGTGCTAAAACAAATTATTGCTGGTTTTATTTATTTAATATTTTCTGCATGACAAAATTGATTTTTTTTTTTGCTGACATGTAAACTTTTGATAAAATGAAAGTACAAAGCTTAAAGAGAACAGTATACTTTAGCAATATTTGCATAACTTGTGACTTTCAAGACTCAAATTTTTTATGAGAAATTTTAAGAAAAAAAATTTTACACTTTTTTCTACTACAAAACAGTAATATTTTGTTAAGAAACTAAAATGAGAAATATATTTTTGCTCCAAATTGAATTTTTTTGTTCTAGACATAAAATATTTTTAATCTGTTCAGTAAGATATTAGACTTCATTTATCTTTTACCATATACTTTCAAATATTTCAAGTCTGTTTTTCCATTCTCTGCTGACTTATATTCTCTAGTGAAAAATACTCATGACATGATTCCCAGTAGATAAATATGAGCTATACATCTAGTCATAAATGTGTATATATAAAAATTTTTAGCCATGAATGGGGAACTGAAAAAGGAATCTAGGGTTTAAACTGCAACCAAAAAGATTGTCTTACTCTTTCAAGGGTAAATGAGGCTAATATTAAAAATTATTTAATAAATTTTGAGTACTTCAACAAATGAAAATCAATTGGCTTTGTTTGGTAAGACTGAAATAATTTATAATGAAAAAGTTTTCACAACAAAATGTTTGCACATTTTTCATGCTACTTCCATAATTGCAACAGTTTTTTACCCCTGATTGTAAATGTATCATCAATTTGTATGAATACAAATGCTAAAAATATCTTCAGAAATTTCATGTACTATAGGGCAGCTGTGTTAAAGTTTTTGTCATGTTCACATACTTGATTATGTTGAAATAACAAGGCACAAAGGTAATTTTACCTTAACTTCCTATGCATCTGGATTGTGAATTTTAGAGCAATTGAACAAAATTTCACAGCAGTACTTGGAGAAGAATGCCTTATTTTTTTCCATAATAGCTTATAGACCACGATTTTGGATGCAATACGTTCCTGCCTGTAGACCTAAAGCTCTTCCCAGTTAAATTAAGTTGAAGAATCTGCAACCAACAAAATGTGGATTTTTAATTTTTTTAGTTCTCTTGAACAAACATTCATAGAATCATAGTATAGGAGGTTGGGTTTGAAAGTGACTTTAAAGATCATACAATTCTAACCCCCCCTGCCATGGATGGTCAGGCACACTAGAACAGGTTTTCCAGCAGATGCAAATGCAGAAATTAATTACACAGGCAAAGAAATGTGTGAAATAAATTGGCAGGAAACAAACCCCTTAGAACAAGCTTAGTCCTTCCATAATAAGGACCAGTAGGCAGAAATCCTGTTCCCACTGCAGTAAGTGACATAGTATAAGTTGGATTTAACTTTTCCATGTATCAAAATTAGGATCTCCCTATTACTGAAGATCAAAACAAGCCAAAACTGGTTTGGTATGAGTGTTTAGCAAAATCAAATTCTATTAAGTCCTGTAGTTTCCATTTCTTTCTTTCCCATAAGGTTCTTATTCTTTCTTAGTTGCATAATCACAGAGGTGCTACAGGCACTGCTGATAAGCTCAGCTTTGGCTAGCAGGTTCAAAGGTGACTGGAACTGGTGGTGCAGTGGAGACAGCTCCTAATGTCTTTCCACAGCAACCACCCCTGCAGACCACCCCTGCTACCAATAGTTTTTTCACATAAACCAAATATACACATGGGGAAAGTATAAAAATGTCCAAGTCTTTCCAATTGCTGGTATTCACACCTCTCACTCGTACACATATACTACACACACCCTGGCCTCACCAGCTGTTGGCTCCAAGAGTTACAGCCCATGTGGTCCATTAACTCTTCTGCAGTTGTTTGCAGTTAGACCTCACAGCCCTCGTATATAGCACGGACATTACAAAGGAAAAATAGTTAAGAAAAGGATTTGATAATACTTCAGGTATCAGGCATAATGCTTCGTACTGACTGATATCTGCTTACATGCAGAGAATTGCATTATGTCCTCTTCTCTGTATTGTCACATCCTTTTTCCCTGCTCAGTCCACTCTGATTCAAGCCCTCCCTCATCTTTTGTCCTTTCAGCAAACATCCCATAATAAATTTTATGACAGGCCATCACAATGCCCCTTCTGAAATCCCATAAGAAGTTTCTGAGAGTCCCTCAAGACTCCTTAACTATCTCATAATATTTTGATACATGTGTTCCAGTTCTCATCAAATACTATGTCAGACCGACCCTTCCAAGGCTGTGTCAGGATAGTGATTTGTTTAATGGCCCACCAGTGAGTGGCTGAAGAGTTCTGGTTTTTGTTATTGTCTTCATCATCACCTGCTCATTAATTTCTGTGTCTCTCTGTTTAATTACTCTGTTCCTTGCTTTTTGTTATTTCTTTTATACAAAGTAATCCTTTACCGGGTAACGCAGTGTGTTAGAATGTTCCATATACCCTTAAAAAGCATTCAAAGCTAAAGGAATATTAACACATAAAAATGGGAAAAATAATTTTTTAAAAGAAGAAAATTAAAATAATAGGACAAGCAGCTTAGCACCAGCTAAATTTTATGAATGAAAACTACTTACTTCATGATGAGCAACCGAATTTACTTAGAATGATTCACCACATAACTCATCTGAATAGCTGTCATTTTTGTGAGTCTTAGGAATCAGAAATTTTGATAGACATAGCTTATGTTGAATACAGGGAAGAGAAATACAAAAACCCAAGAACAGTTCAACCTAATAGAATTAAATAATATAGGTAGAAAGTAGATAATAAACAATGTGTTGAAAAGAGATGAATTCTACCCTGTATCAACATTGCAGAATAATGAATGTATCTTTTTGTGGTTTTACCTCACTTTGCAGTCTTCAGACTTGTGACAGTAAAGACTAGAATGCATGTAATACCATTAAAATTTCATGGGCACCTAAACATAAGAAATCTCTTGTGAAAGTTTCTGGATATCAGGAGGACAAAGAAGGAACATGGAAGTTAAATCACTTAATGAACGTCTGAAACAAAATCGTGACTGCAAATACTTTGGCAGTCCATTGCTGACTTGGCATGACAGATGATACAGCATTTCACTCTAGGTCTTTGAAAGATAACCAGAACATGTAATTTGAAATGGGACAGTGTCCTAGTTTTGGCCACGACAGAGTTAATTTTCTTTTGTAGCTGTGAAGGGTGCAGCTTGGAGCAGGCAGGTGCACCTAGGTTGTTATTCTGCAGCACTCACATTGTCCCCAGGAGGCAGAAATAAGGGATTCTCACTCCCAAGAAGGAATGGAGTGCAGAAGGCGCAGGGTGTTCTTTGTCTCCGAAAGCAGTGCTGCACTGGTCTAACTCTGTGAGCATTTTGCCCTCTTCTATACCCTGTTGTGATTAGGATTGCTGCTGTTGCTGTCCATTTTCTTATCTTATTGCTGTTTCCAGTATTTCAGTTACGTTTATATGAAGTTTATTTAGTATTAATTCATAAACCAAAAACTGGCCTATGTCACACACTGAAAAAAATGTCATGTCTCTATAAAATAATATAATCTTATTTTAGAACCTTTCTAGAATGGGGCAGGTTCTTATAGATCAGATGAAATGGAAAATGAGCTAATTCAGCTTCCACAACTGTGAGAAAAGTTTTAGTCTCAGGAGAATATTGTTACTGAAGGACAAAGGTAGAGGTACAAGGCAAATATATTGCCCACACTGTACCTTTCCAGTTTCCTATAATCTTTGTCTTAATAACTTCTTCAACAGAGATTATTGCTTTCTGTTTGAATAGCCCTTGATGGGCTTTTTTTTAAAATAAGTGTCTAATTCATGTGAAGCCCATTGATACTTTAGGTCTGTGACATCCAATGACAATTAATTCTGCAGTTTAGTAAGAAAAAAATATATTTTTTTTTTCTTTAAGACTGCTACTGAAAATTTCATTTAAGGACCACCCTTCTAATTTTCTAAGAAATAAAATTGTGTCAGATTCCATAATTATGTATGTGTCCTCATTCAGCCCTTTGCTTTTATTATTCAGGTGAGTGCTCCTAGATTTTTATCAACATTCTCTTCCAGTATCCCTGTTTTTAATAATTTCTAGCTTCTTTTGTTGAACCATGTCCTTCTTTTGGTGACCAGAATTGCATGTAATGTGATTATGAATCCCCACATTTTACTTATGTTTCTTAGTCTGCATTCTGTTCCATTCTTGTGGCTTCCTGACATTCTGTTTGCCCTAGAGGCTCCTTGAGGAGAAAGACATTTGTTTGACATAACTCATAGAGAATGGTGCCTCTGTATTTCGAATATTTCTCTCTGAAAAGAAACAACTTCTTTTTATGTGTATGAAATGAATGAAAATAAGTATTTTAGTGGTTTTGGTATAGTTGTGTGTATATATATCTAAAAGATGCATAGCGTATATAGCATAAACCACTAGACACACAGCACAAAAATCCTGAAAGAAAGAATTTATGGTCCTGGACCTTTGCGAGTGAAATGAAAAGTAAGCAGTTTGGCTATCCCATAATTTCCAAAATTTGCAATTCTTCTACTAAACTCTATTCCCAAAATATTAAATATTAGCAATGGATAATAATTTTGAAATTGTATTTAGATACGACATTTCTGTTTAGTGACTAAAATAATGTATAATTTAAGACAGAAACTTCCACGCATGTGACAAAGTTTGCTGTCAGTGTTTCTAGTTACTGTTGTAGAATACCTGCTGCTAAAACAGAGTTGTAGCTTGCTGATTTTTTGTTGAAATGCCTTAAAGTTAATCCTTTGACACAGGACAAAAAAGTAATTCCTCAGTATTTAGGTCATCTCCATAATCTTTTATCAGTAGTATAATTAATTTTATACTTATATAACACATGTTAAGGGAACCAAGCTTAAATAGCAGTTTCTGAGATCTACATTGTAACATAAAATTGATTTCATCACTGAATGCCCCATTAATAATTGCAGTGTTGGGTTTTTTAACATCATGAACCCCTTCCTCTTGTTAGATAATGTTATTCATTTTTATTAACATTTTATATATTTTTGAGGAATATTTCTACCCAAGGGTATAAGCTTTACACATTAAATTTCATGTATACCATCTGAAATTATTCTTCTGTGATGTATTAAGATTGCAGTTCCAGTCTCCTAAATCATAATCAAGTAACTTATGTAACATTATTATGCAACTTGTCCTATCCTGCAAAGTTCTTGATTCACTACGCTATAGCTTTGTCTAAATAATTATTAAAAATGTTAGAAATTATGATTTAACTATTAGAATTTTATCTTTCTAACACACATAAAATTCATATCTTTTGGACAGAGATACCATATTTCATTCTTTCCTGGAATTCATAGATTAACCAAAATCTAAGGCGTCTCTACATTTATTCTTGTGAAATTTTGCCTGAAGATTTTGGAAAACCCAGACAGTAGAAAATTCTGAAATGTGAGTATCTGTGATTAAAAATGTTAGCTAGTTCACATCAATGATATCTTTTCAGAAGTTAGTTCTGAGGAATCAGTGTTATAAGATACTCATGACTGTCAAAGTGATTTCCTACAGATTTTTTGTGGTTTGGATTATTTTCATTCGTCTTCTATTCTCTCTTCCCATACAGCTATGTAAAGACACAGTGTTATGAATGGGGAAAAGCTACCTTAATTCATTGCACGAGTTAATATGGACGTGTTTGAGTTTTCAAAACTTTTTAGGTTGAGTTAGAGAACAAAAGTGGAGTGAAGAGAATAAAATATGATGAAATTATGTATACCATTCTTAAGGGGATGGTATTGGGATCAGTTGCTTGTAGAATGTCTGTTAAAGTCATGCAGTCCAAGCACTCCTTATAGTTCAGATATTGGTATTTGTATAGTTAATACATTCTTTAACCTCATAAAAATGTATTGATTCTGCTTTATGTACTTGGCTATTTCATTTTGCTTAATGCTTTCAAAAGATTTTAATCCCCCTTGTGTTTTCCTTTCTTCAGTAATTGAAAATCCATTTCTACTACCAAAGGAGAGGCTCAATTTTATTTCAGTCAAGTATGAAGGACAGAACATAGAAACTTCATGCTTTGCTTATCATTTGGGTTATTTCATACCTAGCCTCATAACAGTCTTTGATCTTGCTGGCGTAATATTCTTGCACTATATTGGGGATGTGATGAAACAGAATCACCTAATTTAAAATAAGTGGCTCCCAATGCACAGGTAATTGGGTCTAAATAATTTTGGACCCACTTACACCTTGCAGCTACATCTATCAAAATGACTCAGGAGACTTGCACAGACTACTGAATAAAACTAAATTCTTCTAGTGCACTGGTTAACAGTACTGTCAGAAAAAAGAAGATTGCTAAAATGTATTAGTTATGTCTCATCATTGATCAAGAATATGCAGGTTTATGAGTTAAATAGCACATAAAATATAATCCCTTGAAGAAGAAGAAGAAGTGAAGTCTGAGCACCATTTAGCAAAAAGTGTACATCATAGAAAAAAAGATGTATGCTTTCTTCTAATTCACCTAATCTGATCTTCCTCAGTCCATAAAATAAAATGGAATAATATAAAATAAAATAAACCAACATAACTTCTTAGATCTGTATTTTACTTTTTATCTCATTCAAGTCTGCTTTTTGCCTTTGGAGTGCTGACACATCCATCTGAGTCAGCAAATGTTTGTGCAATTTCATCCTTGTTCATCCTTTTGCTCCATCTTTCTTGTATATATAATAACATTCTTCACCTGTCATATTATGTTATCTTTTGCCCTTTCTATCACCTTCTGCCTATCTCTGTATTGCAGACTCCTAATTACCTCTGTGCCTATCATGCTGTCCTAATTTCTTACACCTTACTTCTCCATCCTATTTATTAAGTGCACTCTTCCGTCCTTCAGTTCTGCCTTCTTTTGAATATTTGCCTTATTCATTTTTCCCCACCCTGAGTTTGGGATTGAAAATAGGCTGAAAAATTTACAAGGATATATCCAGTGGAAATTCTTGCTAAAATTAATCCTTCTATGAAATCACAGTATTTCTGAAGTTTTTCTATTGCATTTAAAGTACTATTAGTTTTGAAGGCATAAAAGAAAGAAAACTATATAGTAAATCATAACAAGATACAGACTCTCTAGCATGATTCACTTCCCTGGAGGATTATGCTATCAATGCAGTGCAATCATCTTTTTCAACAGGTCGTAAAAAATCAACACCATTTGCTTTTTCAATTGGGCATGATTTATTTAGTGCATAACACACTGGGTAGCCTATACTAAAGTAAAGAAGATTATGGAGTTCAAGTCCTGAAAACCATTTTAGATACGCTAAATAAACATTTTTCTTAGACTTGAGGGGAATCTATGGTTCTGCTGTTCATACCATTAAGCTTTTGGTAGTAACATTAAGACAATAAAGTGAAAAAAAAATTAAAACCATAATAAAACATATTATTCTAGACCCTTTTTCAGGAAAGCTCTTTCACATGTGCCTAGCTCAAGTCATTTAAAAGATCTCAGTGATTTCAAAGTTAAGTGTAAGCATAACTAAGTCTATACCTGAAGAAAGAAGTTAATGAAAATTCCATGTCGAAACATGAAGCTTAATCTTCTGAGTAGGATCTTAATAGACTATGTATGTAAAGGCTGAAAAGAAAAGCACATCAACATAAAACAATACTTTGATAAATTGCTTTGCTGAAATAAAGGTCACGAGATGACCATCTTTTATTAACTGTGATATTCAGTCAAGGGCAATTTACCTAGGTCGAGACTCAGGGTAACAAAAGATACTCAGTTGATTTGCTTCTGTGGTGGAAGAAAGGAAGGGGGAGATTATTATCGGCTATAATATAAAATTTTCCTTAAAAGCCAACTGACTATTTTTTACTGTGTTCCAATGGTCTAGCCAATATTGGTAGTTGCTAGCATATGAACAACAAAGCTAATGGTTTTGCAAAGTGGACAGTAATTTTTTTACCAGAACGGGAAATCAACTTTTCAGTTGGAGAAAGCAGCGTGAAGGCATGTATAGGATAAAGGATTGCCCTTGAGTAAAGGATTGTCCTTGAGTAAAACTAGTAAATGTATATTTTACTGATCTTGCTTGCTTTGCAAAATTTATCATGACTGTTTTCAAACACAGTAGCTAAACTTTTTGGAAAATAGACATACAAAAATTGTTCAGAATAGTCTGACTGACAGGAATACTTGATTTGAGAAAATTGTCTCTGTGAACAAGGCTCAGCAGAGGTGCAAATGTTTGTGGACTGATATGCCTTTCAAACACTTTTGTCCATAATTGTAGATTAATGAGTCTTTTGTTATTCCTATGAATTAAAGTATGTGCAATTTGAACCTAAGAAAATGGAAACTGTGTCGTGACTGCATTATATGACAAACCTACTGATGAAATCTAATACAGGTGTTCATAATGTCAACATGATACACCCTTGCTAAATTTCTTTCCTTGGCTGGAAAGTGCTTCTCTGTGGCAATTACTGCCTTAGGGAATGTGTATAGCAGTTGTATTCATCGATTAAAAGACAAATCTTACTCATTGAAATACAAATCAGGTCTTTTATATCTATCAAAGACACTTAATATGTTAAAATTTCTTCAGGGCACATATTATTTCATGTACTTCTAAGCTCTTCACCAATCCAATAAACTGATCCTCCACAATTTTTAAGGACTACAATAGTTCTTTTCAGACTGTGTTCAAAACTAGAAAGATCTTCACATGTATATTTAATGAAGAAATAAAATAATTTTTAGAAAAATGCAGATATTTAATTCCTTTTTATGAATAAGGGAAATTACAGTTAATTCTACTTCCTCTTTCTGCTGTCTCTATCCCTCTGTATATGAATCTGGAATGCCTCATTATAAAAGGCTATAGGATGAAAACTTGCATGCTGAAAAGTCTTGAAAAAAATTAGCAAGGCTGTATCCGTCTAAACTTTGTGCTGTTTTTAATTCAGGTGTTGGAATTGCAATGTCTTTGCACTTTTTTTCCTATTAGTTGTTAACACCTGAAATTTTGGAGATTTTTTTGTTTAAATTCTTGTATCAAAGACCTATTTTGTTATTCCATTTACAGGTAGCATTTCTTGCAATTTTAGAAAAATCTGTATTTCTCAAGACAATTTTAAAATTACGGACAAATATATTCAAATGTTGACTTTAAATTTGGGGATTCTTTGTGTAGATTTTAAAACTCCTCATAAATTTGAAAGGACAGTAAACGTACAGTCTGGGTTTTATTTCTGTATTATGGGCACCATAGGTGCTGTTGACCCTATTAGTTAAAATTTCCATACAATTATTGATTATGTGTTTTTAAAATGTAAGACTTCTGCCTTACTTCTGCATACTTGCAACACTGTTGAAGTACCCAACGTTATTAGACCACGGCTTCTGTCTCGAAGAGTCTGTGATACGGCTGCTTCTGAACAGTCTAATCTTTTACAACATTTATGTTAACTTTCCTGAATTACAGATGCATGAAAGCCTCAGCTTTTCATATTTTAAAAATATTTGTTTGGGTTTTTTTTTTAGTAAAATATTGTAAACAACTTCTACTCGTTCTGTCCTCTTTACTATAGTACACCTGTTTGGATCTGCTGTTCAGAATATAGAGGTTTCCAACATCACTCACCGATAAAACTGTAGGCTGCTGAAAGGATCTAACAAGCCTGTGCTGTAGCATTATGGAGTGAGGGTTCGTGGAAAGCAAGTTATAGGGTAAAATAGGGAATGATCTATCTCGAAACAGATTGTTACATTTTGATGTCTCTTTTTATGTAGAATGGCATAATTATTTTTCTATAAATTTGGATCATTGTGCATTAATTAAATCTGAGGTGTGATTTAACACTACAATAAAAACCGTAAACTTTATAAATTATGATTGATGTACTGAAAACAGATGCAGGAAAGCCCCCCAGAACAAGTGAATATAATTATTGGAGTAAACAGCTATTTAAAATGCCTGAATTGTATTAAGTTGGAAAAATTCACTAATGATTTAGTGGTTTTGATCAATGAAAATCATATTCTTCATTTTGAAATACTGATTCTGATAACAAGAGTATTTTCAGGGTATTTTTGTATAATTTTAATATTTTTGTAAGCCAAAAGACTGAAAATCATGTGTAGGTTACATTTAGATAACCTGTTAAAGTTTCTGTCACTGTATGACAGAATATGAAGTTATGGCGATCCACTTGCTACTTAGGACACTTTGGTGTATTTCTAAGGTATATATCATGTTTACTTTCTTCTACCAGTGATTTAAATAGACAAACATAATTTCTGGAAATTTATAGAATGTGAATTCAAGTCCAGAGCTTTACTCAGAAAATAACCCTTTAAGATACATCCCTTTATTCAGCTTCATGAAATTTTGGTCTTTGCTGCTCTTCAGATAATTCCTTTG
This sequence comes from Struthidea cinerea, assembly GCA_013397865.1. NCBI lineage: Eukaryota > Metazoa > Chordata > Aves > Passeriformes > Corcoracidae > Struthidea > Struthidea cinerea. The sequence continues at coordinate 286,439 of VZTI01002183.1, read as the reverse complement.
CTTGTCCCTAGTATAAGTTTTAATGAAGGTTATATATATATATATATAGTGTCATTCATATGAAGATTAGTAGACAAATCCTTTTTAGGAAATTAATGCTAGAAACAGTAATAAACTAAGCTTTAATGATAGAAAAGGAAAGTGATTGCAAGAAAGTGAAACAAAGCAGAAGGGGATAATGGCATGGAAGGAGAAATACTTAGTTTATATTAGCTGATAAAGTGAGCAAACAGAGGAACTTGTGATTAACTGAAGAAAGAAATCATGGTAAGAAATTTAGAACTTTCTAATAATTAAGCACTCAAGGGTGCTTAATGATTTTCAGCAGCTGTTCACAAACACTGTGCTTTACTGTACTGTTACCTGTTCATGCAAGAGATGGATTCTTGTTTTACAAATACATGCTGCTGCATTTGTTACCCTAGGGAAGAGAGAGACTGAACACAGCAGAAAAATCCATCTGTAAATGCAGATTCTAGTGATCCATTAGTAATGGACCTGCTCCATTCAATAACTTTAACCAAAGCAATCAATGTCTGAACCATTTTTTCTTTAATCATGACAAAGCTCGTGGAGAAGCCTGAGGGTATTCTGTTGTCTGAATTTAGGCCAAGGTTCTAATCTAGGTTTTGTTTTGCCAGCGTCCATTAAGAATTCAATTCATTAATGACCTAGACATTTCAATATAATTGTTAAAAGGAGCTTCAACCATAGGAATTATATTTTCTGATTTTATAGCAGTCTATAAAAACACTATATAATTTTTACTTGTATACAATTAACACTAACAGTATTCACCAGAGTTCTTAAGCCAGATATTAAGTTTATCTTTTCTATTCAGATCTAAATGTTCTGTTTTGTAAAGTTGTGCCTTATTTTTTCCAGAGTGTGTGCCAATTTCTTAAGGTAGTGTGTTTTTAACCATTCTAAACCTTTGTTTGAGTTAAAATGCCAATACAAGGTGTCCCCACCCTTTTAAGGGGTGTGTTAAAGACACTATGTTTCACTAGTCAGTATACATCTTAAATTTCTAAACAGAATTAGTAATAAAAACAATAATTTATATTGCAGGAAAACACTTCCTGAGGTACGAAATTGTGTCTTCCCTCTTTCTAGTTCTCTTTCATGACCATCATCAAATTCATCTTACTGTTCAGTCCCAGGTGTTTCATTGTTTGTGACAGTATGTTGTAAACCCTTCAGGCTGGTTCCCTGGGCATCTCCTCATGCAGGAACTTCTAAAGTGCTCACCATTGCCCTAGATCTGCTCCTGTTGGTAGTGAAAGCTTCATTGACTTTAGAGTAGCAGTGTTAGGTCAGAGACTTCTGAAATATCCCAGTGAACATTAACTTGGCATGCACCTGACACAGTTTTGATGCAGGTAAATCATGAGTAATGGTGAAAAATAAATAGTGACTTTTCAATTTACAGCTCATTCTTCTGCACATAAGAAAGGGGAAGACTTTCTCATATGCCTTGCCCTTACTTTTAACAGTAACAGGCCATCAGTCTGTTGATTTGTACTACCTGAAACTGTTTGTTACATCTTAAAAATGGAAGACCTTGGCATACTTGATAGGTAAAGCACGCATAATGCAGCTACCAGGCACCTGTGACCATCTGCACAGGCCATTAGTCTGACATGGCCCTGAGGACAGAATGGCAGGCACTCATCTAAGAGCAAAGGCTGCAGCTCCAATTGGACTGTGGCTAAGCTACTATCCATCATATCTGAGTAGTTGTGGTAGTCCTGTGAATTTCTCTCTGACTGGAAAGGGGAAAAGTAACCCCCAGTTTTAAAAAGGGAAGAAAGGAAGACCTAGGGAACTATAGGCCAATCAGTCTCACCTCTGTACCCAAAAACATCATGGAGCAGATCCTCCTGGAAACTATGGTAATGCACATGAAAAATAAGGACTGGTGACAGTCAGTAAGGATTCACTAAGGGTAAATCATGCCTCATCAAATCATGGCCTACAAGAGGGTTACAGCATTGGTAGATAAGGGAAGAGAAACTGATGTAATCTACCTGGACTTGTGTGAAGCATTTGACGTTGCCCTGCATGATATCCCTAAATTGGAGAGGCAGAGACGTGACAAGTGGCATTCCTCAGGGATCAGTATTGGGTCTGGAGCATCTTTGTCAGTTCTCTGGATGATGGGATTGAGTGCACCCTTAGCAAGTTTGCTGACAATACCAAGCTGTGTGGTGAACTTCATACACTGGAGAGAAGGGATGCTATCAGGAGGGACCCTGACAGGCTAGACAGGTGGGCCTGTGTAAATCTCATCAATTTTAACAAGGCCAAGTGTAAAGACCTGCCTGGGTCAGGGCAATCCCAAGCACAAATACAGGCTGGGTGGAGAATGGATTGAGAGTCGCCCTCTGGAGAAGGACATGGGGGTTTTGGATGAGAACCTTGATATGACCTGGTAATGTATGCTTGAAGCCCAGAAAGCCACCGTGTCTTGAGCTGCATCAAAAGAAGCATGGCCAGCAGGTTGAGGGAAGGGGCTCCTCCCCTCCTCTCCACTCTCCTGGAACCTGACTTGGAGTACTGTGTCCAGCTCTGGAGCACCCAATATGGAGGTGGAACTACTGAAGTGAGTTCAGAGGAGGGCCAGAAATATGATCAGAGCACCTCTCCTGTGAAGGCAGACTGAGAGACTTGGGGTTGTTCCGCCTGCAGAAGAGAAAGCTCAAGGGAGATCTAACAGCAACCTTTCCATATGTAATGGGGGACTACAAGAAAGCTTGAGAGGGGCTTTTCAAAAGGTCATGTAGTGATAGGACAAGGGGGCTTAGTTTAGATATTAGGAAAAAATTCTTTACTCTGAGGGTGGTGATGCACTAGAACAAGTTGCCCATAGAAGTTGTGGATACGCTATTCCTGGAAGTGTTCAAGGCCAGCCTGGATAGTCTTTGAGCAACCTGTCCTAGTGGAAGGTTCCCTGCCCATGGCTGCAGGGTTGAAACTAGATGATCTTTAAAGTATTTTCCAACCCCAGCCATTCAATTTTTCCATGTGTGTCATAGCGCCTCACACAGTAGAAAAAAATGGACTGTTACTATTACAATATTGACACCATGACTTTAAATACTTGTGATGCCAATATTGTTTTGCAGCAGTATTATTAGAACAGTACTGTGGTTCTGGAAACAGCATCTACCAGTCAGCACTGTTGTGGTGTCTGCTAGATCTTTGGTTTCCATCTAGCTCTTCCCCCTGCCTCTACTGGCTCAGTCCTTTGAAACACACCTTTGGGGAGAAGTGATGACTATTTTTCACTTTGAATAATAATAATAAACAAGTATAAAATGAGGGGTGGTATAGCTAGATGAAGTATTTACCAGCCTAAACTGAGGAGGCTCATGTCAACAATTATGGGTCCTGCAAAAAGTGATGCTTTTTATCAGCTGTGGGAATTGATCAAAAATGCTTACAATACTAACGACTACTTAAAATGATAATAGCATTATTATTATAGACATTAGCATTGTCTGTATATTTTTGATGCATTCTCATTGATAATAAACTTATTTTTTTGTGTTTTGGAAAACTTCATCTATACATATAAAAATTTCTTTTAACCTGTGTTCCATATTGGCTACTTCTGTTATGAGATAAATCTTTGTTTTTATTTTGCAATTTTATTTTATAGTTAATTAAGCAGTATTTGGACTTGAACACAAAAGTTATAAAATTTAAGATTAAATGAAAAGAAAATGAAGTTTATAAAGACATATAATTAAATTCTTGGAAATAACAGTGTTTATGATGCTTGTCCATTTTTAATTTTGTCATCTTTAAATTAACACCATGGTACAGTTTTTAAACCACATGGTTAACAAGATTCTTTCTACGTGGACAAAACTGAATTTGCAGCAAATTTCAAGAGAGGTTGTTAATATATGGTAAATAAGGCTATGAAATGATCTCATGGACGTAAAATAATCCACTGAACTGGATATTGTATTAGTACTTACAACAAAGTTCTTGTGCAATGCTTAGCATATCACATATGACAATAATTTCACAGCTTGCCAGTAAATGTGGATCCTTTTCTACCTAAATACTGAACTGGTTTTGTGGAATGTATGTCTTGATTTGTAGAATCATTGAGAACTTACAATTTCCTCTTGCTGAGAGATAAAAACTCACTTCACAGTAGTGTCATAAAGATAAATCAAGTGATGTTTGCAAAACACTAAGGTATTGGAAGAATACCTTAGGAAATACAAATGAAATTAATAGTTCTCAAAAAAGCTCAAGATTTTGATGACATGCAATCAGTAAAGCCCAAGATCACACACTTAAAAAAAAAAAAAAAAAAAAAAAAAAAAAAAAAAAAAAAAAACTCCCAGACCATATTCAGAGCATTAAGACAGCTATCTTAAAGAGATACAATGAATGAAACAAAAATTGAATCAGAACATGTGTTTCGAGGTATATTGGAGAAGAGTTAAATAAAATAAAAATATATAGAGATAATTACGATCAGACATAATTGTTATTCCTTGGAGTTAGTCAAACCCCTTCTTTTAATTTTTTTTGGATGCTGCAAGTGCATCAGTAAGTATCACACATATGGATAAATGAATATTTATGAGAAAAAGTTTGAGGCAGAGCTATGGTACCAATTTCATCATTATGTACAGTTTGAAAGAAGCAATAGGTGCTGTTCTGTTTTGTTTTGATCTATCAGTTCTGGTTCTCAGGAACATCAGACATGCATGTACTTAGTTGTAGCCATCCGTACTTGGGAGTAAAAATAGCTAGTGAGCATGGGATATACTTTTAGCCTTGCTAAGACTAAAGCCTGCAACTCATGCAACAAGAATTTCAGTTAGCTAGAGTATTTTTAGATTAAAACATGAGGAACTTGCAACATTTGGGCATTTCCAGGTTTAAAAATCAGCTGAGAAGGCACTTAAAAGGTTTCAGTCTTACACTTGTGTTGTTATTATATTTAACTTTATTCTTTTGACATGTATCCTTCTCAAAATACATCAAACTATTCTCTAACATGCAAACACTATGTAGGTGAATTCATAGTGAAGAAATAGATGGCCTCAGTCCAAAGAGGAACATTAATATAGCGGCTGCTGAAATAATAGAAATATTAATGATCCTGCAATCTTCTGCTGGAGGCAGTTATCTCTTGATATTCAGAGGATCAAACCCAATTATGTGAAGAAGTTGTTGTGTGATAGTTTATTGTATATTGGTTTTCAAGTTTCAGCACTCAAGATGTAACCGAAAATTAATACAACAACAAAAATGTGGCTCTCATCAATGAAAATCAGCTGAAACCAATATAATTTTACATTTTTCTGTATGGGTTTGAAAATCAATGCTGATTTTAGAAGTGGTCTGAGACAGATTAGTCTTTGGGGGTTTTTTTTCTGCCAATATTATCTGTGAAAAACTGTAAAATTAATAAAAGAAATTACTCTGAATTTTAAGAGATAAAATTAAAAAAAACAAATATTAGGATAAATTAGATACAGATAAATTAGATACAGATAAATCTGTCCTGCCTCACACATCACAACGATAGAAAATTAGTATAAAGCCTGTCCGTGTAACAAAGATGGAAGAATTCAATTCTCTTTCCTCATAATATAAGAAATTTATAAAATTAGCTTGGATTACATTTGATATTTCTCATTGTAGTCACAGATCTGGTAGAACTACTAGACTTTTTTAATGTACTACAACATAGAAACAGTGCTGTCAGTAGGACACTGTATCCTGATATATCTAAACCAATCTACTCTTGGTATCTCTGTGTAACTTCAAAATACAGTATAGCACACTACAGCATGGTTTATCATTCTCTGAATGTTAATCAATTGTTATTACTACCCTTAGGCTTTTCAAAGGCTGCTTTAGTTACTAAGTCATTTTATTCCAAACTTACAAGCTTAGATAAAAAAAAAAAAACAAAACGTAAGTAGGAAATGGGATATATACATTTTTGGTTTGGTTTTATTTCTTTTTTCAGGGTCAGACCACTGTAAATTCTGCAGCCTGTCAATATGAAGACAAAAAGTATTTAGGTAAATAGAGATAAATGGTGCCTGTCTTCTGAGTTCACTGTAGGTTTTTTTTCTAGATATGTGCTGTCACATTCAGTATGATTGGGAAAAGTACTGAAGTTTTTAAGAGACAAAAGGATTTGCACAATTATTTCACATGTGGAACTTAAGGAAAAAAAGGCCACACTACAGCAAAGGCCATGGCGTGAAGAGTCCAAAAACTGACAGTGCACAGCTGTACATGTATTCACGAGCTCTATATCACCCCTTCAGTGGGATCTGTGTGACTGAAAGGGTTGACAGCTGCCTCTTGTGAGTGTGCCTCTAGGTGCCAGGGCTGCCTTGGCCAGCATGGGAGCTGCAGGGACACCCCAGTGAAGCAGCAGGATGGAGGCCAGGGACTGTCCAACCTCCACAGCCAGGAGCTGCTGGAGGGCAGCCGCACACCACGCACTGGGCACCTCCCTGGGGATGGGAATGGGCTACTGTGTGTGCTCGTGGGTGGGCCTGGCTCTGCAGGGTCCATGGCCAGGCAGGTCAGGGCTGTGTGGAGGTGGAGACCAGCCCTGCTCCACCATCAGGATCTGATGGTCCTGGACAGCAGCTGAAATGGGGCCCTGGGCCCCGGCCAGAGCCACAGTAAGGGGTCGGCCAAAACCTATGGGTGTCCACAAAGTCCTGCTCTGATAAAAATAACCTCGAAGAAGGTAGATAAACGTAATGAAACATGGTAATTCCTCAGTGGCAAAGGACCAGAACACAATGCAGCATATCTGTAACGAAACTACGTTCTCCTCTACACATAGCTCATTGCAATGATTATATTGTATTTTGTTCTTTCAATATCTAATCTAATAACATGATTTTTTTACAAGTCTTTAAATAAATAAAATCTGTATTTCATTCACTCAAGATTTCTCAGGATTTGCACTATTTTGTTTATTTATAACAAGGTTAGGTCCTCATAGAATAGAGCTGCTCCTCTAAAACAAAGATCAAGGGGTCAGACCAAAGACAGATCATGCTTGTTGTGGCTTTCTTTCATTTTCCAGTCCTTATACTTATTTTTCTAAGTGTTTTCTCTTTTTTCTATTATTATAGGGTCAAAGTGTGTTGCATGATCAAATGTCTTAAATTTGAAAGCTCTGATTAGATGATTATACCTCATGACAAATGCTTTTTGCCACATAATCAAATTAAAGCAATTATCACTGTTTAATGAGATGTAAAAACTGCTGAAGATATATTTCCCACCCATGTGCTAAGACGTGAATTTTAGGCTGAGGGAGCAGCGATTCAGGTCTAATATATTTTCACAAAAGTTTATGTAACCCAAAGTAAAAAGTAATCATCCTGTAGATCAGGATGTTTAAGATGTCACAACATTTAGTGATTTCAATAGAATTATTGTACGCTATACCCACATACAAAATAATATAAATTATCCACATATTATAATAAATTTAGAGAAATGCAAGAATGAAATACTAAATATCTCTCTAGTGGCAAATTTATTTGTCAGGGTTGGTCTGAATACTTAATGAAGTATAAAATAGTTTATCACAATTAACAGTTTTTTGGAAATCAGATACTTCAGATGAGTGCTTTATGTTGTGTTTTGCCACTGACTCTAGTCAGATAAAAAAACCTCAGTATTACATATACACTATAAAAGATTGAATTTTGTTATCAGACGTATTGTCTATAATGCCAGGCAAACTTTTAGAATCTGAGTATCCATCAAACTTGCCCTATTCTGAATTCTACTGTATATAGAAAAAAAGCCACATAGTGAATGAACTTCTAATTTTGGATACTCCAAATTTAAATTAAATAGTTTGGATTACTTATACTATATTAATTTTATTATTATGCCCAAAAAATAATGTTTTTGTGCATAGAATACCACATTTAGCTATTGGAGAAAAACATATTGTTCATCTCTATATTATTAAGATTTTCCTGAAATAATGTATTTCTACAGTTCCAGCAAAAAGTACTGAAAGTGTATTGAGCTATTTTTTTAATGTAATAAACAGCAAATGCATAGTGTTTTGTATTATTTTCACAGTAATTCAGCTCTGTAATTCAGAATTTTTCATCTATGAAAGACAAAATAAAATAGTAATGGGAAATAAATAGAATTTTTGATTATCAATAAGCCCATTTCATAATAAAAGAATACGTAAGTAAAATCTAGTGCAATACATATTTCAGAACGACATCCGTTGTATAGCAAAGATATTTGTTTGTCACATATTTTTTTCCTTAGTCACAGGTAATAGTGTGTCACTCAGCACACAGGCCCTGTGAAGAAATTGAGAAGAAACCTTTCTTCCTCCTTGGGCTTTGAATCAAACCTTCTATTCATATCTTTCCAAGTTTTTATTTTTTTCCACCTTCTTATTCTCTGGATGATTGACTGAGAGTATCCTCATACATTTCCAGATATTCCGTGGAATAGAACAACTTATTTTTATACACCATGATTTGTTGTAAAAACCACTTATCCTACATGTTTATGATCCAGTCTGCAAGGTTTCTTTTTAATGTATTTTAGAATATACTTTCAGAAAGATTCCTTAGGGTCATGATTTTTTTTCCGTTTTTGAGATTCAAATGGTAACGTTAAGCTTTATTTCTGACATAACCTGTAGAGTCAAATCACATAAGGATGACAATAATAGGATGTCTAGGAAAGAAACACTTTTTTATACATATGTTTACAGGGATGGAAATGTATTATGAGATAAGCTTTTGTTATGCTTCAGTTATTTCTTGAGTGTCAACAGTTAAATATATTTCATCTGGCAGTGTAAATGTGAAACCTGAGACTTGAAACTTAATCATGCATCCCTTTACTCTATGGTTTCTCTTTGTCTATTTGTTTATTTTCTGGGCTTATATAGAGTAATTGAAGGGAAAACTGAGTGGAGATAATATAATAATCCCTTCCATGTTTATCAAGGCAACAGTGGAAATATGTACAAGATTTATCAACTTTGTTCAGTTTTAAAGGAATTATTTTTTTTTCTATTTTGAGAGTGATATGTTTCTCTTCTTTCAATTTATCTCAAAGCACTGATTTCCAGCATTCCTATATTCATTAAAATACTTTATCTTGAATCTGAATTAATCAACTAATGTAAAAAAGAAGGCTAACAGATCAGTTGATGAAAACTGAAGGATGCAGTATATCCTGACATCTCTGCTGTACTCTTCTTCTGAATGCAGCTGTACAACATGGAAATGGGAATGCTGATCTTGCAAGAAAATTCCCCTCTGAAATATTTTTGCAGCTTATACACAAATCTAATGTGAGTACTCTAACAACTCCAGTTGTCTAGTAGAAGTTGAAGTGAATGAGCATAGGAGGTCAAAGTTAAAGAGCTAGCCTACTGTAATGACAAGAATACCATGGAAAATCACAAGACAGAAATCTCTTTGGGCAATGAACATGAGGAAGTTTTCAATCACATAATACTTCAATAATTTATTTATTCATATCTTTGAGTCTGGAGTGGTTTTGAAATTTTTTTTTTTATCCTTTTACTTCTTGTTGCTGCTGATATTTTTGAAATATTAAGGTTCTTCTCATCCCATCTCCAGGCACTTAACAAATGTCTTAATAAATTCATGCTATGGAGACTAAAAACTGTATATATGTCCATTAGATAAAGTACTTTACTACCAAACTTTCATTTAAGCATTAGGAAACTCTTTATTTCAAAATATTTGTTTTTATTTAGGAGTAAGCATAATTATTATTACGTGTACCTTAACATTCTTTCAAAACATATTAACTGGACCATTTATGAAATTATGAAGGACCTATATACACTTGACAGTTCAGAGTTACATATTAGATTACAGATCAAATCCTGTAATCTGATAAATTCTAAATTAAAAACCAACATGGAGAAAAATATGTACAAAACCTACAGAAGTTGTAGTGAAAATGTTGGACTGTTTGGGTTTTGTTTCTTCTGTAATTCCAAACTAAAATTCTCAGCCAGTTTCAGACTGGGATTTCCATTTGCATTAGAATAGAAAAATATTTGTTTAACGCTAGCTGGCCAGGAAAGGGCAGGCAAACCAAGCCCTACCATGTGTTGAGCATTCCATGGTAAGCCAAAGGCCTGAAAGAAGTCTGTCCTTCTAAATGACAATTTGTTCTTTCCTCAGCTGCTGGGCAAGTGCCACATTTACGCTCATTACACAAAGAAGATTTTATTGCTGTAACAGGGCACATTGAATTTAATGTTCACTGAGGACATCATGCAGTTCAGAAGAGTGAGTCACACAAACTGTAGTCATTCTAACCTTTTTTTGAGTAAACTAGATGAAAGGAAGAAGAAATCTTCAGATACATGCTAGATCTTAGACTTACATAAAGGGGAACTCAGAAAAACAAAAAGCAAACAAAAACCTACCCTCTTAGAAAGGAACTTGGAACTGAAAGAAATACAGTCAAATTCATGTATTAACGAGAAGAGAACATTCAGGATCTTGTCACTCAAGTTTTCTAACTGAGTACCATTCCTTATTGTATCAACAGCTATGAACTGAAAAATGTGCTAGGAAAGTACTGAACTCGCTAGAATCCTTCCTTTTGAGCTGCACTTACAGTAGTGACTGATGACAGATACTGGTTCAGCACCATGAAAAATTTTCATTTCGAAGGACTAGCAAACTCAGGGGAATTCAATTTATATGGAAGTCTTCTGGTCAGGTTTAATTCATGTGTGTCTGACAGGCTGTGTCTGCACATTATTGTGGTACCTCAGGCATTTTTTCTAAATACTTCTGGGATTTTTAGAAGGGAAAGGTAGGTAATCATGCAGTGAAGAAATATTAAGCAATTGCTCATCAGGCAGTATAACCTTCAGAATGTGATCAAAAGCATTCCTTCTGGTTTTCTCTTGCATGTTCTCTTTTTATTTTAACCTGTGATAAAAAGAACAAAATGCAACCCAATAAACGCTCTCTAATTAAGTGCAAATACTTTTTCCCAATAAGAATCAGGCATCACTGAACTGTTTAATATTAAATAATACTTTCAATTAAATATTATGCTCTCAAATGTAAAAGAATAAGTACCATGAAAAGATTTAAGTTCTCTGACATTTTGAGGTGAAAAATCCAGGATCTCAGGATACTGTTTTGTTGGTATCAGTAACTCTACATCAGTGTAAAAAACAGAGAGGAGTACTCAATAATAAGATGGGAATGCATTAACAAAGCAAGTGCAAAAATGCAGTGATGATATTTGAGTGTCCTTATTCCTTTTTTCAGTTGCTAAATGGATTCCATGTAAAAAGACTCTGCCTTTCTCTCTGGTTCTACTCATATGTTGAGAAAGTGAAATGTAAGTTCCCTGCTATGTCATTTCTTTAGTTTGTCTGTATCCAAATACAAATGTAAGATTGAGTAATATTTTATTTATTGATATGTTTACATTAAAGTAGTCAATCAACCAAATATTCAAGTCGATAAACAGAAAGTCAGCCTGACAATCAGTCTTATTATTTATAATAATATCTCCTTTCTCTTTGCTTTGTCTAACCCTATGTTTGTGACTCTTTCTACTAACTCTATACGTCCTTAAGCAGCATATTCTATCAGAGCATGTTTTATCTCAGGTCTATGGCAAATCTGTGGTTGCTACTTAGTCATCTGCTTAGGAAGCAGGCACTGGCCAGGAAACACGCATTGCACCGTTATAGTGGTTTCACGTATATAAGGCACAGTTTATTTAAAGTACTGGTACATGGAAACAAGTCCTCAGATAACATGCACTCTTGATAAATAATTTGGATTTTTATTATATACTGATTACAGGAGGGTGCAGATATCATTCCTATCTTCCCAGCAACAAGCCTGATTTAATTCTTCACAGTACTTTCCACACTTCCCCAATGTTTTCTTAATGAAAAAGAGAAATCTGAACACTACAGAGATTCTTCTGATTATTTTATCATGGGTGTGACATTCTTGATGATTAGGTAGGCAATACAAAATCACAACTTAATTGAGAGTCCAGTTCTATAGAAAGAAAATGTCCTGCTAGTACTGTGACTCTCAGCTTTTCCACTTATCAGGGGGTGTAGGGTTTTGTCTTTTCAGAGGCAAAGGATGATAAGGTATCAATTAAGAGATGACATTTAGAGCTGATAAAAGGAAAACATGTTTCAAAATAAAAATATTTCCACAAAAAAAAACCTCACAAAAACCCCCAGCAACAACAACAAACAAAATCCCCAAACAAACAAACACACACCACAGCCCCCCTGTCCCTGACCCGCAAAACCAGAAAAAAACAAGCTTGTGAAATTTTTAGCAAAAGTAGGAGGTGGCCATATAAGAGAATAATGTTTAGTTTAAAATGTAAGACAGCTTTTTTGCAGGAGGTACATGAAGAATATTTAGGAAAGCAGCCTGTGATATGTGTATTGTATATATATACTGTACTGTTGCTGTTATACTAGTTAATAAATCTTTAAAAAATCCAATTAAAAAAGAAGGACAGTTCTATGACAAGGTTTAACTGCATTTATAGTGAAATAATATATCTTTAAAAGGACACTGGCAGAAATCTTCAGAAATAAAGAATGTGCTGGTCTACCGTCCTACTTCTTTCCTCCAGGATGTCTTAAGATCAAATTTCTTCACAGAAGGAGGCTGAGAAGAAAGAATCAGAAAGGTGTAAAACATGCTCATTGCTCCTAGCAATAATCATAAAATCATGAAAAAAAAAAAAAATAGGGGGCACACTCCTGAAACTGCAAATAAATGTAAAGAGACAAAAAGCTGTGATTCATTTTAAAATAGTGTGATGCATATGTTCTTTATACTCATTGCGGTTTCTTAGCTAAGGGATGCATCACTACTATAATGCAATATTAGTACCCAGTATAGCATCTTTCATCATTTCTACATTGTAAAAATGTTAATATCATGGTTGATAATTCTTTGGTTCCCCTATGAAGCCTGAGCAATGACACAATTTCATTTGATTTTCTGCTCTAAATCTTTGTCTAGGATGTCTACTTAAATGAACTGCTCCCTGTATTTTCTATAGAGGAAGGCTAGAGTGATACAACATATGGCTGAGGCATATTAGTGACATGTTCAGATATAATGGAATTTAGTTCATTAATCTACCCTGAACGACCATCACAACAGAAAAAAGTTTAAGTCAAGAACTAAATGAACTGAATGGACATTTGAATGGGGATAGGCATTGGACTAACAGAATACTGCCTGTGTATACGTCAAGGGACAGAAAAGGGGTTTGATACGGCTGATAAAAATATATATTCAATAATGTAGGTCCCAAGCATGATGTAAATGATATGGAAAAAACATAAAGATTGCAATGAATTTGGCTGGGAGGAAGTTAATTTTCTTCATAACAGTCTGTACTTAGGTTGGCAATCTTGTATTTTAGATTGGTGAACAAAACTGTTGATAGCACACCAGTTTTACCCATTCTTGAATAGTGCTTGCACAGGGTTAAGACATTATCTGTTTCTTTCTCTGCCTCTGTCAGCAAGTGTGCTAGGGCTGAACAAGAAACTGCAAGTTCTAGTGAACGGTGTCTGGCCCATGGCAGTGGGGCTGGAGCTGGGTCCATTCCAAACCACACCGCTATATTATTTCATGATTGTGAAGAGATACGGGCAGGGCACCTGAAGCCAGCTGACCAAAGGGACATTTCATACTCTATGATGTCATGGTAAGCAATAAAACTGGGGCTGGGGTATTTCCAAAGTAACCGCTGCCCAAGGACTGGCAGGCCATTTTTCTGCAGGTGGCAGTGACTGGTTTTGCACCGCTTGGGTTTGTGGGTTTCTTTTTGTTTGCTTATTTGGGGGTTTTGGTTTGGTTTGGTTTTTTTCCCCATAGTGTATTAGATTGGCTTCATCTCAACCCAGAAGTTTGGGTTTTCCCCTTGCTTTAGCATTTCCAGTTCTCTCCCTCATCCAGTTAGATGGGGTCTTACCTGCCACCTGAGTCTAACACACCATTGTAGCAGGTTTAGTTGGTAAACCAGGCAGAAACACCAATTAAGTGTAGTGGTTTTGGTTCAAAATATTCATTACTTACTCATTTTCTTTTTGTGAGATAAAAATTAGGAGAAAGCAAAACAGGCTGCGGTACAAAGAAAGAGTTTTATTACTAATAGAACTAAAAGTAAAAAGAAATAACAAGAAATTAAAGCAAACTTCCCCCCTCTTCCAGCACTTTTTCTTTTTGCTCGACTTGCACAAAGGATAACAGAACATGGGGTTTTAGTCAGTGTTGCAGTTCTTGAAAAGCTTCTTTTTTATGCTTAAGGAAAAAAAGGGTTTTTTTCTGCTTCACGTGGTTCCCAAACTGCCATCAATAGCAGACCCGCCTGGAAAGAAACAACCTGCTGTAGTGTAAAACATCTCTTCCATGGAAAATCTCACAGTTCCATCACACTGCCAAACATGGGCCATCACATGGGGTTATTGATCTTTTTAAGGATGAGTTATTTTGGCCTGAACACAAAGGCTTTTTTCACCACAAGTCTCTAAAAGCCTCTCACTGCTTCTATATAGCCTGGCATAGGCACTCTTCACAATCTTCACGGGCCACACGTGAATTCTCCATCCCCCCATGTACTTCAAATGGATTAAAGAGACAGTTTGTGGTATTACAGTTTCTTACCACGGCATGCAAGAAGTTTTTTTAAAGCTACGTGCGAGAAATGCGGCACCGCCCCTTTTCTCTCGTCGCCATTTCAGCTTTGTCTCACATGACTCACTTTCTCTCTGACTCTGAAGCCGCCATGGTGAAGAGTGTTCTTGTTCAGGCTTTATGGTGGGGAAAGCCTGGCTCCCTTTGTGCTGCTGGCTGCAGGGTGTATTTTCAGTTCAGCGCAAAGTGTGCTGGCTGCAGACAGGAGGCTGTGCCAGCTCCTGCTGGCTCTGCCAGCTCCGTGTGGAGAGGAGAGGGACCCGCCGGTCCCAAGAAGCCGTGCTGGATGGGTTTAGCTGCGTGGCTGTCCATGGCTGTCTTTGGCTGCCTGCGGCTCTGGGACAGTCCCCCCTCAGTGACTCAGGGTTTGTGCCGCTGCGTTAAGGGGGGAAAGGGGCAGGGGCCCAGCCTGGCAGAGCCCAGAGGCTCCGAGGCCCTCCCCATCTCCTGGCCAGCAAGCTGGAACGAAAAGGAAATTCCCGCCCTTCCGCGCAGTTTAAATGTGTAAATTTAGAGAAGCATTATTGGTCTAAAAGGTTGCCTGTCAATTCAGGCTCAACCCACTACAACCATATACAGGAATTGGAAGCATAAATGCAATTAAAATTGGTAATAGCCCTTTTGTTTCTGCCCTTTTCTGGTGCTGTGCTCCCACTTACTGTACTCTTCTGTATTCAAAGGCTGTGGGAAGATGGTGGAGACAGGGGTGTATTATAACAATTTGTCAGCGTCTGCAGTCACCTGTTGGAAAAATACCATGCTCATGTTAATGGTTTCTTTTTTCTGCTCCAGGAACAACATTTACATATTTGATAACAGAGTTTTACAACTTTGGTCTTTGATTTGTTTGCAGCTCCACATTACTCCAAATTTATGATATATGTGCCTTTTATGTCTTTTAGATCATTTTGCCCAGATCTGTATTTCTTTAATTGACTGTGGATGAGCTGATTATAGCCCTGAGGTCTTTTGTGCCAGACCTAAATCCCGTCCCTTACCCCATAGCTGCGCTCTTCCACAGTGTCTCTTTTGTCTACACTTCTGAAAGCTGTTCAGTTGAACTAGTAATTCTCTACTCTACATTGTCATGTTAGGGTTATAAATATCTCATTCTGGATAGAATAATAACTACTTTTTCCTAATGTCTATTTAAAACATGTTATAACATACAGATATAAATAAAAGTCAAATGAAATAGTCATAGACGGCTGGTCTCTTAGAGAAAATGCTGATAGAGCTAAACCAAGTGACAACAAAGCTACAGGAAAGTCGAGAAAAGTTCCGACAGAGCAAATCTGACAAACATCAGTTGTGACACCTTTGACTTCAGTACAAGGCTCACAACCCGTTATTGGTAATACAGGGCTACATGTTAAAATTAGCACAAAGAGAAAGAAAATCAGAATTAACATTTCTGAAATAAAATTATGTACTTACAGTGAGAGGCAAAGGAATGGTATTGATAAACTTTGCTTTTCAGTAGAAGTGAAATGTTTCGGGATTAGTGTCAAGTACATGAATGTGGAGTCACAATTGCCTGCTTCCATTTCTTACTGCAGGCTAGTTCATGGGTTATTTCTTTATACAGAACTGTATTCACAGCAAGTATTCAAAAATATTTGAGGAGAGTTTTCTATTAATTTCATCTGCTTTTAACTGCAGCTTATTCAGGTAATGGTGAAAACATTTCTATTTACATGCAGATAAATACATGCCTACCTAACAAAATCTTCAGCAAGTTATGGTCAGAGTTTTATCGCATGTAATTAAGATAGGGTTGGTATTACTATAGTGAAATACTTGAAAAAGTTAGTTCAACTTGACAAAAGTGGGAAAACCAGTGAGCGTCACAAAGAAGTGCAAGTGAGTTTGGATGGATTTTTGAGAAATAGTGATACTTGTGAACCAAAGTCAGGGTGGTTGTCTCTGAGGACATCAGTATGGAGTAAGCTAAATTAGAGACCAATAGCAGAGGTTTATAAAGTCTTATTTGTTCATTTGACTGTTTCTATTGAAGCCAGAAAGACTGAACTGGAATAAAATCCAAAACTAAATTAATCTCATTAATTTTTAAAACACCCAGCAACTTCTAAAGTACATTATGTAACCAACTATTTAGGTTCCTAATTTAGTCTCACAGATCTCAAAATCTTGGCTTGACTGTGAATAAGAATCATATTATAATAGATTGTTATGAGATGGAATCTGCCAGTTCAATTTTAAATGTTTTTGCTTTTTTTATCCTTTTTTTACTTCAAAAGAGAATAGAATGTATCATAACTTCAGATTATAAGAATTGGGCATAATACTAAAAATAATATACTGGTTCTTCTGAAAGCAATTTAGCTTTTTTCTTGATACTTCAAACTTGGTGGATGAGTTTGGTACGTAGAAAGAAGTGACAATAAAGTAAAGCATAAGGGAAAATATTTGAAATGATAAAGAAGTGAGCAGAAGAGTGAGAGGAAAGAAAAGCATATTGAGCAGTGGCAATACAAAGATCAAGAAGCTAATTAACCAAGGAAGAATTAAAAATAAGATTACTTCATTTATTCCTTTGGGAGACATAAGAGTTGTTAATTCATACTTTCTTTAGACAATTGATGGTTTACAGCTGCAGAGGAAGTAAATCACCCAGAAATCACAGAAAGTGCTCTCCAGGCTTCAGATTCCCTCTTCCACCACAAAAGTATCCTCCTGATTGAGTAAATCCCTGTTGCTGACACATGACCACCGGTGCTTGTATGTCACTGATCCATGAACCTCACTGCACAATTGCACTGTCTTGTCAACAGGAGGAAAAGACTGAATCATAGCAGCACAAAACGCTCCAAGGAAACAAGGGATATAGAGAACTCTCAAGTAATTCAACGTGTCATACTCTGTTTTCAGGCCAAAGTAAATCTAGTAAAGGCCAAATGGACAAACTAGATTTATAGTTCAGACTTTAATTCAATATGAATAACTCAATATGAATAATGTTATTTAGCACCATGGTTGAAATTTGTTATGCTGTATGATGTGGTTTATTCCTTAGAGTACAGTACCAGAACATCAGCAAGTTTGATTCCTTTTTGTTTAAATTGTTTAAAACCATCTCTTAAAATCAATGATATTTCACAAAAATAAGAAACTGGAAAATATAGATGAAAATTATTGGAATACTGATATTATCTTTACAGTTTTACAGGTGAAAGAAAGTGGAAGAAAATAGTATATGCCATATGTGTTAGTTGTAAAGATCAACAACGCTGATCAGGATTGTTCTGCTGTTTGTATTTTTATGCAAATCTTTCCACTCATGGTTAATCTTTAGAAAACACAGATAAAATAGGAGGATTTAGTAGCTTCCAGACAGAAGTTTGACAGAGACTGGCAATATCATTGTATCCCAAATGCTTCTGAAAAAACTTTGACAACTTAAAAGAAAAAAAACAACAACCAAAAAACACCCAATTAACAGGGATATTCGATGCTGTATTGGGGGGGGGGGGGGGGNCTCCTACATGTCTCATAACTAAATACATAACTCAAAAACACAGGGTACACATGACACTACCAGTTTACTATGGCAATCAGGAAGTATAAAAGCAACTGTATCTCCTATAAAAGATCTGCAACTCTCAAAATTCACTACTATTCTTTTGTAACTGCCACTAGCTCTAGAAAAATTCCATCCATTTTTAATAGCTAAGAATGTGACTTAGTATTAGTTTCTGTATATTCCATTATAAAGAATACTTTGGTTACCTCAACTATTAGCTACAGTAACAGTACAAGTAGTCATATATGTAAGTTTTAGTTTTATGATTTACATATATTAAAAGCCATTTTAATTTACATTTTAATTTAATTTGAAAATACTTTTAATAAGCATGCATAAAATACAAAAAGTAATCCTGTAGAACAATACAAAGGTAAATTAAAAGTAAATATGGCATAACACTTGTTTTCATTTATGGTTGCTATTTTGTCCCTTCTTTGTGTTGCTGTTGTTGAAACAAACAAGAAAACACTAATTCATTAGACAGGATGTTGACACTATTAAGACATTTCCAGGAAGATTTTAAATCACATGATTTTTATTATGTTCATATGAACACATTCTGTTACTCTTCTACCAGAGTTCCCAACTCTGTATGACTCTTCTGTTATACTACCCTGAGCAGGTTCTTTTAGATAGTCCACATGGAGTGTGTAGTGTAGTGTTAGTAACAAACTTACTTATGAAAGATACTTGATGTTGCAAGAGATTTACAAATTAGCAGAGTGATGCCAACTATATTGCATAGCATAGCAAGAATATGTTACAGCTAACAGAATACATAGCAATTACAACACACAGTTCAGTGCCATTGTCATTCTCAAAAATCAGTGTCTATAATGTGCTCACTGCCACAAGGCTGAGCATCCCCAGCCCCTAGAAAGAAATACACAGGTTGAAGCCTGCTGAAGTCGGTTACTCCCTTCAAAATACTTTTGATTTTCTCTAGTTTTCATAGTCTATGTTGGGCTGAGCTATATATTCACTCCTCCCCCTCCCTGCCCCCATGCTTGTCTAGCTAAATTAGGGGCACACCTGCACTGTTTTAATGAACTCAGGGGTAAATATTTACACTGCCTGTTGATCCACTCTGGAGCCCTGTGCCCTAAGATACAAATACCTTCTGAAACAGCTGTGGGCAGTCACAGCCTGCATTACTCACAGAGCTTTATAGGCTCATCTCCCTCACCTTTCTCCTCTTATTTATTGGTTAGTCACAGCTTCCTTCTCAAAATATTTTGATGTCAGGAACCAAAATTTTTGCTAAAAAGACAAGGCTAAAGAAATTCTCTTTGTACTTGAAGGAAAAAGTGATGAGATTTGAAGCTAACTTATCATGATAGATTAGGAAAAAATGTAAAACTGCTTAGTATGACTATTATTGGCAACTCATTTTTATTAGTATTTATATTTTGAATGCTATAAGTAGTATTTATATTTTTGTTTGATATTCCAGTATATCTGGAATAGCAAATACACCTTGAATTTACAGCCCTTAAACTGTCTTGATATCTGTCTGTACAGGTTTTAACTAAAGAGTCCCTCTTGTGTAGCCAGCACTATCAGTGTTACCATTGTTGGCAGGATATAATGTCAAGTGTTGCTTTCACACCCAAACCAATTCAAGCTGTTTCAGGTAAAGAGAATTTTTAAATATTAAAATCTATTCTTCTGAGAAGCAAGATACATGCAGTATTAGTGAACCATGTTTTTTATGAAACTATACACCCCACAAGTAAATTTCTGAGATGTGAAATTATAAGTGCTTCCAGAAAATTTACTATAAATTCATTTTTCCTAGCCAGAGATATTATGAATATTTCCATTTTGAAAATATTTGGAAGATGTTGAGATGCTTGGGACAGAGTTTGTTGCATATTTCTGTATTTCACAGGTAAGTTGTCTTTGAAATATTTCACTCTGCTTTCCTTTTGTAACTATCTAGCTAACATCGACTATGTACTCTATTATCCCTGTGTTGTTTATATTTTCACTAATTTGGAATTCTATTTAAATGCTTGTAACAGAGATACAGTGTGTGGATGCATAATTTCCCATTTCATTTGCGTGCTTAGCTCACAATTGCATAGACAAACAAAGAGGAAAAAAAACAAACCTGAAAAACCCAGACCATTTCATTATCCTTTTTTGTGGATACTTTATCTTGTGGGCTATGAAGAGTATTCCTTAGGTTCACTTTTTTCATGGTAAACTGGCAGCTACATTTAACATTCTTTGTCTAAATAATGACTAGAACATTGCAACCAAAAAGGACAACTAACAATTGCATATATAAATAGAATAGCAAAAGCAAAGCATGCAGAGGCTATAGTATGAAATAAATATAAAAACTTGAAAAATATATAGATACTGAAACATGGGAGGTTCTATCTGAACATCAGGAAATAGTTTTTTAAAGCACTGGCCATATTCTGTTGCCCATAGAGGCTGCAGAATATTAGATGGTAGAGGAATAGAAGTTGTACAGCATGGAGATCACCGGAAGATACTTAAAAGTCATTTGGACTTGGTGCTGGGCAAAATATTGCAACTGACCCTGCCTGAGTAGGGGGACTAGACTAGGTGGCCACCACTTGTCCCTTCCAACACCAACTGTTACTTGATTCTTTAAGTTTCCTTTCAGACATAATTTATAACAGGAGAGGGACGGCAGTAAATTCGACATTGTTAGCAAAGCTCTAATGAACCCGATAGAAAAGATTACAAAAATATATTAAATCTATATAGAAGTAAAAGTGATTTTACTGATAAACAGTGAGCTAACTTCTTTGATTTTTATTTTCTCTGTCTTATAGCTTTATGCTCCAGGGTTTTTAAATATAGAACTCAGTCTTGCCATGTTGCCTGTTCTATTCCACTGGGACAGATTTTGAGGTGTTTCAGGTTACACTCTACAGAAGACATTCAAATCCATTTCTTTATCCTCAACTTAATACTGTGATGCACAGTCCCTGTTCCAATTCTTAGCTGAGCCTCTAAAGATTGATATAATGCCAGAAGGAATTGTCACAGTCAGAAGTTGTATCTACAAAATTGTAGGTAAGTCATTCAATGGATACAGTGACTGTCTGTGTTGGGTCCCTCTGACATCAGAAAAAACATAGCTTGTGGTGCATTTCTGTCTAGACCACTAGTTAATTTCTTGTTCAAACAAAAAATCTATTATGCCCTTAATTATCTGAGTCTATTTTAATTATGTATGCTGTTGCTCTAGAGCTCTTTCACAGTTTTACAATGCAAGTAGATAGAAGCATGTAAGCAATATGATTATTAAAATCCTGCATTTGGCAAGAATACCTGGAGTTACGGTAGTAAATATTTATTTGTGGCGGGGAGAGCTAGATTTGCCTGTAAAGAAAAACATGTGATAACAATTTGTATGTGACCTGTCATGCCAGCTTTTTCTGAATTAATTGAAAGGTTGCATTCTTTTCTTTTTCGTATTATTCAGAATCATGTCACTAAGACAAGGAATCTATAACTTTGAAAATTCTAATAGAGCTTATAGCAAGGTAACTTTTCAGAAGATCTTAAAATATTTTAAAATGAGACAGATTATTTGGAAGCTATAAACCACATTTATAGATAATTTTATTAGCATTAAACTGAGTATAAGCTGCACTATGTTTGGTCTTAGGTATGGAAATCATATTTCGAATGTAACAAACCCCTTGTATGGACCATAAAGAAAATTCAGATAATTATGACTCAAATATATAGCCATGTGTGTGAACAAAGAGCAGTTCATTCAGATGCTTTCAGTGGTCACAAATTTTTCAAGAGTTCTAAGGAAGCCTAATCAATTTACTGCTACTGAAATGCAACAGTTGTTCAACAAATCACATCAGTCCTGCCTCAGGCCAGTAATAAAGATAACTTCTCCAACAGAAACATCACGAGATCTTTAAAAGTTCAAAAAGTAGATGTCCCAACACGAATTTGGCCAGAAGACTAGAGTTACTAGACTACTGAAATATAGATTATTATCTTAAAAGAGGTTTCTTGTTACATTTGAAAAGTATCACCACCAGCAAGAATTTCTCATATCAGTAGAAATTTTGTAAAAAATAACCTGGCTGAAAAAGAGAGGGAAAATTAGAGGCAGCTCTCTCTATAAACACGAAAGACATGTAAGGAATAATAAGTAACAATTCACATTGTATTTGAGAGTGCCATCGAAATAGGAATCACAGAGTAGATACCATTTCTGTAATAGCAGATTCTAAAACATTTCTCAACAATTTTTTAGTTAATACAGTAGAATAACTATGAAAATATGATGCACTGCCTTACATCATTCTTATTCAACAAGATAATAGATTACCTTCTACTTTTTCTCTTTCCCATATGTAATACTATATTTTCTATCTAAATTCAAAGAGAATACTGTCTCTTTCAGATGGTCTAGTTGACATAATTATTTAAAGAAAAAATTATTTATTCACAATTTTGATGGTTACTCTTTTTACTTAAGTCTTGAGGAAGAACCAGTAAGCCTGGAAGCAGATCTTTTTTAAAAATAAAAAATTTACTAATTGTTTTGAAATGAAACAAACAAACAAAAAATCCACCTCAGAATTAAAAACAAACAAACCAACCCCCCCCCAAAAAAAAACCAAAAAAGCCACCAACAAACAAAACACCAGAAAACCAGAAATAATAATTCATAATAAATTTGGAATTTATCAAGTTAAAATCCCACCACATCAGTTTAAATTGCATATGCTAGACAGCCACCTAAATAAAAATGGAGAAAAGAAAATACCTGTAGTCTATGCTAGGAAAAAAAAAAAAAAGAAGACTAACAGTCAAGCTTGCATATGTAGGTAATTGACTCAATTTCTTATTTATTTTCCCACACTTTACGATGTATGGCTAGAGAATGCTGGTAAATAATGTTAACTAAACAGCTAAATTTTCAATGGAAAAATAAAGATTATTACTAAAGAAGTCAAATAGCTGGCCTAAATTTATTTGAGCACTCAGCAGTACGAAACAAGGATTTTGCACAAATGTATCATCTGCTCAAAACAAAGGTGTAGTTACTGATAGGAAAAATAAAAAGAAAGCTAAGTAAGTAACCCTGTTAAACATTACTCTCTGCTAAACATGATAACTGGATAAATAAAAACTCCTGCTGAGTTTGGATTTCGATTTGAAAGCACTGCTTCCAGTTATATTTACAACTTCGAGAATGCACTGGCCTTTCATTACCTGAAAATTAGATTTTTGACATTACTGAGCTGAACTCAATTGCAAAAATTATTTACCAGGAGTTAGTGTTTTACCATCATTCTCTAATAGTAGTAAAAGCAGGATCATATGTTTTAGATGAAGAAAAAACCCATGACCAGACATTGGAAAAAAAAAAAAAAAAAAAGGCACAAAATCTCAATTGATTTGGATGCAGTGACCTGCCTCTAGAAACAATGCATACCTATGATAGAAATAAATGCTGATTAAAAATATAGGGATCAGAGCCAAAGCAAAATTATCACAAAATAATTAACATAGGATTAAGTCATAATCAAAGTAGAGGAAGCTAAAGAATGTGCTGCACTAGAACATGTGAAGTGCAACTATTCTTCTAGTGCTCTTCCTGAGATATGTCACTATTTATTTGTGTGCCCTGATAAGGGCAAGAAAAGAATTCTTATGGATTTGCTCCTGGACTGTTATTTTTCAGTATATACTGCCTGACTTCTATAATAAATAAGAAGAGTCAGGAAGAAATTTTAAGAACAGAATCTCATTCAAAGATGTATACATCATAAAGACAGTCTCAAACATAGTGAAAAAAATGACAAACAAACATAACTACCCTCTTATTCTAGAGGGTACAAATAAAATTGAGGCAAATTTACATGCACAGAGCTTTATTAGTGGGCTCTATAGCTGATGGCATGCTCTGACTTCAAAGTTACTTTAGAAAAAAAATTTAAAAGCTGACAGGGGTCTCTATCCCAAATTCATGTATACTTTTTAAATATATTAATAACAGTTATGCTACCTACTAGGTCTTCAAGTTACACACTGAAACATACGGAGTTAGACAATAATATCTATAAGGCAAGAGTGAGTAGGCAGATGAAGAAAAGAATGTTTTTAACAATAATGACATTCACTTTCTACAAGAAACCTGATCTAACAGACATAACTATGCTTCAGAGTCTGACCCTGTAATATTGTGAGGGTAGCAGCACGTGAGGTACTGGGTAAAGACACTGTCAGAGCAGCTTCAAGATGTGTAATGAAAAGTTGCAGGAGTATAAATGAGCACCGGGCTACAGAACTGAAAGAGAAAGGTCCTCAGTATAACAAAAGTTAAAGCGTGTAGAACACTGCAATACAGTAGAAATTTTATTGGCACAGAAAGGTCTCTAAATTTGATGATGATTGCCTGTGTTTTTTATTTTTTAGCGATTGCAGTGGGTTGGTTGCTCCAAATTAATAGTAAATCCTGGGAAATTCTGTGCTCATGAGAACTGTTTCATATTTTGCAAAATTAGCAGGAAGTGGTTTCGTCTGTCTTTGATACACTGGACTAACTCTGCATTAACACTGTCAGCCTATTCTGCATGCAGAGTAGCTCTGTATGGTGCATTATCAGTAAGCAAACTTATTTTGAGCATATTAGAATTGCTGGGTAACTGACGGAGAAGAAAATGTGAGTAGAAACACGCAATACATGACCTTCCTTAACTCATACACTTTAATAATGGTTAAAAAATAGTCAATGACTGTTAAGTAGCTATTTTCTTTTTCCTTTAAAGGATGTTTGTAGGATTTAAAAACATATATGATAAAAGTTGTGTGGCAATCTGTTTAGTGTATAAAGAAAATTTAAACATGGAATTTGCCAGGAAACATTGTAATTGTAGTTGAGGAACTTTTTCAGAATCATAGAATGAACTGTTGTCCCAGGTTTACATACATTATTATCCTAACAGCGTGTAATGGTCACGTGACATCAGAGACTCTATGAGGTTATGGAAGTTAACATTAGAATTATTTCAAAACAATAAAAATAGGACATTAATAAGAACAGCACCTACATAGAAAAACAGCAATTTTGCTTTAATTGCTTAAAAAACTTTGCAGAGTCCTAGCAGAAGGATATTAAGGAGTTACAGAGCCAAAATTTTAAAACATTAGAAAAAGCTATGACTAATATAATTAATCATAACATTAATAAAACCTGTTTATATGCACACCTTCTGTTACAGGTTTACTTATGACCTACCTTTTATACTGTGGATTCCATTAAGTTTACAAAACACATAATTCTGAGAATAAATCCCAGTTGTTAGAGGAAAATATTTCATGCTGTATTTGCCAGCCTGAGAGAGGCAAGGCTGCTAGAGCTCCTTGCCCCTATGTCCAACTTGAAGTGAGGCTGAAAATATGTTCCTAGTGGACACATAGAAACAGAGAACTTTTATATGCCACATACATACACACTTATATGCAGGGCTGTCCACACAGATCCCAGAGACACACGCACACAGCATTCACATGAACACAGCATCAGCAGGCTCATCCTGCTGCCCTTTCTGGTTGAGCCAGAACTGAGTTCATTAGTGGAAATAGATATACCTATGAAACATGTTTATCTCTGCTGGGTTCAGACACCCAGCAGCTGTGCCTGGATCCCAGTATCCCCAGTTGCTGGTATCTCCCCCAGTGCTCCTCTGGTGTTGCAGAGATGGGCCTTTGGTGGGCTGATGGCTCTTCTGTGATGAGATGGGAGTGGCTAGGCACGGTATGATTTGTCTGGTCTAACCCACAGCCTGCCATTTTCTCTCTGTTCTCCCTTTAACCACATATCCTAAACCTGGACATATAAGGGAGACTGCTCTCTGCAGGACTCCTGCTTCAATTGTTCTACAGATTGGAAGGCATTAAGTAAATGAAGCAGAGGCCTGCAGGAGTCATGGAGAAGGCAGCTGAGAAATGCCCAGAGAAATGATCTGGTTTCAGGTCTCTGCTCAGCTTTCCCATGTAAATCTGCATCAGTCACTTAAAGCACGTTTTCACAGGTGGACAATGATTATGTATTCTTCATTTTCTGGGTGACTGACTTTATTCCCTATGGTCTGATTTGCAAAACAACTGGGTACTTATAACTGCAGCATCAGCTATTTAGAGTTGTGCTTTGAATACATAAATTGTAAGATACAGTTATGTTCTTTAAAAATCAGGTCCAGGTTATGTGAAATTGGGCACATAAAATTAGTGACTCTTTTTGACCTTATTATCTCAATGTCTGTGTTCTCAACCTATGTTTTATTAATGAAATAGGACATTAATAATAACGATATCCTTCCTTATATAATGGTGCTACAAAAATCAGTTTTTGTTGGGGAAGCTTCCAGTTAGTGTTACTATTAAGTCTCCTGTGTTACTGATATGAAAATAAAACAGTTTGTGATGGAATAAAATACTGTAGGAGCATTCTTCACATATCTTTTCTTATCCTTCATTTTCTAATAAAACAGGTATTACTTA
This sequence comes from Struthidea cinerea, assembly GCA_013397865.1. NCBI lineage: Eukaryota > Metazoa > Chordata > Aves > Passeriformes > Corcoracidae > Struthidea > Struthidea cinerea. The sequence continues at coordinate 259,595 of VZTI01002183.1, read as the reverse complement.
TGCTACCTCATTTTAGGGATTCCCCTTTCTAAAAGATCTCAGGAAATTGTGTTCCTCCCTACAATGTCCTGACCTTGTCCCTAAAGCTGTTTGGGTATATGACCTGTCACAGATGAATGTCTATGTGTGGTAGTGTTGCTACATCACATATTAGCAAATGTTGTTGAAATGAATACCATACAGAAGTTGGTGAACAGGAGTTTTGTACTCAGAGAAGGTTTAGAATATTGTGGAAACACAGTGATAGAGGAAAAAAATGTAAACTCTATGAGCACCATGCATTCTACATAGTAGAAAAGTATTTACAATGTGATTCTAACGCAATACTGAAGAGTCTTTCAATACATCTGCATAACACAGTGAGATTAATCCCTCAATATTATTTCTTTTGGTTATTCAGCTCTGCAAACTTAATGATAACTTCAAAGTTTTTCTTGTGTTTAATAAATAAAGGTGCATAAGATTCTTATTAAGGCTCACAATTGAATATATGTTAAACTGCTGTTGAAAAGATGTCAGCTTTCAGATAAAGAGACAAACGCTAAGAAAATTGTCTATACTAGGTTAACACTGATTTAACTATGTGAATGAAATGAACAAATATTCAGTTGATCTTTATATTTTTGAGATATGATAACAATGAAAGCTAATAAGTCATATAATAAGAAAAATAAGGATAGAGGGAAATATGATAAAATTAAAATTGAAAATGTGTTTTTACAATTTTATTTAAGGAGATATTCTTTTGTATAGAATTTGTGTAGAATGTGATATTATTTTCTTGAAACACTATTACAAAATAACTTAGGACAGATTGAAATCACTTACTATGATCAATATTGAAAGATGGAAGCATTTTTGGAAGCCAATTTTAAATTTAGATAATTGTTTTATTTGCATTCAGATCTTCATTATTTTTTCAAACATATCCAAGAATACCAGTACTTTCTTTAGTTCATATTGTACTTCCCAGGAATAAGAAAAAAAAAAACAGCTTTGGTCAGCTATAACCTTCCAGAAATATCAGCAAAAGTGTTTGACCATGTAATAGGAGAAAAAAATTTAAAAATTAATGAAATACATATCTAATATACGATAAATGACAGTTTTCAGGTACTGCATAGTTCTATTAATACCATAAAATGTACAGCAGAGAGTCATCCTTTAGCAGTGTAGGGATAAGTAAGAAGACTCAAAGAGATGTCTCTTGGTCTTGTATTATTTTGACGATGCAGGGTAAGGTCCAAGGGGTGTTTATCACTATTGTAACTTATTTTTGCTGTCCATTTCTATATATTTAGGAGGTATTTTTGAGATATGTATGATGTAATATTTGGAAGCCAGTAAATACTGAAAAATCATGTAGAAAACACTAACTCTTTTGGACTATTACTCAGTGCTCTGCGATGAATTTATGAAAAATCTTTCCTTAGGCATGGAAATTCCTCTTCTTCTCAACTTAATTTCATGCATGAGTCATTCATAACAAAGACCCATGTTCAACCTCCCAATGCATCCCTATATTGTCTTCCATAATTCTTGCTTTACTCTGTCCAGCTCTATTAGTCCCATCCCAGTTCACTTCTGGAAATTGTTTACCCATTAGGTTGTGTAAATCCTACTTCTTTCGGCAAAACCTTCTGTTCCATGGCTTTGCCATTTAATTTATACGCTCTTGATAAAAAACAATAAATAGGTATATGCCATTATTGAACAGGCTTTTCAGTGCTTGTTATGCCTGCAATAATATAAGTGAAACTACTTTAATTCATAAGAAAAACATCTGAATTGTCACTTTTACTTAGTTATGTCATGTTGTCAAGGAAACAGGGATGACCTTCTCAGAGGGAAAAAGTATTTTGTTTATGAGGATTTCAGTAGTTCATCTGTATTTTTTTTCATTAAAAGAGACTAATTTTAATCCCTACAGCATGCAATGAATGCATGACTTCCATAGTCAATTTGCATCAGATATAAGAAATAAATTTTTAATGATTTGCAGCTCATTTGATAGTGGTTGTTTTATATTTGATTAAGAGAAGTAAAACTTTTTTGTCTTCTGCTTTACAAAGCTTTCCTACCCACAAACACTCGTACTACCCACAAACACTCGTAATGCTTGAATTTTACTTTTTCTACTTCACACAGTTTTTATATTCCATTAAAGAATGTCTGTAAAGAAGTTGTCAGTGTGCCCTGAATCTTATGAGCCGTCCCTGCAGCCAGTGAACTTGGAAGCCTTGCTTGTAACTGAAAATTACGTCCTACTTGATGAGTGATGTGGGCTGATTGTGGAACACATGAAGTTTATGCAACAGCCACAAAATTCTATGTAAATTCAATATTTTCATATTTCTGAAATTCTCAGACCTTTTTCACTTTTTATCTGAATTTTAAAAAAAATGTAGAAACAAAGATAGTGCAAAGACTAGATGCCATGGTCAAGGACTATCATGTCACTTCTGTAGCTGTTCTTCATCAGACTGAAAGGTGGATATTTTTGTTTAATCTTGTGATAATAATCTTCCCTACTTTGACCTAAATTACTCTAGTATAAAAACTAATAGTGCTGAAACTTGCTTTGAATTTAACCCTACATGTTTGCTGCAGTAAAAGTTGTGCTGTCACAGCTGGCTAGAAAAACTGCTTAATGGCTCAGACATCTCTTCAGTCTACATGTGCCATCTGCAGTTATGATCAGGAGAAATGTCTAACACTTAGCTCAATGAATATAGTTAACTCACAGCTTATTATCTGGCCCCCTCTGTAGACCATCTGAAATTTTAAAGGTTGCCTGTGCAAGAAAAAGCCCAGAAAAAGTAACAAGAGCTGAACTGTTAAGAGGACTAAGAGGACAAATCAAAATTCTTTGATTCAATACAACTCTCAAGAGGGCCAGCACATTAAAAGAAAGCTTTTGTTAGTATGTTGTTAGCATTAGAAACTGATAGGAAGAACAGGTTTTTTGAAGACAGAAGTGCCAAATGGAAATTAGTAGTGGAAGTAGATTTAGATTAACCTAGAAAAACTGTAGAAAGGTGAAAACATCAGAGTATTTCCTCTCTCTCCTAAGGAAATGCTTAAACATTCTGATGTTTTATATCTGTATCTTGACAGCATTTTGGGACAAAAACTGTGTGACATTCCTTTTCATGCTTTCTTTTCCTTTGGAAAAAGAGGGGTACAAATTTTCTGTCTGAAATAACAAAAATGGGAATAGAAGAAATAGAAAGAAGGGAAATGGATATCAACTCTTCCCTTTCCTAAGTTACCTAGAAGCCCAGAAATAGCGCGAAGCATCAGGCATTCCTTTCTTTTCAGTATGAACTCTTAGGTTTCATAACTTGGGAATCCTAATCTCACAGTTTGGACAAACGCTTTATGTGACATCAATGTCCTGACGGCGAGAAAGTTCAGCTCTCTTACAGGCCATCCCATAGCTCTGTGAAACTGCTGACTAAGAGCAGAAAGTTGGGTGTTGCGTCCACTTGACCATTATGAAGTTTCTTCTGAGGAAGTGGTGGGTAGAAGTTGTAACAAATCTACTCCAGTTATGGAAAGAAAATTACTTCAATCCCAGTAATTCACTTTCTGGAAGGGAATATTTCTCAGCTTCTCTTCACAGTATTGAATAGCACCCAAATAATCTACATCGTGTGAACTCTGGATAGAGTTAAGATTGAAGAGTATGGCAAAATATGAATGAATAGGCATCATGAGATATTGGGTTGATCTGACATAATATAAAAGAGATTCATTATTTTCATGATTATAGAATAATAGGATTGTTAAGATTGGAAAAGACTTCCAAGATCGTCAAGTCCAACCTCTGACTGAAAATCAGCCTTATTTTTTTTCATACAATATCTTTTTTAACCTGTATTTTAGACCTACATTTACCTTCATTTCTATCTTCTCATAATAATACCTCTACCTTGACTACTGTTCTGGGTTAGATTTCTTTTCCAATGGACTTTTGTTGCATGTAACTAACTACCTGTGGAACCAGGTGTATGACTGTGTGTGCCTGTGTGTATTCATACACATTGTATATGCCCGCATACATGGAAATACTACAAATATCTAAATATGCAAACATCTCTCTGCTTATTAGAATATCAATGTTACTGGTTTGCTAGACAAAGTATAAACAAGCTGTCTATCACTTTAATTAATATGGTTGTTGCTCAGTCTCTTGCTGTTCATTTTTCTATTCCTTTTTCCTTTACCTTCACCCATCTTATTTTCCTTTTCCCGTGCACCTGTCCAGACACATGTACTACCCCATAAATTTTGTCTTCTCAAACATTTCTTTCCTTTTTTTTCTTCTTCTTCTCCCTTTATTTGTCATGCTACCTGACTGTCAGACCTACCTGTGTGTTTCTTAGATATTGACATAGATTAATGCCTTCGTTAAGGCTGCATCTCTTTGTTTCTACTAATGAGTTTCAAGTAATGTCATATAAATACTGTGTGATAAGATTTATTTTGGTTAAAACTGGGCAACAAATACTGTTTGCCTTTGAAAATTATGTTTTATATTTGTTTTCATCATTCTGAACCTTCAGTTCAGACGGGCACTTCAAATTGTTCAGTTTTGAACAATAGCAAAAAGAAAATATATATACTAATGATTCATAGTTCAATAAACTGGCCTTAGAAAGATTGTTTCAGGGTGACCTCTGATTTTTCACACACAATTAGCTACCAAACAGAAAATGTAATGAAAGAACTTACAGGAATTGTAACTTTTAAGCCCATTATTTTTCACCCTGCCATCACAAGATCATTATTATTTGCAAAATAATGTGTATCAGGAAGCCAGTTGGAACTTTTTGATCATAAACATTTTTAATGTATTTGATACATTTCTCTCTTCAGCCTCTTTAGCTGAAAACAGTTATTTTTATTGCTCTACTATAAAATAATATTTCTCCTAAGCAAATCTCTAGTTAGTAAGAAGAGAATCCCAGTTTTAACTGAGTAATTATACTCAATAGATCAAGGAATTTTTACACTAATGGTAGTCCATTCATAAGAAAGACATCTCAGCAATTATACAGTTTGGATTAATAGAAATTGTTTTTGTCAGAGACTTGCTTATGTGTTTAAACAGCATCTATTTTCTTAAGCTCCTTCCTTAATTGTGCAGCAACTGTGGACTTTAAGAATTATAGCCTTAATGTTTTACTCCATTAACTTTTATAGAGCTAAAGACACTAACATTGAGGATTGTCTCCTATGTACTTTTGTCTCACAAAGTGCATTTAAAACTGCAATAAACAGGCAACTAAAATTTGTCCCAGTTTGGAAGGGTTTGTAATTATCAATACAAACATACGCCTATCAATGGGATGTACTTCATTTATTTTACTTTTACATCTTCATAGTTTATTTCATTATTAAAAGAAACCTCAACAGAAGCTTAAAGAAAATTGTCATTTTACATGTTTGACTAGAGTCACTGATTTTTATGTCAATAAACATCTGAATTTCTAATAGTGTTTGCATTAGCTTAGCATACCAGAAGTACTTTTGGTGAAAGGAAGTTTACTTTTCATCTCAAAATGTTGACTGTTAGTAAATAAATAAAAAATCAGTGAGTATCTATTGATTCTGATTGATATTTGTATGGTAGGCTGAAAAGTCTTCTCTATAGTTTGCATGATATATTCCAATTTAACTTCAGTCTAGCAATGTAAAGAAAACAAACATTAAAAATTCAGCTTTTTTTTTAGTGTGACTCAGAAATTATATGCATATCCATATACATAATAAAGCAGGATGATGAAAATATTGGGGAACATTGATGAATATATTGAAGAATATTGAGGAACTTGTTTGAGGTATTAAATAATGATAAATATCAATAAATAATAAGACTTTTAAAACCATCGTGAAATGAGTGTCTTTCAGGGAATCATCAATGGAGAGAAATATAATTGCAGTCTTTTTCATGTCAAAGTCATACTGAAAAAAAGACAGGATACCAGACATATTAATTTAATTCTTTGTATGGATGTATAATGTGGAAAAGCTAAGGTATATTCCTGCATCAAAACCTTCATAAGACATCAGTTTGAAGTGACATGATAAAGCTTTAGAACAGTTTGATACAGTGAGAAAAAAAAGATGCTAGAATTCAGATATAGAACTCCTTAATGAGTTTTTGTGTGTAACATATTGTCTGAATCAGCCTCCTCACCAGAAACAAGAAAAGTGCCAACAGTGATAATAAAATAAAAAGGAACATGTAAGCAAGTCAGAGATATGCATATTGTGCCTCAAAAATCTCTTGAAGTTTTTCAAAGGAGTCAATGAGTTGATACAGGTATCCAGGAATCCCATCCTTCTTCAAAGACTTTGGTTAATTTCTTTAAGTTCTATAGGGCAAAAAGAAAGATAGCCTTATAAATGACTGATGTCAGTGAAATGTAGTAAGTGGGGGGTAACCATGTGGATCAGGTTTCACAATGGCTGATGGTCACCAACGGAACCTCTTACAAATCACTCATGGAATTAGAATTGCTACAGAAATTCATAAACTATCTGTAAGGGGAGTGCATAGTGAACTTGGCTACCAATATAAAGTATTTGGGGCTCTACAAAAATAAAATGAACAGAGGCGAATTAGCACAAGATCTCACATAGGAGTAATTGCTCAGCGAAGCAGTAGATGAAATTCAATGTTCTGAAGTAAAGTGGGGGGAAAAAAAAGCCAGTCCTTGCTGCATGCATACAGCAGCTGGCATGAAATTAGGTATTTCTTCTCAAGCATAATATTATTAAATCATTGCAGATAGATCATTGAAATCCACACCTCAATGTCCAGGTGCAAACACGAGTAAAATTTAGGAAATTAAAAGGGAAATAAATTTAAAAAAAAAACCAAAAAATCCTCCAAAAAAAAACCACAAAAACAAACAAACAAACAAACCAGGAGCACTACAGGAGGTTGAAATGCGCTAAGATCAAAGCAGTCTCTTCGTGAGGTGGCAACTGAGGTAAGTCCAGGGGTGAGGGTGAGATTGAGCTGTGCAGGGGGTCCACGATCTTAGCGACAATGGAGCAGTAACCCCGAGCCCTGCCTGGACCTAGAAGCTCTCGAGAGCTGATCAGGTGAGAAGTGGGTGCAGCTGGGATCAGCATGGGAGATTTAAACGGCTCCAGTGTTGGAGCAGGCTCCTGGCCAGACCTGTGGCCCTACGGAAAGAGGAGCCCACACTGGAGCAGATTTGCTGGCAGGACCTGTGACCCTGTAGGGAACCCACACTCAGGCTGTGCCTGAAGGACTGCACCCTGTGGAAGAAACCCATGCTGCAGGAGTTCATGAAGAACTGCAGCACGTGGGAAGGATTCAGACTGAAGAAATTCATGGAGAACAGTCTCCTGTGGGAGGGACCTTGGGCTGGAGCATGGGAAGGAGTCCTCCCCCTGAGGAGGAAGAAGTGGAAGAAACAATGCGTGACAATCTGATTGTAACCCCTATTTCCATCTCCCAGCACCACTGAGGGGAAGGAGGTAGAGAATCAGGAATAAATTTAAGCTGCAAAGCAGAGAGGAGTGTGAGAAAGGTATTATTAATACTGGGTTTACTTCTCGTTATCATTATGGTTGGCAACAAATTCAATTAATTTCCCCGAGTGTCTTATCCATGATGATAATTTTTGAGTGTCTCTTCCTCTCCTTATCTCAACCCATGAGACTTTCATTATATTTTCTCTCTCCTGTCCAGCTGAGGAGGGGAGTTGTAAAGTGGCTTTTTTGGGCATCTGGCATCCAGCCAACATCAAACCACAACACAAAGGCAGAAATGATACTTGTCTAACCTGGAAAACTGAACTCAACATGGTAGTTATCTAATTTACTAATTTCCATATACAACCCCCTTCTGCAGTTTTCAGGTTAATGCCAAGATCCTTTAACTCGTAATATGAAAAATTCAGTTTAAACAAATAAGAAGCTTATTTGTTTGGGGATTTTTTTTTTTGAGGGGGTGGGGGATAGAAGAATATTTTGAAGATCTTTTTAAAACTTGCCTTATAGAGGAAACCTATATGGAACTTTGTGGGGTTTGGGTTTTTTTTTCTTCAGGGAGTCAGGGAGAGGTGGTAGCTTCCCAAGCATGCCCAATTAAGTTATGCACAGCTAAGGCAAAAAAGTACATTTTGGATTTCCTTACAAATCAGAATTATTTTCCTACATGTAATGGATTACATCATTTATCATGAGCAGATAACAGCAGAGAGCTGTAGTTCTTGTGCAGAGTCACACCACATAATTATATATGCTGCAGGTTGCTGTTCTGTGGCACAAATGTCTTTGCAGTGTGCATTCAGTGTTGAGACTTAACATAATGGATCTCATATATTTCTTTCCTTTTCAGTTGAAATGCAAATAAAACCAAGCAAGTGATAAATGTGTCAGACCTGAATATAATTTTTTCAGTAGTTTCTCACCATATGTAAAGCTGCTCTCAGTCTTTTCCTGTTTTGGACTACCACGGTCACCAACAGCTCAGTTGTTATCCCTCCTACATATCATTGCATATGTATCATATGTCACATTGTATTTCATGCCCAATCCATAGGGAAATCTTAAAAAACAAAAACTGGTTTCATTTCAGAATTGCTATAATTCCCAAATTTTGCCAATCCACCCAATTTTGTATCAATGTTACTCAAAAATGATAAACAATTGCAACAGTTGCATTTCTAAATCTCTGATGCTGGTATTTTTATGAGGTTTTTAGGAAAAGGCATATTCTTTATTTCTTAGTTGTGTAATTTATTATAATCCTCAGATTCTATTGTAGGATTTATGACAGTATTTCACTACAATAATAGCTATCTGCAGCGTGTATCTAAAATTCACAAATATAAGGCACAAGGAAGCTTTTAGACAAATAGGTAACCAGAAAAATTGTGTATAATGGGATATCCATTAACTCTTTAGAACTTACGAGATGTCTAAGAATGTCAGCAAAGACAGAAGCCTGCTGTTAAAGTAAACACTATTTACTCTAGTGTGTTACTCTGAAAAAATAATTGTAACATAGTCAGAAAAATTTCATAAAGCATTATGGGATATCTACCATATTAGACTAACTGTGACAGCTACTCTTTCATTACTTGGATTTTCTTAGGGAAGAAATTGTAGAAATTTTTTTAGAAAAGTTGTCAAGATATAGAGGGTAAGGAAATTAAAATTATAATTAATTTAGTACAAAAACTTAATATTTTGAATTTAGATTCAGTTGCACTTATTATATGATATCCGTAACAGACCAAACGCTGCTTTACAGTTTTTCCAACACTAGAGTGAAAAGCCCTTCTTCTATTACTAAAGTAAGGCATATCTATTTTCATCCCGTTTGTGACTCAGCTAGATCTTTACTGAAGATCAAAATGATCTATAAGTGCATCAAGTGGTTGTTGTAGATGACCTTCTGTAGGTACTGAAATCCTGTACTTTGTTCTAATTATATGAAATCTGCATAGAGATGAGAGTGTACACATGTAGTCTCCCATGTGGTTGTAGGAATGTGCAAGAAACCCACCAGATGTGGTATTCAGTCGCTCATCCTATTATCCCATTGAGTCTAAATGTTTTTTGCAGAAGGTAGCAGAAAAATAACCCAATTTGGCTGGAAAAAAGTTCTAAAAATCTTAAAATATTTAAGTCTATTATAATGTTTGTTTACTTTTTTCAGTTATCCTATCACTAGTCTTTTTTTTTTAAGTTAATAACCTGCTCCATACATACAAAACACACACATGTGAAATAACAACAAAAGTAACACATTCCACCTATATGAAAAAAGCTCCACAAATCATAAGAAGTAAATAAGGTCTATACATGGAAGCTTTTATTGCATAAATTCAAAACTGTAATACAAAAACCAGTATTGCTTTATATCTGCTTATTTCTGGTACCTCCATTTGAGAAATTTCTTTGGCTTATTTTTCTGGAAGTGACAGTCACTGACAGATCAGCTCGGCAATAAGATCTTTTGGGATTCAGAAAATATGGTTAATAGAACCTATATTCCTAGACTGTATAAAATAACAAAGTGTGGTATGCTCTCCAGTAGCATTCAAAGTTAAAGGCGTCTTGAGCCATAATGTCAGCAGCAGTACAATCCTGTCATTTTAACAGGATATGAGCTGAATAACTTATAGGCATGTACTGTAATTTGAAGACCTGTTAAAATTTGTTTCATGGTTGAGTGTCCTAGAAAACACTCAAAAGTAAACAGGAGGGATGATTGTTATCACATGAAAGGAATAAACCAGTGAATGTTTAAATGTTTCCAAGATACATATTTCTTTAGGCTTACTGGTCTCAAAAGTCTACTGGATTGCTTTCTATTTCCTTTTTTCCATTTTTTTTCTCTTTTTTTAGGTTGTAAGAATGGAGAAGAATGGAAGAAAGGAAGAGGTCTATTTGATCTATATTTGAGATTAGGTGGGTATGAATGAATAAAAGATTGGTTGCCAGTGGTCAAACTGGACACATTAAATATCTGCCTTTCAAGTGTGAACAAGTTAGAAATATTGCTCTTAACTCTCTATGTGGCCTTTGTATTTTGTTGTTATTTCATACCATTATTAAGCTGAATGATCTTCCACTGTGATATATTCTGAACTGAGAAAATATAATTACAAGTTTATTAAAATATACTTGTGGTATCACTTTTACAGATGGATGAAATTAATTTTGGACATGTATGCCAGAAGAGTCCAAGTTGAGGGTCAATATCATGTGAAATTTGCTCATATCCTTGTTTTGACCCTCTGTACCAAGGATGCTTCTTATTGTTATCAAGGAAAAAATTCAGCAGATAAAAAGTGGACACAAAGGGGCACATTTTCAAGAGTAACAGGGAGAGCAGCACTGAAGTATGAAAAGGGAAAAAAAACCCCTAAAGCCAGAAAGTATAATCTGATCTGAAGCCTATGAGTGTCTTAATAAAATTACTTAATTGTTTAATAAAAATCTCAAGCACAGGAAAAGACTGCATGAGCTGATAATACATTAGGAAGCAGTGGGTAGCAAAGTAAGATGTTTTATCTCCATTTTAGTTGTTCTAATATTTGCATGCACACATATAAAAGCTGTTAACTGAGCTGGGACTTTTGGAATTTAAACCAGATGTATTTTTTTATCAAGGCTTTTAGCAGCTTATGTGTCTCAGTATCTTGACTGTCCTGTCAGATCATCAAGCCTGAGGCAAGCACATACAGCTATACACTTTCACCAGCTTAAGAACCAGGAATTAAATAAATAAATGGATAAATAAATAAATATCAGAAGCACTTTGAAACCCCTTTCATTTCCTTCCAAATCCATTTTTTTGACCTAATGCTGTTCAGAAGAAAATGTCTTTCCAGAGGGCATTTAGCAAAGTGCCTTGGCAGGGGAAAAGACCTCTCACGCTCCATTGTTTTCCATTTTGGAAAACAGTTAATGTATTGCTTTTATTTGTGCATGGTTTTTGTTTATTTCTTGACGCTAGACTTATATACTGAGTGTGCATTCCCCTTATGCTGTTTTTCTGCCATTTGTAAAAGGCCAACTATTGTAAGTAGCTATTACAGATGTTATTTGAGTTGCATTGGGTATTGCTAATGAAAACTGTTGAGTTACAATGTTTTTGACATTTCTGGCAGACCACATTGAACAAAAGCTGCTTTTAAACAACTAATCAAATATCTAATTTTTCCCCCCCCAGATTTGTATAATGACTTTCCATTAACTGTTTTTTGGTTTGGGTTTGTTTTTTTTTTTTTTTTTAACTGAAGTAAACAAGGGCTTTACTAAGATTTATTCTACATTTTAGTTCATGAGTTGTATTTAATTCCCAGCCTTTAAACAGAAAATATTTTTTCTAGCAAGTTTCTAAATCCACTTCTCTGGACAGTTCCAATTTGTTGGTTCTATTTGTTGATGCAAATGCTGAACAGTTCATTATGTTATTTTTTCTACAGATGGATTATATGTCCATTATATTATGTGTATATTGTATCTGTGGCTCACAAAGCCTAGAGTCTCATTATTTTGGTTCCGATACAGTATTAATCAGATTATTTTGGTTCAGATACAGTATTAATCAGCTTTGTTATTCTCCTAGCATTCATGAAGCAGATACAGTGGGTGAAAGCTGGAAAAATATTGCCAGGACTTCCAGTATTGTCAGTAGTTGGATGATGGTGTTTCTGACAGCTCTGGCCCTTACCTGGTGCATAAGTTATACCACTAAAAAGCTGATATAAAATATACTACAACAAATATATATTTGAATATGTACCTTAAACAAAGTTTTTTTTTAATCCTAAAAGCAGGGAAGTTTGGAATGGGGCTAAAATAGAGCAGGATTTACTATGTAAAGAATTTGCTGAAAAAAATTCAATTTTTTTTAAGAAGTGCTGAGCTGAATGTAAGGGACAAGCTTTGGGGCATAAAGCCATTTAATCTATTGTGACAAAGCAGGAAAAGAACTTCTTAAGCAACAAAAGGCCAGGTCACAGGTTTGGCATTTCAGGATAAGAAGCAAAGGATAACATTTCCCACTTCAGAACTTTGCCCTTTAGATTCATAAGAGCTCTTTTTTTGTTTCACTGACAATAAAGTTCAGTGCAAGCCAAGGGGGAGATGTTACCACTTTTCAGCTGCTAATATAGTCACACTCTTGTATTTATGATTAGAAATCCATCAAAGATTTGCTTCAGTATAACACTTTTCTAAGCTTAGTTTTGGCTAATTTAGTTTCTTAATTACTACCTAAATTAATGCTCCTGGCCCAATGAGGATGTCTTACATTGCTTAAAACTTCATAGAGAATTTCTCTTTTATGTGCACGCATTCAACACTGCATTAGAAATATGCTACTTTAGTGAATTAGTATGAAGTTATTTCATGATCCCTTTCTTAATTCCAATCTCCACACATCTGTATAATACTTAATCCGTATAGACAATGCTACAGGAAAACGTAGAGTTCACATTTTCAAATGGAAATAGGATGTATACCTTTACAGTCCTATAGATATGGAAATAACCTTGTAGTCTTGCAGAAAAGCAACTTGATTGAGATCTAAACTGCTTACAGGTTCTTATGCAGTCTTACATTTTGTCTAACTACACCACAGAAAAAAGAGCAACAGCAGAAAATCCTTGCTTAAACCTGTGTTCTTTCCAGTGTCATTCACACCAAGAAAAAATCTTTATGTTTTTAAAAACACTTGAGCATTCGGTCTCTCACTGTCTAACATCTTTGTTGACTCACTTGTTGTATTTTCAGACTTCATGTCTACATTTCTTTCCTTCGTGTTTGCCTAGCAGGCATATGCCCACACCCCCACCTCTCTCACAAGGAGCTAGCTTGTGTCTGGTGTATTCCAGCAGTTGTGGTAGCTTTGAGAATAGCTCTGACAAAAATAGGTGTGATAAACAGGCCTTCTTGTGGATTTTGTGCAGTTCCACACATCATTTTCTTTCTTGACAGTTAGATTTTACCATAAAGAGAGGTCTGCATTTAATGAAATTTAGAATTTCAGAAGTGGTTTTGTGCATAGAGATGAGAAAAATAAAAAGGCGTTCCTACATATGTAGAGAGATGTCTGTAGTTACACTATCAGTTTAATGAAGTTAGCAACAAACAATGTATTCATAGATTATGTTACTTTTCTCATTTATTTATTTATTTGTTCACTGTTACTTAGCATAATTTTACCACTTGATAATATTTTGGTCAACTAAATGAGCTGTGTTAAGAAAAAATAGGTCTGAAGCTATAAGTAAAATACAAAAATCTCATAATAATTTTAATCTATGATCTATATCCCAGAAAATTGTCAGCCAATAATTCACAATCTTGGCATTTTTGAGTTATTTGGTACTTGATGACGGACCACTGTTTGAGTTTACTCATTCTTTGTCAACCTGGAAAAGACCATCTCTTAACTAGAAACCCTTTCCTCGATTGCACCTAAGTGCTATGTAAATAAAGGAAGAATTTAAACCTTCAGTTAAATTTTTACAAATTTTCAATTTCAATTTACCTATGCTGTTATCTGAAAAGGCAAATACAAGTATCTTTAACTCATTACTTTGCCAATCTCTGTCTAATTTAAATACTGCAAACACTTATTTCATTTATTACTCATAGAATCACAGTGTCATTAAGGTTGGAAAAGATCTCCAAGGTCGAGTTCAACCTTTGACTGATCACCATCTTGTCAAGCAGACTCTAGCATCAAGTGCCATGTCCACTCATTTCTTGAACACCTCCGGGGATGTTGACTATACCACTGCTATTGGACAGCCCATTCCAATGCTTAACAACCCTTTTAGTGAAGAATGTCCAACCTGATGTCCAACCTGAACCTCCTCTGGCACAGCTTGAGGTTATGTCCCTGCCCTGTTACTTGTTACCTGGGACAAGAGGCTGACCCCCCTTGCTGAAACCTCCTTTCAGGTGATTGTAGAGAGTGATAAGGTCTCACCTGGCATTTTTCTTTTCCAGACTAAACAACCCCAGCTCCCTCAGCCGTCCCTCATAGGACTTGCTAGAAGGCTCCAGAGCCTTCACCAGCTTCATCGCCCTTCTCTGGACTTGTCAGTGAGATACACTGTTGGTGTCCGAGACTGCTATGCTGTACCTGTCAAAGGTGCAGACCTCCTGCTGAACAGATGCAACCTACAAGCCTATTTTTATACTCCTTAATATTTTACTACACAAAACTCTTATTCTATCATGATATATTTAGAAAATCTGCCATTTGAAAACATTTCACTTGTATTTGAATATACACATTAGCTGTGAATAAAAATGGACCTTCTCTTTTTCTGTTAATGTCATGCATGATGACATTAGGAAAGGAGGCAACCTTGAGAGCTTAAAAAGAGACTCTTCGCACTAAAATACATAGCTCAGTAATATGAATCATTGAGTTAAATATAATACAGACAGGTGTGTACCTCTAAGTCTAAGGTCTGAACAGTTAATAGAATAATGGTAAAAGTTTAAAGCCAGCATCATTATGCAAGTTGGTCCAGGGTGAATTTAATCTAAAACTTTTTTAAGACAAGAGTTATTGACCTGATTCTTCAATACCCCATAGACTCTTCTCTAAAGCTTAGTTTCTATATTACCTTTTGAAGTTGTTGAAGGATAGGTGAGCGATTTGCACTAACAACAGCCTAATTAGGATGAATGATATCCCTTGGGACAAGAAAACCTTCTTCATATTCAATCATCCAGTCCAAAAATATACAGGGTGGGGTAATGAGTCTTAAAAATGCCAATTTAGTGAGTTTCTAATCACAGATACTTCATCAGCTGACAAAATAAAAACCTCAGTAGGTATAGCACTTCAAAATCTGGGACAATTTACATGTAATTTCAAGAATCAGCAGGGATACACAGCTGGATAAAAATAAAAAGCTTGCTGTAATTGAAAATTGCCTTGCAGCTTGTTTGTGATTAAAATGAAGTTTGGTTCCTTGAAATCTTGTTTAGCAATTAAATCTGTTTTACTTAGGCAATGAAATATTGTCTATTGTCCTTGAATGATAAAACCAGTACAGGCGTGCTTTAATATTTCATCCTAATTGAACATGTGTGCATACAAAAAACTTCTAAATTCCATGTTCAACAGCTTGGCTCTTATTTAAAAAATGTTCTCTCTCACTAGTAGAGGCTATCTACTAATTTTTATAAAGAGGTCATCTATAATTTTTATAAAGAATCTCAGTGACAGACTCCTGTGTTTTGC